>OZ026522.1:94475993-95022095 GCA_964019695.1 Loripinus fragilis
AACGGTTCGATTTAATTTTTCTTGTTGGTTCGTAATTTTTTTCATTATTGTTGTTAATATTATTATTATTGCATCCCTGTTAGTGCCAACTTTCAGTACAAAGTAAATGCAATGTCATATGCTATGATACATAGAATCTAACCTTGCATTTGATCTCTTTTCCCCAACTCGTTTAATAAATTCAACAACACATAAAATCTCATCTAAGATCCTCTATTAATATAATAAAAAGGCACATACCTGTCGTTTGTTTCTTTGTTATAGGTGGTGGTTGCGTCTTCGGAGGCACCTTTGTCTTCGGTGTAAACTTCGGTTGTGGCGTCGGTGTTAGTGGTGGCGTTGGTGTTTTGGGATTTGGTGGTATAAACATCTGGCCAGGAAGTGGTGGTAGCGGTATGAACCCTGTGGGTATCCTGTCTGCTGCTACAACGGCAACCATAAAGGATAGGAATACTAGTCCAGTATGCATTTTGATATGTGTCCACTTGTTTTTGTTTTATTAAGTTTTCTTTGAATGTCTTTAATGTAACTTTTCACATATGCAAAATCACTATGACCAATGCTAATAATTTTCGGCTTAGAAACGAATTTTTTTTCCAAGAGTCAGAGTTAAATTCAATATTTTCAAGTGCTGTACAGTTAAGTAATTGTCTGTGAAAATCAACAATAAATATCTTAATAACGGCTTAACGTAGAAATGATTCTTTACTGACTGAAGAGGTTAAGTGAAATGACGCTTCTTGAGATATAAGCGGCGACAGGCGATCAGACTTTTGTCGCCATCTTTAAAACAATGACTTCCTTAACTGTACACTTTGATAAGCCGAGAAATAAACAAGGGGCGGAGAGGTTTGGCCAATGTTTGCTACCAAACATTCTCTTTTAACACGCATTCATAGAGGTAAAAATACGGAAGACATTTGCTAATTGAAACTTATTCTTATCATACTCTGTCAGTGCATAAAAATACATAATATGTGCCCAATGAAGACAAGTTTCAGCCGAAACAATGTCCCTTCGGATTTATATTCGCTGTCCCCACAAAGAAATCAGGAAACAGTAAAACCTCGACAATTCGAACTTCGAGTTTCGAAATACTCGCTAATTCTAAATAAATTTGGATCATACTGGATTCAAAGAATATGCCCTATCCTTAATAATAGTCTATAATAACATATGTTTTAGGCGCGTAAAACAAACGTCTCATTGAGACTTACCATATTGGGGGGGGGGGGGCATATTGTCAAACTATGTTTAATATCTGGATGTAGTGTTAAACATGGTAAAAGCGTCAATAATATCAGCCTGCTTATCATTAGAAACTGAAAGAGACATCATAAAGTCTTTGTCGGAAACCCTGAAGACAGGTTTTGTCACGTCGTGGCCCATATAATATGGGAGCCCTTTATGTTTCCATCTCTAGATCGCATTGTTTTTCCCTCTTCTAAATTATATTGTTTGAGCATGTCGCATAAGTTGTTTTACCTGCGGATGGGTGGGACCTGGCAAGGTGTCTACGATTGGTGCTAACTATGAATAAACAAGCTAAACAATCAATTCTATCGGATAAACAAATCTCCCAAACAACAACCCTTATAAAACACTTCAACTGAGATCTAAAGATTTTCTCAGAGAAACTGTCCTCAAACGAACACACCACAGCTCAAGGAACACCACAAGAAAGCTTATACTAACAATGATGCAAATGTTTGCCTGCCGCTTATCCGTCATTCGCAGACTGAATGATATGTTTGCACTCTTAGTCTTCACTGCTCTCGGATGTAGTTGAAGAGGGAAAACACAGTGAAACCTGTGTAAAACGGCCACTCATAAAAGACCAAAATTGGTATTCAAGACTAATTATTGCTTAATGCAGGCCAAAAGTATTGCAGAATGCTCCGAGGGGAGCATTCTGCATTACTTTCGACCTTCATTAAGCTACCGTTTGTCATTAAGATCTTTGTTTTGTCTACTTTTGAGTGACTGTTTTACACAGATTTTACTGTACTGGAATACTAGACTCAATGCTCCATTTGATGTGTGCCTGTATACGCCGGTAGGACTTGCCTACCCGGCTATAAGGCTTATCAGTAGGACAACCACTTTCTATTGTGTTTTGGGTGTTTTTTTCTTCTTGAATTTTTCAAACTTTAATAGAACATTCTGTAAACAAAACGTGAAGATCCTGATCAGACACTGCATAATGCAGTGTCTGATGTGGATCTGCAATGTTTGTATTTGTCCAACAAAAAGATGGCTTAGCTTATATGGTTTAAAATACCAACTTGAAGGTGGTCAGATTACGAGATTTTTTTTTATACTAATCACATATGCTAAATGTCACCGTTTACCATTCATGTATGTGTGCAACTATCTAGCGGGTCTACAAAGTAAGTAAGGGTGCAAAGATCAGGAATCGATACAATCTAGTACCACACCTGACCCAGGATACCAATGGGAAAGTGACAGACTCACCATTAGACACCACAACCGAGAGCCAAGAGGTCAGCCCTTCCCCAGCAGGTGACCACAAGGCATAAATAAACAGACGCATACAAAGGCATAACAAACACAAGACAGAGAAAGCACAAAATATCTACAAAAGAAGCACCGCCCCAGAACGGCCGGTAATTATTTCACCGGAGGGACTAAACCTACAAGCCTAATATGCCGCCTGACCATTCATCAACGCCTCCTATATTGTGTTGGCGAGCAGCGAAAACTCAGCAATACCAAAAAAAAAAAAAAAAAAAAAAAAAAAAGACTCGTCTAACCCTTCGCTGCTTGCATCTTTGATTAGTACCAGAATTTTATGAGCATGTTCTGGCCAAACTATGCACATAGCAGTACACAAAATTGTCATAAAATTTGTGATATGTAGCTCTGTATACCACCTACCAAGAGCCCTTGTTATCGCAATTGTTTACATGATTTGAGGTCATTGAAAGTAAACAGGCAATAATTAAGCCATTTGATGTAATTTTGCTGACTTGTTTGACCGACAAACAATCAGGGATTAACAATAAGTGGCAAACAAGCATAAATATGGTACATCTTGCGGACAGATAATAACTTGGAAAATCAACACTCAGAAAAATGGATATTTACAGTTTACATGTATCTCTCCACTCCCTTCAATTTGTTTTGTCAATGCTCTAAGTCATCCGAATACCGATCAACTATTTACAAAGTAGCCTGAGTATTACATGTAACGCCTACATTCTTATCGAGACGCATCTAACGAGTGCCTACCTGCGCGCAGGCGCGCGGGCGCTTGTGTGTGTGGGGGGTGGGGAAGGGGTGGGGTGGGAGACCTCCCTATATGAAGCATGTGACAGACGTTCCACTATACATCATATGTTAGATAATTAATAATTTCTACACATCTATAGGGCTTATTAATCAACAATAATGCAAAAACACCATTTGTGTTGCGTTTACCTGTTAATCACACGCACGCACACAAGCGCGCGCGCACACACACACACAGAGTAAATTTATTGGAATTAGCAATGTATATACATTGCATTTTTAACCTAAAATGTGTAGACTAACTTTGCGTCAGCACATAGAACAGGCCCTGCTGAAATTTCGGGTTCTGTGGCATTTAATCTGGACCTTCACTGTTTACAAAAGTACCTGTTTAGAGGTTTGCATTTAGGAGTTTGCAGTCAATAAAGGGATAAAGTTGGAGTCGTAGAAAAATTGAATTGTACAATCAGAGCGGACTAGGTTCTCGTGGGTTGTGCAATAATGCAAATCATTTGTAAATTGGTTCCGTAGCTATGGTGATGGAACTCAATGAAGTATTTTAAAAGCACGTATTGTTGCAGTCTGTGAGGGAGAAAACTGTAAACTAAAAGGTCTATCACATACAATCCTATATGTAATTTATTGTTGAAATCACGCTGTAAGCGTCGCGCGACGACTGGCAGCATAACATTCAACTATTTTAAGGTAATCACAGCAAGGGCCATAATTTGAATATGTCCTATACCTAATATCAAGACTCGAGGTTTTGTGGTTTCAGACAAGAAGATTTGATATGTTTTCCCAATATAGGCATGTAACAGATCTGTCCGTTGTGGCAGAGGATTGTTTGACCCAGGACCATAACTTAAACTATCTCGGTAGAGGACTACTAGGTGATGCTAAATACCAAACATCAAGGCTCTGAGCATTGTGGTTCTAGACAATTAACTTTCCCTACAAAAACCTATGTTAAAAATGTGACACCCAGTCAGAGCATATTTTGGGCACCAGAGCCACAATTTGAACAAACTTTGTTGTGGACTAAATACAAATGTCGTATATTTCTTTTTTTTTTTAAAAAAAATCAGGAGAGACAAAATGATTATTTTTGCAAGGAGTGACCAAAGTTGACGAAAATCGGACAGGAGTACATTTAGTATCATTCAAATGCATTGAAGTTGCAATTTTGAATTACGATAGTTCATTCACACCATTTTAAGATGTACGATAATTTGGTTCACTTTCCATTCGATTTATGCCAATTGATCATTTTTTGCAAGAAAAACATCGTATCTTGGTAGAACTGTTACATTTCTATTTGCAACCAATTACCCAAATGTTCGTATCTCAAAAATATCTGAGTTCCAACAATGAGGCATTTTGACAAGTGTAGACTCAGACGAGCCTGTGCAGCCTCTTTTTAAGCTTAGACACTCAAAATGCTGTTAACAGTCAAAGAATGTTCCGACGGCTTGCAAAGACTCTGATCAGACTGACACAATGTGTGCCATATGGATGGTATTCCCGCGTTGCTTTAAAAAAGTATCGGTGTTACCGGTCGACGATATGTTGTTTCAAGCAATTGTTGACGACGCATACCGTTAAGTACATTTGCTCAGGTAATACACAAAGTCATAAGTTAAATGTATATGAATGCACACCTATCTAATGGGGCTGGAAGCCTATCGTTTAGATTTAAGCCTTTATCTACTACCATTTTTGAGTGTAAGAACAGCAAATGATGTGACGATACTGAGGTAATGCACTGGCTCATCTGAGCCTACGATGCTCGCCGGTTCGATAGAACCAAACTCACATATGACATTGTTCGGACCCAAGTATGTATGCACGTAGCCTTTCATCCATTATTGAGCCAAACATTAAAGTATTAACATGCTCTATGCTGGTGAGTGTTTAGCATCGATAATCGGTTAAACTCCTGATAAGAGAGAAAGTCCCTTTATTTCTAGAAAGTGATTAATCAATACCTGAATTACATGTATATGTACCACAAGAATATCTAAACCTGATGATTTCTTGTACTTCAACAACAGCAGCATCTAAGGCGAATATTTGCTACCAGTAAAATGCATTTAAACCCCAGGTGGCTAAGGTTGGTGTCCGATCTAAGGCGGTGGTTCTGTTGTTATTGATTTGCTGTTTATTGTTACTCCCCTTGTGGGAGTCTGTATTTGTTCTATGTTTTGTTGTTAGTTACTTTATGTCCATTCTAGTTTTGCAATCATCTTGATGGGGAAGAGAGAGCTGGTTGCTTTGCTTAGATTGTCTTCCTGGTGTCTCGTGATTGTTGTGTGGCTCCTCCTCGCGGTGCCATGGGTTTGTCTGCAGTTTGTGATTGTGGTATTTCCTGATCATACTCACTATTTTTGACGAAGTTTATCTCTTTATGCACTAATGGATGTTTCTTTTGGTTTGTTGCAATACGCTTAGGATTGTCCATTGTATATGTAGAGGGGTCACATGTTATACTTTCCAGAAAAAAAGTTCTCTGAAGATCATTTCTGTCTTAGCAAACAGTGTATATCCTGATGAAATGCCGCGTGGTGCTGCATTTCATCTGGGATTTCACTGTGTCTTGGAGCCAATAGCTAGTATGTAAAGGGTTAAAAATCAAATAATTATCTTATGACCATGTTGACCGCGAAATCATTTTTCTTTATTGACCCTATTAATTTCTGCAAACCCATTGAGCTGTTTTTAGAATATGTTCAATCAAATTCTGGCATGTTGTCGATTTTTGTTCAATCTTGTTGCATCTATCAGCAAAACTCTGGAAAAAGTCTGTTTACTTAATCTGTCCATATCAGCATACCGTATTAGATATTAGAAGCGCCATAATGAGAAAATTTGTCCAAGGGTGCACAGCGTTTCGTCAAATTTATATTTGATCCCATTACGTCTAAATGACAATTCATCTTCATGCCGCTTCGTCTAATGACCAATTCGTCTAATGTGCATTTTGTCTAAACGCCATTAAGACAAATTGACATTTGGTCTAATAAAAAAGGCGGCATTTTATCCGGGTCAGCGTTCTTTGCTAACTTAAAGATACATAAGTCACAACACGAGATTTCCAACAAGATGGTATGTGCGACCAGCAAAGGCTCAAGCCAGCTCGCGCATATGCACAGTCTTATTAGAGCCTTTGCTAGTCGCTTGAATATTTTATGAATGATAAGTTACTGGTTGAACATCTTTTGGAGTGTCTAAGCTTAAAAGGAGGCTGCACAATCTCGTCTGCCAAATTGTTAGAAATCACATGTCGCGGCTCACATATACAACCAATCATCAGGGACAGAGTTACATATATTTATATACTGACGGACTTTAAAAACGCAACACTAACTCCCCTTAATATCTTTCAAAATACAGTTGTATGGAAAATTCCTTTGCTTCGATGATGTTAACATATGCTGGCTTCTTCAGCAAACACTTTAGTTTTAATTGTACAACTTAACTGGACGACATTATTTGCTCCGTATGAATTTAGCCATTTAATCATTTCTTAAGTAGAGGAGATTTTAAGCTATTGAATAAAAGGGTACACCCAGATAAACGTATTGTACGCAAATAAGCTGTATCGCAGACCTGCCAATCAATTTGAGAGTGATTCCTCGATGACTAACAAAGTCTATGATTCAAATTTTATGTTTCTTGTGTTTCTTGATTTAAAGAAGAAGGTAATCTTTCACTCATAACATTTAGTCACCTGAAACAGTTGACCCCTATCTCAAAAACTTACATTTTAAAGCGTTAAGTTCATCTTAGTTGGACATTTTTTATATGTTTACTTACAAATGAATGCTCTTTAACATACAATAAAACTTATTGTTCTGCCTTCTTGTTCGAGACATAAATTAAAGCTGTTATCGAAGTATTGCGTTTTTAAAGTCCGTCAGTTGTAGAAAATTTGACCTTTAACCTCAAAAGACTACCCTTATCTGGATTTGGATTTAATCGGTTAGCTAATTATGTAAACATTATAAATCATTAATAAATCAGAATATACATAACAATGTAGTTCCCAGCGCCCAAAATTACAATGCCTCCTTAAAGTTAAGGAATACTTTAGTTAAGCATTGATTTTTTAGGATGCATACAATAACGTTTCGAACATACTGAAATCAAAATCGTTTCTTTTTTTCTGTAGATCACAATGATATCTTTGACCGTAAGTACTGCATCGATCCTAGCAATTTACTGAAAAATGTAACATGTTGAACTATCAATACTTAACCTAAGTCGTCCTTATATTTAATGAAGCATTGTAATTTTGGACGGGACTTTAGTTAAGAGCGCGTGACGAAAAACTAATTTTCTCATTTCTCAAAAAAAACAAACATATATTGTGGGTACTCAAAGAACTATCTTTTGAGCATCCAAAACATGTGTCCAAACTGATGGGTACGAAAATATTTGCACTTTTATTTACACTGTGTTTATCTAAATCTATGAGCTACTGTATTGGCACCAGAGGGATGCTCTTTTCAGATTCAATTAAACAGTGTTTGTTTCTTCAGTGTTGGTTGACGGTGCCATTTCCGACTCGTGCCAGTCCGTGTGTGTAGTATTCTCCGTCTGTGGAATATAGGCCACTGTATCCTTCCGCATGAAGCAAACAAGGCGGCGAATTACATTAACAAACTCTTCTCTGAAGAGTCTTTCAGCAATAAGGAAGATGTAAAATTTGCAAGCAAAATGCGTGATTCCTATTTCTTCAATTATTGTCTTTGCCAACAGATATTTTGCCTGCGTGTCTGCATCCTTAATTACCGTGTCCTTTGAAGGGATGTAATAATACCGAATGGCATAGACAATCGACACGGGAAATGTCGTGATTATGAAATAAAATGAGACGACAAGCAACGAAAATGTTGTTGTTTGCCAAAATGCCTTGAAACTGGAGTCAGTGTCAGTATGGCGCTTGGCTTGTCTTATGATAAGTACATTGAAAACGAGAATAGATAGAGGCACAAACATGAAAACAAGCATCTCCGTGATCCAGGTCCAGATGGACCAGAAAGACAGCGTCCCTCCACTCACTGCAGATACCCGGATTCCACAAAAATGATGGTGACTGTAATATTTATAGAAGTAGGCCTGCATGGAAGCCAGAGAGAACGAGAATATCGCGAGACATGCGCTCACTATCTTAGCTCTTAAGGGTGTACAATAGGTATGTCTCTTAGAAGGGATGCAAATAGCTATGAATCGTTCAACAGTGAATGCGAGCACCAGTAGGGGCGAAACATATTGTGTTGCCATGAAGATCACTGGGAATAACTCACAGAGCACCGGAGCGTCAAACAATTGTATGTTCCAAACTTTGTAAAACTCAAATAACACATGGAATATCAAAAACAGTAGATCGGCGATTGCTAGCGCAGCAAGGTACATCCCAGAGGAGTGGCGCATGCGTGGTTGAATCCAAATGACAAACGCAAATATATTTCCAGGAAAACCAATGATGTAAAGGATTGGAGAAATGATTTTATCCACAAGTGCTGCAGTTTCCGTGAGTGACGTATCAGCAACCGGAAGATGGTCTTCATCGCTGGCATTGCGCATGCTCCTTAGGAGATCAATGATGGTCTGGTTAATCTGAAATATAGAGGAAATTAGCGTTCTTTAACCCATTTAAGCCGTATGGAATTTCCCACTGTTATCATTCGGAACAGTCCATATCTGTGTTAAGGGGTGATGTGTGTTATTTTTCATTTTCATTCAAATTTGAACAGGCCATTCTGCAAGCAAACAGTGGAGACCCTGATCAGACGCCGCGTTTTGCGGCGTCTAATCTGGGTGAGCATTAATTGCCTAGGTCCCACAAAAATGACGCTAGGCTTGTATTTGGGTTAATTGAATAGTTCTTTTTACACTACGAAACGTCTCACTACGACGTTCGGCTATCTCTTCCCTTGTCAGAAACCTGATATTACAATAATGTGCTTCATGAGCAAACAAAGGTTTTGTGGACGGACATACAATCTGATATACACTGTTCAAGTATACACACACTATTAATGAAATTTCACATCTGTGTATACATGTAAAACAAAATAAATCTAGGAAAAAAGTTACAGTTTGACAGTCTCCTCGCTTTTACATGTAGGACATGTAGAACGTTTCCAATAAGCATACATGCTCTGGCCACTATAGGCCCGCCATCAAAACGCCATTGAAATGGCATTTCACTATTGGGCTAATAGTGGCCCATTTCTATATGCTTACTGGGTTAGAGCTGACGGCTTAATCATTTGTGCTAACGTAATTATGTGAATTGTGCGTGTACATGCGTATCTTGCATTTCCAGGACTTTAGTTAAGAATGAGCAACGAAAAAACTCATTTTCTTATTTCTCAACCAGAACATATGCTGTGGGTACTCAAAAGAACCGTCTCAATGAGACGATTCTTTTGAGCACCCAAAACATATTTTATATGTCCAAACTGATGGGTTAGTAAATATTTACACTTTTACGCTGAAATTTTTGTTTATCTAAACATGTGCCTTCCTTTTGGTGCCCCAATATGGTCCGTAATATGTGATTGTGAT
Source organism: Loripinus fragilis (assembly GCA_964019695.1). NCBI lineage: Eukaryota > Metazoa > Mollusca > Bivalvia > Lucinida > Lucinidae > Loripinus > Loripinus fragilis. The sequence continues at coordinate 94,485,822 of OZ026522.1, forward strand.
ATTTCTCAGTCATATAACATTTTGTTTTGTTTTGTTTTTTTCAGAAGGGATCTTTGTCATTTTATCATAGAAATGAACTGTATGTCCTGGATTGCACCATTAGCTCCCCAATATCACAAAATAACTAAGTAAATTTGATTAACAAAACTATCGTCAGCATCCTTTTGTAGCATTATCAAGTTACCAGAAGGACATAGTTCCAATAATCTTGTTCATAAAATATATACGACAAAATGTGAAAGTATTATAGAAATAGAGTTACATTGTCATGCATATGTATCTAAACAGGCTGGCTTATATTGTTGTATAATTCAAACAAAGGCTTTTTAAGTGATACCAAAGATGTCGGGAAAATACTAATGTCATCATGAAGGGGCATATGACGACATAAACTGGGATACGAATATATACTCGTTTAAACAGTGAATATCCTCATCAAACTAGGACTGATTTGGTGCTTATCTTATTTGTGAGCAGCGAGGGCAAAGCGAGCCTATGAAAAGGTATAGTCCCATCAAAACCTATGCTGATCGTATATGCAGTGTACATGGTGTATGGATGGAGATAAAAACTCAGATTATAAAGTAGACCTAAAGTTATACTAGATACGCTAGCATATGCCCTTAATCAGGGCTTTTGTGTATATGCGATATGTACAAAATCTCATGAACCGGCCCTTATAGGATTGACAGTGGGTTATATGGAGTTCTTTTTTCGGCCGGTGTCCTTCCAACCCGTTTGGGTCTACCGTCATCTGTTATCAATGCCAGTTTTCTCCCAAGACTCAACGACTATCTTGTAATAAGTCTATTAGAAGACAGTAATGTTGATTTATTTTGATCAAATCTATCTATACACTCACCACTTGGCAACCGACCTGCTAGCTAAAATTAGCTCTAACGACTTGTCATAGCTTTTTATAGGCCTTTATCACTTGACGTCGCGTCTTGGAGTGATGAAATGTCATGCAATAACATCGATAAACCACTAGTGGTTTACATATTTAGTAATGTTCTGTAATGCCGTCTATCATAACAGTGCGTCTATTTGGCAGAATCTAAGTTATCAAACGAAAAAAACGCGATTAAAAATAAGTTATGGTCATATGATAAATATAATCTAACATTAGCTCTCCTGTTAGTAGTATTGTCTTAGACGATGAACAGAACATAAAAGAAAAGGTTTAGAATCGGTTGCTGTTGATTCGTTGTTGATTGTTACTCCCATTGTAGGATTCTGTAATTGTTTTATGTTTTGTTGTGCGTTATTTTGTGTCCATTCTAGTTTTGCAATCATCTCGATGAGGAAGAAAGAGCTGGTTGATTTACTTTGTTTGTCTTCCTGGCATCTCGTGATTGTGGTGCGGCTCTAACTCATGATGCCACGGGTTTATCTGCAGTTTGTGAGTGTGGTTTTTTCCTGATCATACTGACTAACTATTTTTGGTAATTTCAATTACAGTTTGGAAATTTTATATTCAGGCTTATGTTTGAATTTTTAATCCAATTCCTGATATACAGAATAAGACCATCACCTGTTTCGTTCTGTGTATCTATCCTATCCTTACGATCATAACCACCTATTGCTCCCTTCGAATCTATAATGCTATGATTTGGAAATGTTTCACACAGTCCTAGAATATCAGGACGGACACTTATTTCTATGTCTGCCATTATAGTTCTTCTGCTTTTGGTATGATGTGCTGAATATTTAGAATATAAAAATGTATACCTGTGAAGGAAAATGTCAAATCCAAGTAGTTAGCAGTCTGGCTTGGTGAATAGACGCAGGTAATATACTCGTAGTTTCATTTACATTAAGTTCTGTTTCAAATCGAAGCCCGCCCTCAATAGAGAGATCACTGGGGTGACGTGAACCTTCCTGGGAAATATTTGTTGTTAAAATTTCAAATTCACAAAGTAAGTGAGTAGGCAAAGATCAGGAACCGATACAATCAAGCACCACACCCGACCCAGAACACCACACGGGAAAGTGACAAAAACACAACAAAACATCACATACAAGAGAGCCAGGATATCAGCCCCTTCATAGCAGGTAACCACAAAGCTGCAATGAACAGACAAGAAAGCATGACAATCAAAGTAAGACAGACGCCAAAGATCAGGAAACGATACAATTAAGTACCACACCTGAACCAGGATACCACATGGGAAAGTAACAAAAATACAATAAACATCAACGGTCCGTCTTATTTGACTGTGTGCAATTTATACGCTCTGCGTGCGGCCTCCTGGGAGGATAATCCCGTCCAGTGGTATCATTATAAAAAAGTAAGTGAGTATGATCAAGAAATACCACAATCACCCACAGCAGATCAAGTCTGCTAGTAAATGGTTTGGGATTTTTTAGTTGGTTGGTCTATCCCCTACAAATAGAGATCAAGCCAGTACATGGAGTATTGGTAGTATCCCTTACGTGACCAGCGAAGGCTCACATGAACCAACGGGCATTCGCTACTCGTATCCACAAAGTTTGGATGAAGACTAAGACGCATACCAATATTTTAACCTCTAGCCTGATCAAATCCTTTATATGTGATGAATACCAAATTATCATGTAAATACGCCTCTAAACATAATGTAGAACTGGACATGCATGTTTCAAATATGTTCTTATGCAATTACAAATGCCCATATTACATTGGCCGTATCATTTATCTTTACAATATAACTTAACAGGTCCTCATTTAACCATTAAACAATCTATTTTTGCCTTCTGCAATCAAGTATAGGATTAATTCAAATTGATTAATGCACAGTTCTAGCACCTGTGTTTACCCCAGGAACTAGAATTAGAATTGAGATGTAAACATTTATACTGGAACCAAAGAGTCTGGTTTTACTTCTATGAAATTACATTGAAGTCAGTACTTTTTGTATGAAACTTACTACAATGACGATACGTATCTGCGCTGTCTCGCCTAAGGTTTCGCTGTTATCACATACTAAAGTGAAGGGGTATATCAAGGTACCGAAAGCGCCTAGAATCAGGTCATACTTGATAGCTGTACACTAAAGATTGTAGATATAAACTCTAACATGAGTGATCATGGATTATTGATTTTATAGAACAAGTTGAGAGAAAGAGATACAACGCGACGATCGAGGAGTATTTGTCGCTATTTGCAGCTAGTCTAATAAATTCAATAATATATGAGCATGAATGTGATATGACACTAAATCTGTCGTGAAAACGTCAATAGTTCACCATATATAAGCGGCAATGCTAAGGCCACAATTACATAAAAGTTCTACATATCTGAACCGTTAGTGGTGTATTGATTTTAACACATGGTGTTACATCACGTCCAGAGACGACATCATTTATCTGAATTAGTGAGCCTTGTCTACCAGTGGTTTTAAGAGGAATCGCTGGCCAGCAACTGTCAGAATTATTGATCCTGGCCTACCAGTGGTTTTAGGAAGAACCCATGACCAGCAACTTTCAGAATGATTGATCAACACCTATCAGCGGTAATAAGAGGAATACCTGGCAAGCATCTTTAAGAATTATTGATCTTAGCCTACCAGTGGTTTCAAGACGTATCCCTGGCCAGCAACTGTCAGGATTATTGATCTCAGCCTACCAGTGGTTTTATCGGGAATCCCTGGCAAGCAACTGTTAGAATTATTATCCCTTGCCTACCAGTGGTTTTATTGGGGAATCTCTGGCCAACAACTGTCAGAATTAATGATCTTGGCCTACCGGTGGTTTAAGAGGAACCCCTGACCAGCAACTTTCAGACTCATTGATCTTTGCCTACCAGTGGTTTTAAGAGCCATCCCTGGCCAACACATTTTCAGAATTGATGATTTCAGCCTACCAGTGGTTTCAAGACGTATTCCTGGCCAGCAATTGTCAGGACTCTTGATCCCAGCCTACCAGTTGTGTCAAGAGAATCCCTGGTCAGCAACTGTCCAAAATACTGATCCTAGTCTGGCAGTGGTTTCAAGAGGAATTAAAGCAGTGTTTTCAGAGGAAATCTATGTCCCCCTACTGCAGATGGAGTCGGCAAGCATGCTTACTGCTCTTTATTGTGTCAAAATGATACAGGCTGAAATACATCAATTATTTCAAGGGAGAGCTTGCACGAACACACGTTTGGTCAAACTTTGAAATTACAAAGTACTGTGCTTTATATAAGTTCAAGGTCATCATAATCTAATTAACTCTATTCTGTCTCCAAACAACGTATCTATGCAAGTTTGGTGGAGATCCTCCCACTGGTTCAGAAGGCAGAGCTCAGAAAAGGCTGATTTTACATTTTTAAATGTTGGTGACCTTAAAAGTTGAGTGACCTTGAAAATTAGGTCAAGGTCACCAAGATCATATCAACTCTCTATTTTACCATAATGATACAATAAATAAGTTAAGCAAGATTAGATTGTTCAATTCAAGAGATGTCATACAAATACCCTATTTTGGTCAAAATTTGTCATTTCAAAGTGCTGATGTGAAATTGAGAATAAGATTAAGGTCACAAAAATCTAATCAAACCTGAACCCTCTCCTAACAACATATCAATGCAGGCTTGGTTAAAATTGAATCACAGATTCAGAAGAAAGTGTGTGGAAATGGTGTATTTATAGAGTCTTTATAGGATGGTGACCTTGAAAATTATGTTAAGGTAGTACCGGACTCACCGGCATATGTCCAAAAGTGTTTTATCTTTTAATATATTATAATATAGACTTATACTTATAATCTAAGACAAAAAAAACAATACCTCACCGTTCTTTTTAAAAAGTTATTTGATGTCAAAAACTGCAAAACCGCAGGTTTTTTGAAATAAACAAACACAGATTTTGTTAACAAATAAACAAGAAACGCAATACAGTTTTTATCAGAACAAATACTACTCACACCAGAGATATAAATAAAAACAAAAAATAGTGAAATAACATGTATTTACACAATTTATTAAGCAAAATCCTAATTAAGTCAAACGAATAAATGCCAAAAAAACATTAATATTCAAAATAAACATATCAGAGAATGTAACTGGAACAACAAAAAACATATTTTTACAAAGATATTTTCATGAAGAATCTAATGATTGAATAAAAAATATGTGTCACCGTGCTCGTTTTTTTGTTTTGGTGACTTTTCTGAAAAATCCTGAAAAATATAAAGACTTTAATAAGTGTTGTCTCCCCTTTCCACCAATTTTTTGTTTGTCTACGCCCCTATGTATATCACTGGGCGGAGACATAGCTATTATTGATTAAGCACTGACAAATGGGCGTAGAAAATGACAAAAAAGATTTTGACCTAGCATATGTGACCCAGCACATTACATTATGATTCTCATTAAAGCATGGCTATAGCATGTCTTGATACTTTATTCTTTTCCTTGTATTAATGTTTGGCAAGCCTGAATGTGATGTGTTGCAACCAGAACCACACAGCGGTGAGGCCTGCAACACATTATCGCACAAGGGCCTGACAAACGTTAATATACAGAAAGGAATATTATATTGTCATTGTTATATATTATAGGACTTTTTGGGTACTATAAAGGTGGCAACTTTAATTTTCATATCTGGGCGTGGTTTGGTTATTTCAACTGCTCAAGAATGGAAATCAGGTTCTATCCATTGGTTAAGCGTTTAAAAGTTGCTTGAGCCGCGCAGGTCTGCGTGCATTTTATGAAAGTCCGGTCCGTTAATGCACTGAACCCACATTTATTAACCCTTAAAGCGTATATTACAACACAATCGTATGTTTTTATCGTCTATTGAAATATTATGAAGCCCCTTAAACAAACATTGTAGATCTAGAGCAGACTGCTCATCTAGAGCAGTCTGATCTGGGTCCACACTGTTTGCCTCTATACTAATGTTAAACGATAAACAAACACTTTCGAATGTAGTTATAACGCCTCATTTTCAGATTTTACCTATGTCTAAAGTAGACTAATAAGGCAGTCATGAGCTGCCGCCTTTACAGTATCCAAAAAGTTCTAGAATACTTTCCTTTCAAGCAAAAGCATTTCCAAAAAATGTCCACTGTAACATCGTGAAGCATACAACAAAACCACACCTGATAGGCGCAATCGAAAACATCAATACTATCGACGATTATAGATCAAAAATAGTTAGAGTCATAGTTTTTTTCATTACCATCACTCATCGAACAGGCGACACTTTGCAATCAAAACACTGTTTCTAGCGAGTTTTGATCCGCGTTCGTCAATGGTTAAGAGTGTTTTCGATTGCTCACTATCCGGTGTGGAAACAAACTTTTTTTCAACAGAAACATGACTGAAAAATGTAGATAACTCCTAGCTCTTGTTTCAGATTGTTTTGGTTACGTATTCATTGTATCAATACACATCCCGGATAGGTGGCAATCGAAAACGTTGATGCTATCGACGAACGTAGATCAAATACCGTCAGAAACAGACTTTTTGGATTGCAGTTTGTTTGCCTGACTGGCGACAAATGGTAAATTCTAGCGATTTGCGATCCACGTTCATAGATTGTTCAGAGCCTTCTCGATTGTCGCCTATCCGATGTAATAAAGTAGCGTATCTTATGATAATTGAATATTTTGGTCATTTCTCAATAAAGCATAAGCGACGGTATCTTAACTCGCAGAGGATATCCGTGAGCAGGTTGAAATGGCAATTCATGTTATATCGCAAATAAAGCCCGCGGTCAGTGATTGGTCAACGATCAACCAAAATATGACACATTATTAATTAAAATGTACAATTATCAGCGATTGAAACACCTCAAGTTTCTATAGTAAACACTTATTATAAGGTATATAACAATAAAAGGATGATACATTCTTCTGTCTATTAACGTTTGCCAAGCCCAAATGAGATAACGTACTGTAGCCTTAACCATGAAGCTGTGAGGGCTGCGCAAAGTGCGGATCCAGAGGGGGGGGGGGGGGCAGGGGGTCCGGACCCCCTCTGGAAAATCACAAATTTTATGGGTTTCTATAGGGAATAAGCAATTGGACACCCCCTGAAAAAAAAATGGACCCCCTGGAAAAAATTGGACCCCGTTGGGAGCCTTGAAAAACGATAGATTTCTTTGAAATTGACCATTTGACTTCTGTAAAATAAGCTGAGGACTAAAAAATCGTTTTCAGAGCTTTTTTGTCAGGCTGACCTGGACCCCCCCCCCCCTGATGAAAATTCATGGATCCGCGCATCTGTACCATGCTTGCCAACCGTTGATATACAGAAAAGAATGTTATATTGTCATATATCTTCCTTTCAGGCACATGCAGTTCCAATTAATTTTATTAAAATGTATGCAGAAATGTCCATTTTATCATCATGAAACATGCAACGAAACAAAATAATTTTTTCAACAGAAACATGAAATAACTCCTAGCCCTTGTATCAGATTGTTTTGGCTACGTCTTCAGTATATCAAAAACACACTAGATAGGCGGCAATCGAAAACGTTAATGCTATCGACGAACGTAGTTAAATATTGTAAGTAACAGAATTTTGGATTGTTGTTTGTAGTCCGATAGGCAACAAATGGCAATCACAAACACTGTTTCTAGCAATTTGTTATCAGCATTCATCGATTGTTTAGACTGTTTTTTATTGCTGCCTATCCGGTGTGATAAGGTAATTGAAATAGTTACGTCATTTCTCCATAAAACATTAGTTACCATGTACCTCCATGGGACCTAAAACAAGAGAATGTCACATACAAGGCATGTGCACGTCTACACCCCCCCCCCCTCTTTTTGGGGTGGGGTGGGTCTTAGGTTAGTTGCAGCATGCAGAAATAGCAACCGAGACATGTATATAGTATGTATATTTATACGGTCCGCAACTTTTAACCATCAAAATACTGAATGACTTCATACTCTGGGTGATGTTTTTAAAAGCTAATACTTGCATTCTTTCTTTTTGTGAAAGCAAAATACTTACAGAATTACGTTTCAAGCATCAAAGAGTTGTCAGGGGAGAATAATATCTACCGTCTTAAAAATAAGTATTCTCTTTTAAAACAAGATTCAGGAACGATAACTCTTACATTCTTACTTTTAAGTAAAAGTAAGGTTATCTTTTGACATGGGTCCCGCACTTCCTTAAGGTCAGCAAAATCTAATCAACTCTTTCCACCCTTCCAGCAATGTATCTATCCATCCACTGGTTCAGAATATAGCACACGGAAACCCTATTCTGGATATTTCAAAATCATTTTAAAGATTACACATTATGATAATGTAATTGACCAAGTCTGAAAGTGAGTGATCACCTGCCAGTAACGGACCAACCCTTCATCAATGCTTCCCAATGATTCAAAGAGAAATTGTGGCCCAGGAACTGTTACCGTTATTGATCAAATCCTACTAGCCAGTTAAATACTCGATTCTTTATGGACCGCAACCCGAGAAATCTGTCTTCGGGGTTTCTGAAACCAATCTGCTAAGCTGCAGAGGCTATCTAGAATATCTATCTGTTGCCTATTTTGTAGCAAATTTGAATATGATATATCGCAGAGAGCGAATAACAAAGGCGCTGATAAGTCTGGGCAGATGCACAGGCTGGTCTGCGCCTGTGTTGTTCGCATACAACAATATCAGGGTTTCTCGCGATGAGGTCCATATTTGAAGAAATAACTTCATGGCAATTATTTCGTATATCAGAATGTCCATAATATTTATTGAACCAGAAGATTTTATTTCTATAAGGCGCACATCAGTTGAAAGACGAATTGCAAATAATGATTATGTGTCAGGAAAACGGTATAACTGATTTATATTGCATGATACTTATTGACATTAAAACGCTTCCTAACATCTTTGAGCCGTGTACGATCAAGAAAGGATGCTTGATGTAAACAATGCCAATTATCTCCCGCCTGTGTTGTATGTTTATAACCTTTGCAAACAGTTTGGAGTCAGATCAGACCCGACAAAATGTCGGGCCTGATCTGGATCCAATCTGTTTGACATTCTGCTGGTATTCCTGAAAGGATGTTTTGCAAACGCTGATTAAAAGCAAACAAATATGAACAGAAATGCCAGCATGCAAATAGTGAATCTCCTACTGCAACAGCTGAAGCGTTAACATAATGGCATGTTTTATGTAAGATGCATGAACACTCAGTGCGATATTCGTTTTTTTTTACATTCCCATTGTCTATATACTGGCGGGCAAAAGAAATGCTATAATAGAATTTTGTCAGGTTAGACATGTGATTCACAAACACGAGATTACCATGACCAGAACCTTGTAATGAGTAAAGCATCGGAGTTATTTGAGTTTATCTTCGGACCTCGGACAGTTCCCTATTCAATCTGCCCAAATTTTGACAGCCTCTGGCTAGGATAATGCATAACTGACAACTATAGTTTTGGGCTTAAATCAAACCTTTACATTTAGTGCACCTAGCACAATATAAATATTTTGAAAATATTGCATAATTATGCCAGGACTCTAGGATTTAGGGGGTGGGGGTATTTTTGTGACCAAATTTTATTTCACAGAAAGTCAAAGTTTCGTCGAGTATTCACCTAAATACACGTAAATATTATGCTTGTGGCATAAAACTTGAGACGAAAGTGATGCGTTTGCATAAAATTCGGGTTGAGAAGTTACCAATTATTTCATCTAAAGAAGTGTGCTGTCAATTACTTTTGACTATTACCTGTAATGTTTCAAGGTCAACTTGTGCACTGAGGTGTATTATAACTGCAAAGTGTACATCTCACAGTCTAGATAAACACAATTTATGAGCATAAAATCGTTAATATTTTCTTACACATTAGATTTAACCCATAATTTGGTGCTTAAAAGAACCGTCTCATTGAGGTGGTTCTTTTGAGTACCCATAAAATATGTTTTGGTTGAGAAATGAGACAATTAATTACTTTGTAAGCACTCATAACTAAAGCCCTGATACATGCCATTGCATATTGATATTTACCTACAGGCTTTTACAAAATAAGTTTCTAATACGTGTTTATACTAAAAAAATTTTGAGCATTTTGACAGCGTCCCCCCCCCCACGTGACCAATCATTCCGTTTTTATATGGTGTGTGAGATGTAAAACTACAACTGTATGCAAAAGAATTAGTTTGGTCACGGGGGGAGGTGGGGGGGGGGAAGCACTTCAGTAAAACTTTTTTCTATTTTCTATATGTTGAATAGCAAAAACTGAGTTTTCAACCCATATTTTTCAATTGGTACTTGTCCAATGAGAAAACGGCTTTTGTGGATAAGTCGAGGGTTGAACCTACTATATTTTTCATAGAAAAAATATAATTTCCTTTGAAACTTTTCTCTGGTCATTTTTTGGGGGCAATCCTTCATTAAGACTGCCCGAGGTCCTTTGGTTTATAAGGCATATTGGCTAATATACATTAATATTTAACTGCTTCACTAATTTTATTTCCTTCTGAGTAGTGTTGAAAATATTGCATGTAGCGTTTATTTTGCCTGTCAGTATAGTTGCCGTAGATCATTTCAGCTGATTGCATTTCTCGATGCAAAACATTGAACAATCGCATGCTCCTGCACGCGTCATTAGGCAGACTTACATTTTCATCAGGGCGTCACTCATGTATCGTCATAACACTGTGTACAAGAGTTTCGCTGCACCACCGTTGCGAATAAAATTATCCAGTGTGTAAGGGTAACAAGAGAGAGTTTGTTCTACGATTGCATGGTATACTTGATTGAACATAATTTAAAAAATATAAATATAATTGAAATTCAGATTTTCCGCTTGCACTAGATGATGAAAAACATTAGTTTTTTTTATTTCGTCGGGCTTCACAGACATTGAAAAGCCTATTGTATTACCTCATACAGTGCAAGCATTAATCAGCATTTAAATCGTTAGATAAAGGTCACATAGACGTACCCTGCAGCGTCGGCGTGGTGTTACCGACTTGGTAAGATTCAAACGTATCTGCTCCTCTACAGAGTCTACCTGGGCCTCGTCAAATATGATTTTGTTGTATGCGAACTACAATGAACAGATCAGCCGCGCATTCAGGCCTGCTTTGATCTTCGCCAACAAACAATTTAGCACTGAGACATATGACAGCGATCCATATAAACGATAAAGTCTTTTGTTGTGCTATTTTTCTCGTTTGAACCCACTTAACCCCCTTTGGATCTGATAAAGTACTCGTTTACGATTTTTCATTCTAAAAAGAAGCTGCTGCACAGCACATCGCTTATGCCAGACTTTTCAGGTGCATGTCACAACTGTCCATTTTTCGCAGTCGTTAGCTTAATAGGTTATGCCATTTTGGTAGTTATATTTAGATATAATGGCTTGTAAATGAAATGATGTTTAAACATGACTGATTTCATTCCAATGATAAGATATCCTAAGCCTATAAACGAAAGATTGCGGCGATTGTGGTAATGGAAATGCCAGGAATCAGAGACAATAATTCCTATTGCTTCTAAAGACGTACCAAGCATAATTTAGCTTGATCATGAGAATGTGCTACTTATCGCATACGCGTCAATTCATTCTTAAACGTCCATGCGCAACTATCTAGCGGGGCTAAAGTCTAACATTTGGTGTGAGCCTTCACTACTATCTCTTCTTTGTGTATGCGAGCAGCGAAGACTCTGGTGAGACTGCGCGTACGCGCAGACTCACCAGAGTCGTCGCTGCTCGTTGATGAAATAAGTACCATTATCTCATGAGCAGACTAAAATCTGTGATACACCTAATTAGACATTAACCGTAAAAAGTGTCCATATAGTTGATCTAGTTATGTCAAGAATCTATCTATGTTCTAGTGCAGCAAAGGCAAAGCATTTAACATGTTTAACCCATGCAGGCACCACCGAAGTACATGTAACATCGACTGTTGATGTGTATGCCAAAGTCGCAGAATGTGGGCGCAGGTGAAACCACTCTCCGCCGAACAGTCTGATCAAGGTCTTAACTATGCATCTGCAAATAATTAATTAGCTACTGTATGAACAAACATATACAACATGAGACTTTGGCAGAACAACAATGCCTGTTGCTCTTGTGAACCCCAAAACGGGAACTTATGTATATAGTTACGTTTAGTTTATACCAATATGTAGCACCACAGAGCATGTCATATCTTGTCAGCGAGTTTTGGAAAAAATCAGATTTCGGCCATGATTTCGAGAATATGAATCTGCCAATGAGAATCATCATCTGATAGAAAACACCAACATTAGAGGGCTAGCCTAAATATAACACATGGTTGTTTTATGAGTTTTGTCATCTGCTAATTATTGTATTTTGTACATAACGACTTCGAAAATTTCGGTCAGGAATACCATCATATTGCCAAACAGTTAAAATCCAGGTTAGGCTCCGCTAAATGTCGGACCTGATTTGGGTCCAAACTAATTGCAATAATTGCAATCAGTTTGGAGCTAGATCAGGTCCGACTGAATAGGTCATCATCAGAGTACAAATTGTGCCACTTGCAGATAAAGAGTAAGTTTGCCCTGGAGTATATTTAGACGACCTGATGGCACGATTATAATGGAATTTTAAGATTTTAATGGAATCAGACGGCTTGCTGATCAGAACGAAATTGGATTTATGTCTGGAAGGCGCGCGTACCCAAAGGACGCGTTTACATTATTAACCTTTACAGATATGTCTAAGTCAGCTGATTTCTGTAACAAAGTTTTGATTTTCTTCTTGAATCATCGCCTCCAGGCTACTACTGGTACTGTAGGTACGCAGTGTGAATCTTGACCAAGAAAACTAGTAAAAATGGCGGATAACTTGGATAATATGCTAGTTTCAGTATTAACTCTATTCATCCTGGATACCGTTGACATGATGAAATGCTGCTTTTGGCCATATTATAAGAATCTATCATGAGTGTGAGGTAGGATAAATCAATCCGTCCCGAGGATCGCCATATGGCATCACGAGGCTTTCACGAATAATGGATTCATTTTCTTGCTCACCACCGATTTTATTTATTTATTTATTTATTTCAAAATAAGCTTCCAGAAATCCATGAATACGCTAAGATGCAATTCCAAATGATGACGTTACTTGACGTCCTTGGTAAGATAAGAATTTCTATCCCAGGGTAAACTCTAAGATATCCTTTTCCGGTGCGCGAGAAAACGGGTTATTGGCCTCCCCCTATTTCCAGTTATTTAAGTGCTCTCACTTACAAAGGGAGCAGCTAACGCCCGTAACACGGACGTAATACTTTGTAACACGGACGTAATACTTAGTCATGCAATAAAATGCTTCCGGCGAAAAGCATGTTGTATGTTTAATGCCAATAAAGTATTTGTATTTTATTGTGAAAACAAACTCAAACCAAGCTAAAACCGGTGCTGTGCTGTCAATCGCATTGACCATTCTATAATTGAGCCGCTAAGGACTCGTGGTGTATATATGCTGACTCAAATCAGACGCAGGAGGATGCCAAGGCTCATCTGAGTCTTCGCTGGAAGCAGAGATCAGGATGCTAGTTTTGCCATATGCTGGCACACAGTGCACGTTGATTCTTTAATTGAATGCTCGTATTACGTCGATGCAATTTTATACAAAGTTAACGGTTGATAAATCTAACCTATCACACGGCGTTTTGGTTATCGCCCGATGTAGTGTCAACCTGAGACCCCATCATCAGCCCGAGGGCTATAACCAAAACCCCGTGAGATAATCTGTTTATCACATATTCTAATTCACTGTAAACGCGTTTGACGTACAAAAAATGTAAGTAGACATAGGATTGACGTAAACTTTGCGTTATCACTTGTTTACATCTGACGTCAAATGTAATGGTCAACGTCTCGTGCCAGGCATGATAACCTCTTTCCGTTCAAAATGCACGACTTCCGGTTATCATCATGGCAGTTGGCGGTAAAGAGCTTATGGCATAATTGTGCAGACTTTGGGTTATCGCGGCAAATAGTGTCCCAATTATGTGATAATACAAAACATCTGCCAAAAATGAAAACGTTATTCCACAAATTGAATGTTGACCATTTTATCTTAAATAATTATTATTATAATTATAATTATATAAGTATAAGTATATGCCTGTGTACACAAAAAAGTACCCATCCAATCGAATATGCTATAATTTAAACAATATTTAGGACAAGAGTTGCATAAACGGAACATGTGCAACCATTGCAAACCCGAATAAGAGGGCCGCAAATGGAGGCGTCTTATCAGGATCTGCACAGTTGCTAATAAAAGCGTTATTTTGATTATTGTCGACCATCAGCACCGAACAATATAAAATAAACCGTGTCAATCCAATGTATACAATCGGCATGTTGCTTAGGTACTCACAGCATTTATTTTGATTTATCGTTTGTTTGTAATTTTACTTTTATGCAAACTACTGATATGTCATTGCTATTGGCGCCTCTCTGAGCGGACGTCAATGCTACTATCGTTAATGTAAGTCCGATACTACAATTATTTGAGCATGCATAGAATATTTTGGAACGAGTACATTGCACTTACGTGTATCGCATTGTCGAGCAACGAGGGCTCAGGCGAACTTATCCACATCTGAATTACATGTAAGGGTGAGGTTGGCGCCGTTAAACGGCTTACGCCCTCCAGTAAAATATTTTACTGACCGTTCCAAGGCGGTACATTCTTTTGTGGATCTTTTATGTTTTTGTTCTGTCTTGTGTTTGCTATTTCTTTGTGCGCGTCTGTTTATATGTGCTTTGTGGTCACGGCTGACCTCTTGGCTCTCGTTTGTGGTGTCTAACTGTAAGTTTATCACTTTCCCATTGGCATCTTGGGTCAGGTGTGGTTCTTGATTGTATCGATTCCTGATCTTTGCATCGTGCAAATGTGCAGACTCGCCTGAGCTTCCACTGTTAGTTTACACAACGTATATATATTTAAAGATGAAGACTCAAATCCAAATGAGTCGTGACATGAGATTTCCAACAATGTGGTATGTGCGACCAGCAAGGCCCAGACCAGCCTGCGCATACGCGCAGTCTGATCAGAGCATTTGCTAGTCGTTTGAATATTCTATGATTGTTAAGCTACTGGTTGAAAATAATTTGGATCTTCTGAGGTTAAGAGGAGGCTGCACAGGCTTGTCTGAGTCTTCGCCTCTCAAACTGCCACATTGTTGAACATGACATGTGGCTCAAATTAAGACCACTATTTTAATGGATACATCAGCATGGGCATTTTTAAGAGGTCTTTGTGAATAAGTGGTAAGTATAAATATATCTTGAATCAGCTCATTTTTCATTTCAGACGACAGGCAGATTATGGAAAACATTTTGCAGAACTGTAAGCTTCGACTTTGATTAATGGGCCTAAGCAATCAGATTTAGCTGTTCACTTCCAAGAAAACTCAATTTCGAGAAAATTGTTTACCAAAATTCTAATTAAAGTTTAACATATGACGCTCAAAAACCAATTCTACGCGGTGGAATTTTTAATAATGGTTGGTTATAGTTTATTCCACTTACCATCTAATTAAAGTAAGTAAGGCGACAAAGATCAGGTACTGATAAAATAAAGTACCACACCTGATCCAGAATATCACATGGGAAAGTGACAAAATACAATTAAACATCATAAACAAGAGCCAAGAAGTCAGCCCTTTTCAAGCAGGTGACCACAATGCAGCAATGACCAGACGCGAAAGCATGACAAACACAAAGTAAGTAAGGGTGCAAAGATCAAGAATCGATACAATCAAGTACCACACCTGACCCAGGATACTAATGGGAAAGTGACACACTCACAGTTAGACACCACATACGAGAGCCAAGAGGTCAGCCCTTTCCCAGCCGGTGACCACAAGGCACATATAAACAGACTCGCACAAAGGCATAGAAAACACAAGGCAGAAAAAAAAACATAAAAAGCTCCACAAACGAAGTAAAATATTTTACTGGAGGGCTTAAACCAGCTTCAAGGCTTCAACCTCACAAGACATAAATCACACAAATGATACACAATAGAAAAACCAACTAGGGCCGGTCAGTAAAAATATTTTACTGGAGGGCTGAAACCGGTTTCACGGCGCCAACTTCACTTTAAGAACAGATGTGGATCAAGACACACAGATGTGTGGTTTGCATGAAAGGCCCCTAACTTATCCATGCATCATCCCCTAAAACATATATAACATGGAGATAAAGCAAAGATAAGGTTTGAAGTGTACATAAAACTGAATACCGGAACAAAACAAATCCAACATGTAAACACCGGTGAGCCTGACTACAGCCAAAGCATCAGGTCCCTACAACTCATCAATAGATAAGTATTAAGTCGGAACCGTTATAGAGTCTGAAGTCCGACCCACCGGCGTGCAATTAAAGGGGAAAGCAAAAGAAAAAAATAAGTGAGTATGATCTGGAACTACCACAATCACATACTGCAGACCAACCCACGGCACCGTGAGGAAGAGTAACAATACATCTGTAAGACAATAATACCAAAGCAACCAGTTTACTCTTCCTCTTCAAGATGATTGCAAAACTAGAATGGACACAAAATAATGCATAACAAAACAAAGACAAACCCAGAACCCCCACACACAATGGGAAACACATTAAACAATAGATCAACAACAACATAACCGCCGCCTTAGAACGGACAGGTGCCTAAGCCATTGGGGGGGGGGGGCTTAAATGCATTTTGCTAGCGCTAAATCTTCGCCCCAGATTCAGTTGTTAAAACACAAAATTGTTTAGCTCGGATGGAGGATTCCAAACTAATGCAATGTATCATCACAGAGAAAAAATCAAATAAAATTTACACATTATGATGATACAAAGAACAGGGCTCATGAATCTCAGATATTCAGAGCTAAAGAAAACCTCAAGTTGAGCTACGGTGGGCCCAGCCAACGACAATCATCAGGTACTTACCAACGGATTAAAACTAAAGTTGCCAAACATGATTGGGTTGACCACCAAGCATGCAGTCTGTTGCAAAACATTAATGCTATGGCCAATCTTTTTATAATGGGAAATCATTTTAATAAACTGCGCTAAAAATAATTGGAACCAACAATCTTCTTCAATTAATACACCAAGTCACCATAGAACTCAGTTTCCGAAAGCCCTTGGCGCAAGAGAAATTTATCTGTAATTATAATCTAACTTTTAGGACGAGTATTCATTTTTGAAAGAAACGACTTGTTAATTTGGATGTGGTTATTTATTTTAAACATGATCAATTTATACTTTACCTTTTGTGTGTTCTTTATGTTCCCATCTAAACGGTGTGTGCCAATTTTGAGGATTTGTAGTTGGGACAGTGCTTCTAAATGCTAGCATAGAGTTTTCACCAACCTCTTTTGTCAGAATGTAATATAGGAATGTAATACATTTGGGCTACATAATGTTTTAAGGTCTGACATATTAGATTATTTTGATTAATATTTGTGTTTCAAACAGGAGGTATTCGTCTCCAAACTGAACGTAGTATTTAAAGCAGCATACTCGGTATTTTTGATCTTCTAATGTTTTTATTTTTCAAGAACACAGTAAAAATACTCAAATTCAGGTAAACATTTTACCAATCTCGTAAATCTTAACAAGTTATCAATATCAAAACAACTGGCTTTATGTTAAAATTCAACGGTCTAGAATTATTGGAGGGAGGCAAATAATTACCAACAAGAGAAAAACACCCCTATTTGATAAGATAATTCACTTTTCCATGCAGTTTTCAGCTGTACTGAACATTTTTATTGTGAAAACATAGCTTAATTCTACTTTTACAAATGATTTAAAAAGAAAATAATTTTTTTCGAAAAATGTTCAAAGTTACAGAGTATGCAGCTTTAAGGAAATGTGTATATTTGTGTTTCATATCCTCAAAATGGTAGAACTAGCAGATCTATAATAAATCTTATACATTTTCTATGTCATTCCGAAATGAAAATTTTTTGTCCATGTGTTATACACCATGCGTTATACACTTAACAGCATTTCAAATTGGTCACTTCTTAAAATCATGATTTCTGCTCAAAAGCTAATAACATTGAAATGGTTTTTGCCTAAACATGAGCAGTTCAAAAAGCAAAACTTTAGCGGTCTTTCAGAAAAGTTGTCTTTCACTCCATAGGTTTTTTTTTGTTAAAATGCAAAATAACGCTTTTTTCAAGAAAAATGATTCTGAGTGAAGTTTCATATCAAATGCAGTTGGTAATAAACTGGTCTAGCCGACTTCAGAAAAAAAACAAACACTTAAAATTTTGGCTAAATTAGAATTTGTACTCATTTTTGAAAATATCAAATTTTTCGAGATTTTAAAATTCATCAGTAGCTCGTGCTAACATTTTTTTATGCATTTTATTCTATCTCAACAAGAATGGCCTAACAGAATAGAACTTGATTCGTCAATTTTGTGATGGCAAACATTTCACTGCTGCTGCGCACGTCCGGTTTGAATGTAAACCTTAAAAAATAATTTGACGGCACTTTGCATTTTTTTTCAATTTCCAAACTAGAACAGTGACATCTAGTAGTAGTGAATAAACGTTTAAAATTTCAATGCCGTGTCGCAGATAATAAGGCGTACAGAACAGTGCGAACTTCCTATGTAAACTGAATGCATAAAGCTGAATTTTTATGATTTAGCTGCTGGTAGTAATTTTCTTCATGCTATTATGTAACAGAAACGAGGATTTGCCGGTTTTCGCCGCGCATCAATGTTGCTGCATTATGCAGCAAGTTTGTACTTGTAAGTAGATGTGATGCATTATTGTATTCAGCAGGGAGTTGAATGTACCATACAGTGTCATTGTAAATGGCCACATGGTAACAATATAATATGATATATCTCTAATATTTTGCCATTAGTGAATCAGGTCGACGTTCTATTTGGAAGAAATCACTGATTGTGCATGGCGACAGTAGATTTTATGTGTTGGCAAACAAAGGAATTATCTGATTTTGGAACACAATCATTTCAGCCGCACGGCTCATTTGAAGGAACTCATCAGATATGGGTACTTATGGCATATACTCGTAGATACACTTGTTTTTGCCGTTCGTACGGAACAAACTACACCAACTATATAATATAGCGATTTCACGATTTACACACGTTATATTATGCACGTATAGCAGGGGTGCTGATAACCGTCTTCTTTTGATTTGTGCCTTTGCGACAGTTTCGGTATTTATTAGGAATTAATAGGCGATGCTGCATCCATTGCGTCAGTTATGGTGATCTACATTAGTTGTCTTCCGTGGATACCAGTTTGCTTCTAAGAACGATAGTGCATATAGAGATCTTCTCCTTTGAACTGGGATCCAATTTCCCCAATGGAGCTATTTCGGATATTCTCGATGTCTTATATAAAATTCGGATGTGACGAAATCAAACTCCCCACAGCGGTATACTTCCAGTTATCTAAACGTCCCAAATTAAAATGCTCTAAAATCCAAACGTCGCCCATTCGGCCAAAGCGTTCCCATTTAGACGTCTTCAATTATTTACTGGTAAAATCGGCAGAAACCTGATCATGTTCTTTAAGATAGGTGTTGCGAAAAGGATGTGGAAGGGTGTCTTCGTGAACTATTGGGCTTTTAAGCGTGCCAAGATAAGTCAATTTACCCAGCTGGTAGATTCACATTTCCTGTATTTTATCATCTTCACCAGCGAAGGTTTCGTCGTATCTACCTCGCCTCACGATCCTCAAAATTTATTATTAGCACAGACTACTCGACCAATGAAAACGCCAGGAAGGATTTTTTTCGATAATCCCTTCCTGTCAATCAGATTAAATGTAGCAGTTTATTGGCATCTTAAGTGCACCGCCTGCTAAGTCTCCATAAGTCCAGATAAGTAAAGATTTTGGTCGTAAAGTTATTTATTTTTCTTCTATAATTAAGTTCAAAATTATGTTATGGGTGCTCAAAATAACCATCTTAATGTGACAGTTCCTTTGAGCACATAAAACGTACATTTTAGTTGTTAAATAAGAAAACTGAATGTAAATTAATCACGCTGTCTTATCTGGAGGCCCTGTGTTTATCGATTTTTTGCACCGCATTGTGATTGATCATATTATTGTTGCTATTTACGGCTTATGACGTATTTAATCGGAGAAAATCAAAGCTGTGAGGCTAAGGGTTAGATTGGACAATCGCAACCCTTGGTAGGACAAGATGGTATTTTAATTGCTTTACATGTACCTATTCAGAATACATAAACAATTACTACTGAGCTTGAAATGCGTGATTAAAAATTGAAAAGAAAATAATGACTTTAAAAATGCAAAATTAAACTTATTAAAAATGTTGTTTTGTAACAATAATGCTCTTTGCGAAAGTTCTGAGTTTTTTTTTCAACATCTAACCTGGACACATACAGCCTTTGCATATTCTCGGCTAAATGTGATGAACTTTTCAGATTAAGATGGATCAATTTCAATATAACCCAAGGTTTTATGCGCACTTCTCGAAATTAGACTAAGATTGAGGAATAGGGATATACACTCAGCAAAATTTCTAATTGAGCACCTTACATTTTCACACCAGTTTTGAAAGTAAGATTCGGTTATGCAAAATTCATGCTGCTATAAATCACCCAATGTTACTTTGCAGGACATTTTATTTAAAAATGACGGGTACTTCTTGCGCAGACGATGCTAGAGTAAAGGTACCCTCATTTTTAAAAAGGCACATTTTTCTACAATGTTAAATATTCCACAGAGACGCTATCCATTTGTATTTTGTTTGTTTGACGATGTTTCTGACTGCCGTGATTTAAGACGAACAAGCTTCAATTGATTTGCTTCACTCGGAATCTTCGTTTCTGTTACGTAATAGCATGAAGACAAACACTACCAGCAGCTACATCATTGAAATTCATCTTTACGCATGCAATAGGAAGTTCGCACTGTTCTGTAAGCCTTATTATCTGCGACACGGCATTGAAATTTTCAACGTTTATTCATTACTACTAGATGTCACTGTTCTAGTTTGAAAATTGAAAAAAAAAGAACTGTAAAGTGCCGCCAAATTATTTTTTTTTAAGTTTTACATTCAAACCGGAAGTGAGCAGCAGCAGTGAAGTATTTGCCATCACAAAATGGACGAAACAAGTTTTAGTCTGTTAGGCCATTCTTGTTGAGATAAATAAAATGCATACAACAATTTTAGCACGAGCTACTGATGAATTTTAAAAACCTCGAAAAATGTGATATTTTTAAAAATGCGTAAACATTCTACTATAGCCAAACTTCTAAGAATTGATGGTTTTTTTTAAGTCGGCTAGGCCAGTTTATTACCAACTGCACTTAAATTTGATATACAACTTCACTCAAACCCATTTTTCTTCAAAAACAGTTTTTTTTTGCAGTTTTAACAAAAAAGCTGTGGATTGAAAGACAACTTTTCTGAAAGACTGCTAAACTTTCGCAAATTAAACTGCACATATTTAGGCAAAAACATTTCAATGTTATTAGCGCTTTAGCAGAAATAATGATTTTAAAAAGTGACCAATATGAAATTTTGTTACGTGTTTCCTGCTTAAATGTCTGCTTGGGGACGTGGGGTGAATTCCCCAACTATTCACTGCTTGCATGAATAGAGTCTCATTTAATATGCAAATTTCCTGTTTTATTTACTTCGAACGGATCACCTATTCAGAGCTTAGTACATGCAAATAATTGAATAAACAAAAATACTGAAGGTTTGAAATGCATGAAAAAAGAGTGTTTTCAGCAAAAGTAAAATTAAAACATTTCAAAGAGGTTCTACAGTAACTATTATAAGTTATGCGATGGTTCTAAGCTTTTTTTAAAGCTAACCTTGTTGCATTTCTAAACTGGTCATCTCTACTTATTCTGACTGAATGGTATTGTTCGTGTAGATATCAGTTATTTCACAACTGAATAACAAGACAAATGTACGCCCATAAAGCAAATTAATAGTTTTCTGAAGTGCGTTTTATGATTTCATTCAATCTGCAGATTTCTGCAAGATTATTAGTTCCTCAAAATATCGATATGTATAACAGCAACCTATTTAAAAACAACTAAGTTAATGACATCAAAACAAATAGATATTCTAGCTCATGAGTAAAGGTACTTATCGTCTATGCGAAAGGTCTTGTTCAGCTAGACTGTCTAGATAATCGCCTGCATCTTCACCTACAGTCACCGGACATCATTGTTTCACCATTGTTACTAATTTAATATTTGATTGTATATTGCTATTTTCAGTTTGATTTTCATCCGTTCAGATTATGTGAAAGTCCACCCATGAACTTTGTCACTGCAATTTTTACAAGCAATCTGGGAATACACTGTTTTAAATGGCGACGTCACAAGGTGGTGATTGTACTTCAATACTTTACTTGTGCATGCACGAATTGTCTTGCAAAATTTCACGGAAGCACTGGCTCGTCTTAGCCGTCGCTGCTCTCCTATGCGATACGTATCAAGTGGCCGCTCATTTTTCTGAGCATTTATGTTCCATTGACATATTCATCGCTACATGGCATAAATGTTTACGGATATTTAGACCAAGGTTACAGCTTTAGAGACAAGTTATTGTAGTTTTACGACAGTGCTTATTGCAAGCGTTTATGTTGTTCATTAGTAATGGCCTCCAACTACGGCAAGTAGATGCTCGTGAAATACTATTGAACGAGAACCTTAAGTATGAATAATTTGAATGAGAAAGCACTTGCAAGTCTTATTTTAATAATGAACCATCAAGTAGATGAACATGCAAGTTTCTGGAGCAGATTTCAATTTCTCGTTCTGCCTTAATCATATAAGGCCTGAATTGAGAAAACTTGCATATAACTTGGTACTTTCTTAGACAGATCAACTATCAGAGAACAACCCTAAACAGATCTCTGACCTAATACACCACCTAACAAAGAGCCAATCTAAAATGTATCGAGCGCTTTGTCTTAGTGGCGAGGTCAGCAGCAGCTTGGAGAATTCTCAGAGGCCAGACCTCTGTTATTTTTCTGGTGCGGAATCAGGGTACTACCTTAGACAGATCCCAATATTAATAATATAGCATATAAAATTAAGACAAACGTATATATTTATCTTTGAAAAGAAAACAAATGGAGTGTATTCTTTTAACTATTTGTTTTGTGCAGTTAAACTCTATCCAAGAGGGGCAGCCAAAATAAAGAAAATCAATTCCAATCAAAGACAGACCTGCTACAATAACAACAGCCAGCGAGTATAGACGATTCTTCTCTTGGGGACAATTTAACCACAGGTTATCATAGAGAACCTATCAGTAGTAAATCAGAGTCTATTACCGACACAAAGGAATTAGAATTGATGGTTTTTGTCTGAACGATAGCACTATTGATACGCTTAGTCTCACTCTAACTGATAATCATATCTCACTGTCTCTCTCGGAAACTGAGGGAGCTTATTCCATCCAAGAGCGTAGCCAGAGAATTTATCATGTTGAAGGAGAATTTGGGAGATATTTACTTTTCAGATAGAAACTTACAAAGGCGCTGATCAAAGTCAGGGGTCCTCGCGTCGATGCCTATGTGAGAGACTTTATCATGTTGAAGCCAACCAAAAAGAAGAATTTGGAGACATTTACTTTCCAGGTAGCGAACAACAAAGGCGCTGATCAGACTGTGCGGATGCGCAGACTGGTCTGTGCCTTTGTTGTTAGCAAGCAACAAATTCAGGGTTTCTCGCGTCGAGGCCCATATGCGTTTCTGGCCTCTGCCTGGCTACGCCTGATTCCTTCAATAGATGAGCGGCGACACGTGATTTCCAACAATGTGGCATTTTGACATGTATAGACTCAGATCCGCCTGTGCAGCTTTCTTTTAAGCTTAGAAACTCAAAATGATGTTCGGTCAGTAGCTTAATAGTCATAGAATATTTAAACGACTAGCAAAGGCTCTGATCAGACTGCGCGTATCCGCAGGCTGATCTGAGGCTTTGCTGGTCGCACATACCACATTGTTGGAAATCTTATGCTGCGGCTAATTTATTATCCCATTGTCTGACTCTGAAATAGAGGTTAGCCCATCAATACATCAATCGTGATTCCAATGAGGCGTCAACCAGTTTGCTGTGTTGGCGCTTACTTACCGTTAAAAAGTAAGTTAAATGTAGTATGACCAGAAAATGCCACAATCGCAGACCACACCCATGACACCTCGATGAAGAGACACAGAACAATAACAGTCATACAACAGGAATACCACGATTAAAGCTGCATAGTCTGTCACTTTTGATCTTCTAATTTTAAAAATAATGTTTTTATATTTCAAGAACACAGTAAAAATACTCAAATTCAGGTAAACATTTTACCATTTTCGTAAATCTTAACAAGGTATCACTATCAAAACAACTGCATTTATGTTAAAATTCAACGGTCTAGAATTATTGGAGGGACGCAAATAATTACCAACAAGAGAAAAACACACCTATTTGATGAAATAATTCACTTTTCCATGCAGTTTTCAGCTGTACTGAACATTTTTTATTGTGAAAACATAGCTTAATTCTACTTTTACAAATGATTTAAAAAGAAAATAAAATTTTATGAAAAATGTTTATAGTTACAGAGTATGCAGCTTTAAAGTAACCCTTTCTATACTAGTAATTCCCAATAAATGGCAAAAACGGCGAAGTCGCAGATAAATGTCACACCATGCGGCATTTCATCAGGTTCTAAACCGAAATGATTTGATCCGGAAAATAGCTAGAACCACACAGTTAACAGGTACAGATGTATAACATTTATCACCGGAGAAGTCTCTGTAAAGACAGAACATCCCCGAAAACGAACACATTCTGACAAGTGGGTTTCCCTTAGCATGTGGGCTATTACATATATTCATCTGACATGTCGAATAAATTCATCAAATTACCGTAAATGCAGACACGTTCCCAAGGGTCTCTGGTAGCTTCTCAAGACATACCCATTGTCCGATACAATACTAAATATTTTCCGTCAGTTAGTGAAACCTAGCAATAAAATAAAAAGTTACTGATTTTATTACGAGAGAGAAAGATATATATATATATATATATATATATATATATATATATATATATATATATATATATATATATATATATATAAAAGGTTACCATCTCTGTTGCCCATGAGCAAGCGTCGGCTTAAGCGGTATTCTGCCATCCAACGCCAGAACCCAATAATCAATATGGACCACTAACATAATATCAACCAAATGAACTCTGCATCGATGTAAAGGGGGCATTTTTACAGAAATGTACCAGCTCAACACGACACAAACGCCGCGTGTATAATATATGAATCCAAAACAGCGATCGAAGTACATAAAGCTAAAACAGCATCTCAGACATAGATATTGTCCGATTGGAGAGAGAGAGAGAGAGAGAGAGAGAGAGAGAGAGAGAGAGAGAGAGAAAGAGCTAATAACAGAAACAAAACATGTGAACCCATATAAGCCTAAGATATTTTGTGGGACAAATTAAAAAATGCAGCAAAGATCAGAAATCGATACAATCAAGTACCAAACCTGATCCAGGATACCACATAGGAAAGTGACAATACACAATTTAACATCACAAACAAGACCCAAGAAGAAGGAAGAGACCGTGAGGAAGAGCCACAGAACACAGACAGCTACAATACAAATTAAAAGTAACCATCTCTATTCCTAAGTAAGAAGATTGCTAAACTAGAAAGGACACCAAGGACCACACAACAAAACAAGGACCCAGCACCGTGGGGGCAACAACAAACAATGAATAAACAGCAACATAATCAATGCCTCAGAACGGACAGAGGCTAAGGTTATCAGGGTGATGAGGGGGTGTTGTCTTAGATTCTTTAGAAAGAAACTATGTAATTGCTAAGGTAAAAGCTGTTTCTTCTCTTGCTGTATCTTATCAAAATGGTGGCATATTGGACATACTGAAAATTGATGTATCCCCGGCTGGGTCTTCACAGTAACTATTTATATGAAACAATTATCTAACATTATTCATTTGATTTATGAATAATGGGCAAGGGCTACACAATTTTCACGAACGGTCTACACAATCATTCGAGTAGACTGACTTTAGTCTATAAATAAGACACTATGAACGAAAATGTTCAACTTAAATTAGGTTGACTGTCTCTGGTCGTGCAATACTAACGCAGTATTGAAGTAAAAATAGTATACTGACGTCAACTAAATCGCCTCGATCGA
Organism: Loripinus fragilis; assembly: GCA_964019695.1. NCBI lineage: Eukaryota > Metazoa > Mollusca > Bivalvia > Lucinida > Lucinidae > Loripinus > Loripinus fragilis. Next base: position 94,511,961 of record OZ026522.1, read on the forward strand.
TTTCTTGGCGATGATATATAAAAATGAACAACCACGTACTCCTTCTTTATGTAGAGGTAGGGCGATGTTGGAAAATGACTTTAATTTGATATGCAGGTTACGCGTTATTCCGATGACGTCATACAGGCTCAACGTACACATGACGGCATTGTGCATCGATCGCTTATGATTTCAATTTGAATTTGCACCCATTTGTGCCGCTTATGTTTTGCTGATCAATGAACAAATTTTGGATCATTTTTCAAACGGTTGTACTTGCGAGTAATAACTTTATGAAATTATGACGTCATATTAAAGACAAAAAGTTAGGTCCGTTTACGAAACTTGCCAACATTCTCGTTTTGCTTTAAGTAATGAAAAAAATAATAAGGGGGTACATTAGGTAATGTACACAGAATATGCCTACATACAAATTACGTTATTTAAGATGAACTGTAACGCCCAATGGCCAGTCGTTGGTTTACGTTAACGTCATCCGAAACGGCCGTCTGGAACACGTGCCAGATTGCGTTTCCTCAGCAATCGTCGCTGGTTAAAGACTAAAGACTTTTGCAAAGGATTCTTAACAATCTTTTCATCCACTTTGCAGAGTCATGACATTTAAGTTTTACTACAATGCATGGCGAAAAGGTGGGTGGGATAAGTTGTTTCGTTCAGCAGACGCATACAAACATTGTCTTAACATTAAAACCGCATTTTTGGTAAAATAGAGAATGCTTTAAAATGGTAAAACACGTTTTTCCTGTCAACGGATTCTGTCTGGAAACAAAGCAAATTTGGTTAAAATCTTGTGTCGCACGAAATGGTGACCCTGTCTCAAACCGAGGTCGTTTTATCAGCCTTAAATTTTCTTTCAGCAATTTTGTTATCATGAGATACGCTTGACTGATAAGATGTTACAATGCAATAAAATTCATAACTTTAATCTGATCAGTCTAAGAGGCATTCACGTTTATTTTTAGATGAGGCGTTTTTTCTTGACGTCAGTATATTATTCCATGCATATACTTGCGCCGACTTCCACTGCATGTGTACGTACCTATCTCTTAGAGTACACAGCTTCAATAAAACTCTTATTGTCTTGGATCAAGGATAACATTGATTGATAAATAACAGAAAAACATCGAATCATTTATCACAATTTTATCTATAGATAAAATGATGAAAAAAGCCGCTTAAGTGCGTTATAAAGTTTAACAGGTTAACGATCGAAATAGCTCTTTGAACCTAGCAGTTAGTTTTAGAAGTACTACTAGCATGATACACCGGAAACCCCTAAACAGATACATTGGCAAACAGTGAAGACCCAGATGATCCGTGACGCCATTGATATGTTAAAGTGACGTTACCATGTCGCATCTCAGCGTATTTAGGTTTTTCAATTTTTTTTCTTCCAATATAAATGTGGTAGAAAAATCCGTCCCTCGTGATCACCGTTTGTCATCACTCGGCAAGCCTCGTGATGCCAATCGGTGATCCTCGGGACGAATTTTCTATCCAATCCTCAGACTCCTGACCAACACATTATACATTCTATATTAAACTATGCCGTTTGATATCCCCAAATTCAAAAACCATTTGCATGAACATGAACTACAAATATCTGACAGCAATATTAAGAAGCATTTTGACCCAAATACTATTTATTTTTGGTAGTATTTACAATTTTTCAATTTAACCTTGAACAATTCATAAGCAAAAATTGACAAAAAAATATATTTGTCCACCAGAAATTTGTACATTTCGGGCGAAAATACTTCTAGATATTGTAGTCGGATAATTGAAGTTCATGTTCATGCAATTGTTTTTTCTAAAGTTCATCCAGCGTGTCACAATATTGTAAACGGTATCAAACCAGGCAGTAACTCTATAAAGACTGATAAACATGCTGCAGATTGCTCGAAAGTTGTATATTGGGGCGTAAAGTAATCTATGTTAGATGGATAAGTTGTTCATATAACAATGTGGCCAATGGTATCCGTCTCCTTGACAAAAAAGATATTCTTGTTAATACAGGACAATGTAAATGGAAATAAGAGCTTTTGAAAGATATATCCCCTTAAGGTTGTATCTGACTATAGATATCTGGATGTAGAGACAAATTCGTCACGTTAAGAGTCAACATGAAGTCGCTCTCAAATTAAAACATAGGTAAATCTGCAACAGCACGCGCAGCGGTTATACGAATACCTGCAATTTGTATAATTAATTTGAAGTCATATACATGTATAATACAATTAAACATACATGTTATGTCCGCAAGATATGTAAGTGCGTCATTAGCTTTCTGAATCAACGACATATTTCTTTGTATTTTCAAAAAGTGAAAATGTTAGGTTTCTCATAGCAACCCATATTTAGCAAGTCCACTCTATTAAAGCATGTTCTATTAATTTAGATTTGTAAATGAGAAAATATAGTATAGAGAGTAGAGATAGCATATGGAGACAAAATATTTGCGGATCCAGAAAATTCCCTACATCGATTTTTCTAGCAATCAACGCATTTCACAGAGGGCTGTACGGCCCTCCCGCGATAAGCAATTTGATCCATCGGGTCCAATTGCATCTCAAGGGGTGTCCGCACCAGAATTTCTAAAGAGATCTACAGCCACTTGGGGGTCTGGACCCCCTGCCCCCTCCCTCAGTCCCCACCTTCTGGATCCCCCAATTCAAATTAATTGCTAGAAACCTGTTCTGATACTTGAATCTTAACTGTGTCTTATTTGTGTTATTTATGTCTTGTGTTTCTCATGCTTTCACGTCTGTTCATTGCTGCCTTGCGGTCACCTGCTGACCTCTTGGCTCTTGTTTGTAATGATTAATTATATTTTTGCCACTTTCCCATGTGGTATCCTGGTCAGGTGTGGTGCTTGATTGTATCGATTCCTGATCTATGTCGCCTTTCTTATACCCAGGATGAGTATTAGTTTTTGTCAGGCGCAGGTTTTGTTATGCACTAGCAGACTGGATGACCCAACAATCATCCACGCTATATACAATGGTACATTTCGCATTAGTTTAATGTCAATGAACACCTATCCAGTGATTTACATTGCTATTGTTAAAAATGAACCTAAATATAGTTTACGTCTCATTACATTTGCATTTTACATTAATTTATTGTCAACACCCCCCGTTTTCTTAAAAAATGGGTTAAAACATTGTTCCCAAACCCTTGCTGGTGAATGCCTAAATTGAAATAAAAAGGATTTAGATGCATAGAGTTAGCTGTGCACAAAACCAAACAAAGAGAGAGACAGAAACAGAACCACAGCTTCGCTGGTTTTAGATTCCAGCATGCTAAGAGGTAAAGGAAATTTTGTCAAAAACCGGCGAATTTAGTTGCGTTTAAATTGTCAGTATTTGAGAGCCGCCGAATATCTTTTTTAAAGATATTTCTTATCAATTATCTAATTCAATAAATATATTTTCATGACCTGTATATGTTGAGTTATTTAAACAGGCTCGTATCTTTTGACTCTTGAAAATTAATTTACCTCTATCAAATATCATATAAGTTAAAATACAATGTTCCAGTTATAACATTATATTGGTGACAAATTGATTTAAAACGTTCACTGAAACAAACCGAACACCAGAAAAGAACATAGCCAGGATCGAGGTATAAATACATGTAGGATTAAAAACTGATCGACACCCAGTAAGCACGTACAATCGGGTCACTATCGGCCCGCCACTGAAACGCATTTTGCTGGCAGGCCGATAGTGGCCTGAGTTTGGATGCTTTTGACCCATGCACGAATCAGGAATTTTTTGCCAGGGGTGTCCAGGCCCGACTGCCAGAAAACAGCTCTGACAACGTTTTTTTCTTCTTTTTTGTCCTCAACTTTTACTGTTTTACAGTGGCTTATTAATGGTTTATTTCAAAGAAAACTATAATTTTACAAGGTTTCGGGGTAGTGGGGAGGGGGGGGGGGTGTCCAAAATTTTCCAGGAGGGTCCAACCTTTTTCAGGGGGTCAAACTTTTTCCAGGGGTGTGGGGGGTCCCAATGCTAATTCTAGAAACCCATATAATTGTGATTTTCCAGGAGGGGGTGCAAACCCTCTATCCCCCTCCCCTCTGGATCCGCGCATGTGACCATTTAACTGCTCGTAATTGATAAAATGGGCTTTACCGATAGTTACACTGCTCTTGTAAGAAAATGCATATGTCGACAAGGGCATGCTCAATCGCCTGAACCCAAAGGTTACGTGCAAATTCGCGGTTAATTTTTATACGCCATTGTTATGGAACAAATTAAATACACTTATTAAGTTTTTATTTTTTAGAAATGAATGGCTTATATTCACGATTATGGGACAATGACACATTACCCTGGAATTGGGAATTTTAGCGCGAAAAACGCCTGAAATTGCGATTTTTTTAGTGTTGTTAGCTATATTGTCAAATCAAAAAAATACATCATATTTATCTGAATTGAGCTGTACTGTTAACTTGCATGATGTATTATATGAGACTGCGCAATGTTGAATATTACCACTCATATTTTTGAAGGTACATGACATGTATCCTCTAGGGCAAAATCAGAGGGCATATTTTTTTTAGAGGGTACATTGACCCACGAAAATTCTGACAGCTAAGCATTTTGATAGCGCAGAGTAGGCCTAGATTTCCTTTAAACTGCTTAAAATGATTCTGCAAACCCACCTTAAACAAATTGGAGCGGGGCTCCCCTTTGCACAATTTGCATTAAAATTACTTAGTCAACACACTGAAAAAACATTTGGCAGGGGTTCCCTTATACATTTCCGTTCACCCCAGTCCTTTCCCAAGCCAACATAAATTGATTGTTGTACTTACAGGGGAAATTACCTGTTAATGCAAAGAAGTAACCCACGGCTGATATGCCGATCGTTAGAGGGCACAACACCATTGGGCCCTGATAATGCAACGACAGGATTTACAACGTAGTGGTACGACAGAGATGCCAATAGTCGGTAGAAATGTGAACGGGAACAGATAAACAAACAATTTTTAACACAATTTACTTGACAAAACGATAATTTTTTCTTCGAAATTTTTTCCGACTTGAAATTGGGATTTTTTTCATCCTAACATTGGAGAAAAGAAACGTTTTGACATTGAGAATATAACCGTAAAACGGCCAAAAATAAGCCCTGCAAATAGACTATTGTCGAAATATATGAAACAGACTATAATCATGTCCTGAATGGGACTCGGAAAAGTTACACATATTTTATTTAAATCGCGTGACATTACTGTAAAGTCCTTTCGGATTTAGGGGGTTAATTATTTTATAATGCACTTCTTAACTGTGTGCAAGGAATGTAACAATGATAATACAGCAATTTACAAATGCTATACATCAGGTTGACCTATATTCGAGATTAGGGCGCTCTTCGAATCGAACTAAAGTTCCTATTATAGTTCTTACGTAATAGATATGCACGCACGTCTACACCCGAACGACTAAAGTTGGAACTTTTAGTTGGTTGGCAAGTAAACAAAAATAATAGCCCTGTACGCTCCACTTCAATTCTTCATCGTAGACAAAAAGGATGTTATAAACTGCACAGTGCTTTCTAATAATCAATTACGAATAAGTGAGACCAAAAATCATGCTCAGCTAGGTTTATTTTACAAAAAAATATCATTTTGAGGCTACTGACCGATTTTGAATCCAACGTGCTAGATCTTGAACCCATCGTGCTAGATAGGTCTAGAGTAGGGAACCAGCTAGGGAACCTATCTACAAGTGTAACGGTGCTCCGACCATCTCTAGTAAGCTCGTGACGTCACCCTAGTAGCGACTATAGGTGTTCGAATCAAACTTTAGATATTGAAGTAGCGACTATAGTTCGATTCGAAGTGCGCCTAGGTCGTTAATACATTCAGTGCACAGACTGGTTTTCTTCCATTTACATGTAGGTTTTTAAGTTAAGTTGCATGTTTAATAAGATTGTATGGATATGATGAGAGCATCTTTTTTCCAGTTGGTGAGATGAATATTACAATTTAAGAATACTTCTGATTGGTGAATAATTTACATAAAATGTAGGTCTAAAGCGATATTAGAACAGCGGCTAAAGCCGCCTTAAAAATAGGGTTCAGGGGGCAACACAGACTTACTCCCACTTCGAGGTGATAGCTGTCTCTAAATGTCTATGTCCTAAATATATAGTCTTACTTATTTCCAAGATTTGTCAACTAGATTGACTCCAGAACACCACATGCATTATATTAACATCACAAAACGATTTGGATAAATTATTTTTACGTTGTCAGAAGACGTAGAGAGAAAACTTTTTTTTCTTTTGTCACTGAAATTTACAAAAAAATATCCAAATTTAATTTCAAAGATAGATATGTTCTAGTCTTTGTCAAGATATCGTATTACCACAAAAACATGTCATATATAAACTGTTGATCTAAGCCAATTTTCATGAAAATTCAAAACTGGTAACATTGCCTTTTCTTACCTTTATGGATGTAGGTCGTTTTTTGCTAAATAAATAATTGAAGGGGTCACAGCAACAAGGTGCTTTAGTCCAATTTTGGGCAAAATGAGTTAGCCTCTTTTACATGTATAAAAACCATTACAGAACCGTTTTAACTTCCTTTGACCATCAAATCACTATAAAAAGTTGAAATAAATCGGATTATATCTTTTACACAAAGATCCATATGTCCAAAATTGGATGTTTATGCAGCAAACGGCCTAAGTCCATAATTTTTTTTATTTGGCTTTATTTCAATGAAGTATTGCCTTATAATCATATTTTTCACACTTTGAGCCTCAAATAACATCATTTCGCTTGCAAGATATTATTTCCCGTCAAATGGAATCGCTAAACTAATTTTATACAATATTTAACCTAGACTATGGACTTAGGACCTTTGTGTCATTGAAATCTGTGCAAATATATGAAATGTACTTAAATCAGCTGTTGTATCCAGATTTTCGCTGTTGTACTCGTAAGAAATGAGGTTTCCACACATAATCATGCAATTTATTAGTATTGATTGACTGGCATAAACTTTCTGTATGGAATTTTTAAGTTTTATGAAATTTGGACGTAGGTCCCTTGTTGCAGAACCGAAATCGCTAAAATCAAATTTTTCTCACTTAAATCAGTAGAATCATTGCAAAATCTCCTGAATTCACTATTTTTAAACATATCTTGTTCATTTATGCAAGAAAAATCTACAGAGTTTGAGAATTGCCAAATTTGATGTTTTTTGCGTTTTTCTCAAAATAAAGAAAATGGACTAAATCACCTTGTTGCTGTGACCCCTTCAATTTTGTTGAAATGGATCAAGAACTTCACAGAAGGACATTGCTTTTAAATCTACTTACACCTTTCTTTTACAAAACATGTTCGGACGATTCCGAATGCCTAGCGTTGTGACACCATGAGGCAAAGCAGTATAATATCACTATGTCATGTCCTGCATAACATTGTTGAAGAAATAGGACATTGTAACAATAAACGTGGGAAAACAAGAAGACCAACTATTTTCTTTACATCTTACCTGAACTATAGTAGCCACAGTTTGGTGCCATGACCAGGGTAAAGTGTCACACAGACTGATCAGTGATATCATGGAACAAATGGTTCTACATGATTAAGTGAGGTCCAGAAACGAGGTTGTATGCCTAGAATTTGGAGATAAAGAGACCCAGCTATCTAAAGTATACATGTTACTCACTGATGAAAATCAGCATCAGTTTAACAGAACAGAACGAATAGAGAATCTTTAAACATTAGATTTGCAATATATTTGTGGTCAAGAGTGTATGTGGACAAAATAGTTTATTTTTAATCAGTGGGTTCGACTGGGGGAAAGTTTTGTGAGCAGGGTTTTAATAAAACTTACAATAATGATATGGATATAAGATTTTTCTCCTGTATGAATTGCCTTGGTATAAGTTTCTTATCCTGTCTGTCTTTACATTCTTAATAGTGTTACATATTAATCGGAACGTTGGTTAGACGTGGTTTTTACATTAGAATCTCATGGGTGTTAAGTCGAGTTATGGCCATATTGTATCATTTGATGTAAATTATTTATATGCAATGTGAAACTTACTATCAAAGTTAAGTATTATTTTGTTTGCCAATCCATAATAGGGAAAATCACGAAAACATATCAGTTTTTTACAATAAACATACCAGTATGGTCATTCAAACGCAAGTCAGTATCTCAGTATCTGTTACACTGAAAAAATTATTGTATATAATTAGGACCATGTGTTTGCAACAAGTTAAGAAAATAATGTTACCGGTCCTTGATTTTCATGAAAATTGGTCAACTTGAAATAGTATCTTGACAAAGATCAACGCATGTTGAAATTTGAATTCTAAAGTTGCTGGAATACAACACATACAATTTAAATATTGCGGTACCTGACAAAAAATGAATACCCGCCCACTACCCTAATACAAACAAAGCCAATTATAGTATCAATGAACTTATCAATGATAGCATTATTTCATAACACATTTCAGCTATGCCAATTACTGTTAAAATTGTTTTAAAAGGGTACCCTCAGATGTGGTAGTTATATCATACATGACGTCATAAATTGACAATGGAATTACATAAAAATCCAATTCACAATGAATACAAAAGTCATGCCCAAGCAATAAATCAGCGTGATATCATCAAATTCCAAGCGTGAGCAGACTCCTATGTTTATTTCCCATACCTTGTATTAGCATACCTTTGAAAACAGAAACGAATGTGTGTGTTTTTCTAAATCGATATAGACTGTTAATTCAAAGATAGATGAGAATCTTTGTAAACAACAAATATGAACTAATCCAGGTAATGGGTGATTTATACCGGTATATATCCTAAATTACCTCTAAATGCAGTAATACATTTACCATGATTTACCTGTTTCAACGAAAAATAGCATAGTCCTATTATCATGCATCTTTGAAACATCAGTATATACTTGTATATTAACGTATGCTTAATCAACCGTGCCATGTAAGTTTTTCAGATCAGCTTAGGTACTCTGAGACAAAAGTTATACTTTACATGAAAGTTGCAGAGATGATTCCCACAATCTTGCCCTATTGAGTTGTCGTAAGATTGCCTGTGTAAATAAGTTTCTCCTTTTCGTATCTTGATTTGTATGTTGTCGATAAGTTAGGGGTATTCCATGCGATTCAAACATCTATGTGTCTTGATCCACATCAGAACTAAAGGGTAAGGTCAGTACCATTAAACATGTTTAAGCCCTTCGGACCGTTCCAATGCGGTGCTTTTTTGTGGATCCTTTTTTTATTAGTTTTATTTTTGTCGTATGCTGTCTTGTCTGTTCCTTACAGCCTTCAGATCACCTGCTGGGAAACGGCTGGTCTATTGGCTCTCTTGTATGTAGTGATTTCGTGTGGTTTTGTCACTTTACCATATGGTGTTCCGGGTCAGGTATGGTACTTGATTGTATTGATACCTGATCTTTACCCTCCTCTCTACTTAAATCACTGGCATGGTTTTACGTTCCAGTGACGTTACACGTTTACAGGTTTAACAACATAAAGCCCTAAAAGCGCTTATCATGACATTTACATAATTTGTAAACAGCATAGATTTAGATCAGACAGCTCTTAAAATAGCAGTCTCATCAGGATCTATGTTGTTGGCAGATGTGTGTTTTTAAATTTCATGATAGCACATGAGCAGAATAATAAACTTTTGTCCACAATAAAAAAAAATAGAATGGTCCGTCTCGGTTTACTCGGCAATTTCAGGGTTAAATTGAAAATTGCTACTTACCATTGTCGCAGTTCTTATGTTCCAAATATAAGATCACTTCTATATATAACTATTGCTTTTAATATATTACTTTGATTACATTTTATGCCATCGTAGTAGTATTTCAAAGTGGCGTTGCTGGCGCCAGCAAGAAACACAGTTTCCAATACGGAATAAGCCAGACCAATAGTAGACGAGTGAAGTGCGGAAAGTTTCCAATACCGATAAGGCGAATTATTCGTAGAATTAATGCTGATACAAGAACGATCGACGTTAAACAAGTTACGATTTTAGAATAGGTTAAATAGATTTAAGAATGGCTGTCTTCTATGGCAAAATTGTTTTAGCATTGATTTGAGATGAGGCAATGCATTGATGAATCAAGGGAGAGCAAAAGTAGGCAAACTTTCACAGGCAGATAGCATTTTATATAAAATGTAGTCGCGATCAGGAGAAATTATAAGACTAACATGCGAGCATGATTCCATTCCCTACATCTTTTTTAAAGCTAAGTTAATTTTCAGTTAAAGATTGTACTTCACTGCTACCCTGGGTCATAACATACATAGTGTCATCTGTGTTAGCTAGATAATCGTATGCTTTTACCCTTGTAGATGTAGAGTATTAACCAGTGCATGATATGGGCCTCGACGCAAGAAAACCTGTCTTCAGGGTTTCCGAAAAAGCGAGACTCCAACTAGTCTCCTCCGCTAAAGAGACTAGCTAGACAATTGAAAAATTCACCTGCGGCAAGTTTAAATATGATACTTTCTAGTAAGTGAGCAATGACTTTGCGGATGCGCAGGCTGGTCTGCGCATTTGTTGTTCGCCAACTGTCTGTCCGTCCACCTGTATGTCTATCTATCCATCCATCACTCTTTGCTTTGAATTCGCCCTCTATCTTGAACATTTCTTCAAACTTTGCATAAGACTGTCTTTAAGAAGAGGAGTTGTTTGTTATTTCAGATAAGAAAATCTCGTCAAATACCAAATTTATTTGCGGCCAAAGATTGGTCTTAAACATTTTGGCCAATGTCCATGCGAGGACCCAGAGATTGGGCGCATGGGATTCCCCAGCATCGTTATTGTTAGATCTAGTTGATAACTAATCTAATCCAGATCAATACAATGAGAGTAAAATTGTGGATTTTTATCTATCAGTTATAACCCTTCTTTTTGGTGATCTAAAGCGGTTCTTTTGAGTACACGTACCTCCAACATGCGCTTATCCTGTTGTGGTTGTGACAGAGGTCCTGTACATAATCAACCAGATTCTGGCAATTTTGTCAGAGCACCTTTTTATTACAGCTGGGATATATCCTGGATACTAAAAGGTGCGAACTTATATGATCTCATTGTCATTTGGGTACTTTGAGAGACTATTATAAAATCTTGATTGTTTTGCATTTGGCAAGTATATTTCATAGTACAATCCAGAAAACGAATACTAAAAAATGACGCTGATCAGACTGAGCGGGTGTGCTGGCTGGTCTGAAGATTTGTTGTTCACATACAGAATAATCATGGTGACCCGCGACGAGGCCCGACTTTGGTCTTCCAAATTTAAGTACAGACTATGGCTATGCTTTTATCGAGCTTTCATTAAAATAATATTCACAGACGAAAATATACAATATGCATTGTTTTCATAAATTTCTCTTATCTGTCTACAGAAAGACGTACGTATAGTTCAAAATATAAAAAGAAGTATTTCCCTTGTGTAGAAAATATGTTTTATAATGATGGCTCCGTTTCAAGAAGACATCACTTAGCCAACATTGGTATGCATCATGTAGTTAATATGTCACTTCCTATTGTATAATTCATACACTGTGGGATTCTCGTGACTGTAATGGATATTTCCAGACATATTTTGTGGTAGGAATTCGAAAATTATACGAATGTAGTGTCAATAGATATTAGTTCCAAAAGCACATGACAGAGCTATATCATGCAAAAAAGATATATTTCTAATAAATTTATTGCACAGTAGACCAGCATTTGAAATTAGACTTCTCTTTTTTTTAAATAAATATGCTTCGTCCAAGCTAGCACACAACGGTCATATTGTGATCTGAAATATTTGTTCTCATTTTTATGCAAACTGCCGTCCTTTTGCTATATATGAATACTCTACATCGATAAATAAAATAGAAGTTTAGCTTACGAGCCATAGGACAAATTTTAAGGATATTTGACCAAGTGATCTAAACCGCTGCATCAATACACCATAAGCAATCATCATGCTAAATCAGAACGCCCTTAATCTAAAATGGAATGTGAATTTAACGTTCCTAGCCGTTAGAGAGAATTTAACTATATTTGACCTTGACCAGTGACTCCAAGTTTATACCAGTGATCTGATAGTCAAGATGCTAAATATTGTTTTAAAAAATGGATCGGCACAACTTTCCTGCCAGAAAAGGTTTGGCTTCAAGATGAGTAAGGATTAGTCTTCTACAACACATCTAGGCAGTTTTTCATGAGATGCGTTGTATACACCTACCTCATTTTTAACTATTAAAACAAAAATGCGATGCTTGAATTAGAAATGGTATTCAGGTGGTATTTAGATGATGCATGCAGTTGTTCTTTACTGACAACATCTCGCTTGGGTCCTAAACAAGTATCAAAATAAATTGTTTGCTTCCAGACATACGCCTTTATGTTATTTATGGCATTTACGTTACATTTTCAACAACACCTTAAAATTATTAAAAAAATGTTTCATAATTTCATTTGATAAGCTTTACAATAAACATTTTAGTATTAAACACCATATTCCTAAACGACAATTGACTAAATATCTAACAAGTGCAAACAGCTTGTTTCTATCATAAATAATTTAAGAATTTCAAGCTGTTCAATAGGATGACCGGAATAAAATGTTGGATATGGGAATAACCTTTTTACTTTGAAGTTTGCATGTTATGCTATCTGTTAACTTTAAAACAATTGAGCATTTAATGGATAAACAAGAGTGAAAAGCTAGACTTCACATCGTTTCTGGTATAAAGTATCATTTTGTTGCTTGTATGTAATATGTAACATACATTACAAACTGTTTAAAGACTTACTACGTACATTGCTATATACCATATATTATATGTCATGTGTCATATGGTACATTATATTTAATTTTAGAGTTGTGTGTGTTAAATGTATAAAAATACCTGTTTGACATTTAAAAAAATATCAGTTTTTATCAAGAAACTATATCTATACATATTTACAATTGCGAAATAGTAAATATTTAAACATTTTTTTCATCTACGAAATATTTTGTTTTGACTCGTCCAACGGTAAGGATTTAATAAAAAACTAATAAACAAAGACAAGGATATATCTTGAATAACAGTAGAATAATGCCCATTTTCTGTAAAACTTATCAAAGTAACATATATAACCGTATAAACTATATCATAGGGTCATATTTTGTCCAAAATGTTATCAATGACTGTATACATTTGTGCCTGAAAGGCTAATATATGGTGAATGTAGATTCTTGTGTTATTGATTTATTAATCTAAAAAAAATATGAAATAAATCTAATCAGTTATTTAAAGATACTTTTGTGTACTACCCAAGTTACTATCGTTCACATTATACAAACATAGTCAGTGACATTATATAGGCTTGCTCCTTGTATATTTAAGTCAATTTACCAAACACATCCTTTTAATAACTAAATGGTTTAGGGAGGTGGTAGCATGCACTTTTCCTTTGCTTACATTCCAGATAGAATCAATCATCTAAGAGTTAGTACAATAAAATTTGATATACGTTACATTAGACATAATGCATGATACACGTCTCTAATCAGTTATTTTAAAGAGACTGTCAAAATCAAATTGTAAACTGACGTATATAATATGCGTATGCTAATGATGATGCATTGTCCGTTCTATGACGGCTATCTATTGTCGATGTATATTGTTTCTCGTTGTTTCCATTGTGTGTTGGGATTTTTGTGTTTGGTCATTGTTTAGTAATGCAGTCCTTAACCCATTGTATTCCAGAAACCCCTAATTAGGTACTTTTGCATAAAGTGAAAACCCAGATGAAATGCAGTATCATGCTGCATTTCATCAGGGTCTACACTGTTTTTAAAGTAAAAAGATCTTCACGCAAATAATACAATATTTTTATGAAAATTATAACCTGACATACCTAGATATGAACGATGGAATATCCCGAGTTTATTGTATCAAACTAGAAATCTAATCGTATTAGGAAAAGAGTTGTTGCTTTGACTCAATTGTGGCCTTACTGGAATGTGGGTGTGGGGGTTATGTGTCTCCACTTTGGGATGAGTTGTTGGTTTGTCTGTGATTTGTGATTGTGGCATTTCCTGATCATACTCACTTACTATTGTTACTGTAAATAGTAATATAATAATCCGTAATGAGTATGGGGATGAGATAGAAAACTCCCTCCCGAGGATCGCCGTTTAGTTTGGCATCACGAGGCGTGCAGAGTGATGACAAATGGTGGTCCTGCAGTACAGAATTTTCCTATCCTACCCTCACATAAATAATGGATTCATTTTCCTGCTCACCATTGTTTTTTTTATTATTTCAAAATGAGCTTCTAGAAGCCCCCCCCCCTCCCCCACGTGCTTGTGATTGTGCCCTCATTCGAAATTGCCGTTGTCATATGACAGCCATTAAGAACAAAAGAAAGCGCAACTTGGTTTCGTGTTTATTCATATTTTATGGACACAAATTAACACTATTTGAGCCGCGACATGAGATTCCCAACAATGTGGTATTTGCAACCAGCAAGCCCTCAGATCAGCCTGCGCTTACGTGTAGTCTGATGAGAGCATTTGCTAGTCGCTTGAATATTCTATGAGTGTTAAGCTACTGATTTTACATCATTTGAAGTTTCTAAGCTGTAAAGGAGGCTGCACAGGCTCGTCTGAGGCTACACTAGTCAAAATGCCACATTGTTGGATATCACATGTGGCGGCTCATTTTATTTTATTTAGGTATTTCACTTTATCACATGGCTTTGGCACTCAACATTATCCAATTATTGGTCCACTATCTGTAAAACAAATGAAAAATTACATGTGCGATGTTTGTCAATCAAACCAGCTCTTTTAAATTTAGGTCTGTAAGTAAATACAATAGTTACCACAGTAGGGCGGTTGTACCCGTCCTCCACTCCAATGTATAACTTGACAATATATGAGGAAGCACACTTTGATTTGGCAGAGGTTTGGAGTTACTTATTCAAAGTTTGTTGTACTTAGAAGCTAACAACAGTGAACTCAATTCGATAGGACCCTTGTTGTTTCCATACGACTAATACTTATTCATTACAAATTGTTTCATGGTCTAGATTATTTTTCTTTGATGTTGTGATGCAATGTTTCAATAAACAACAGCTTTGACTAGCCTAGAGTTCTTAGTGAAGTAGGCGGAGCTAAAATTTCCATTCACTTCTATTGTTTCTATATGTAGAACATGCTCTAACAGGATGCCAAATCAGTAAGAGCACGGTGTCAGATTCCATTTGTGACCAACATTCTTCCTGTTTTATCAGAGGTTTTCAAGTAAACAATGTTAAACCTTTAAACGCTATTAAAACGTATCTAAAATTTCATATGCCCAAGTCTTCTGATGCTTTATATTCAATAACATTATTTATAAATGCATTTGTAGAGCAAACAATGTTGATTCAGATCAGCAGCAGTCTATTATGTGTCTTCACCGTTTGACCCAGAGGCTTTTAAAACATTTCAGCAGACGATACAATGATAGACGCTTTAAGGATTTCAGGAGAATTTTCTGTATTTCTGGCTCAGACAATAAAATCTTTACGCCAATCTCTTTCAATATAGACTGCTTTTGTTGTTTACCGAAATGTTTTAAAAGCCAAAAATCCAACTTTGTCAAGCATTGTAGATGCCGATTAGACTGATAGGAGAAGTCTGACCTGCGGCTACACTGTTTGCATATACACCTACATTAGTCAGTAATGTTAGCAATTAAATGTAACAGAAGATATTTTTAAATTGATTATTTGGAGGAACTTTAAGGGTTAATTTAACTTATTGACAGGAGGTGTTGGCTGAAACAATTTAATCTGACAGGTTTGGTAAATATTAATGGATAAGATGGATCAATGAAATGAGAGGATAATTAAATACCTAAATCTGGATGGACAATGACACAAAACATTTAGAAAATGCTTTTACTCATAAGTTTTTTTATAAACTTACTCGGTGGTTAAACCTCTTAATTTTATAAAAATTTCTTGTATAAAGCATTCTCTTAATAATACAGAGCTGTATTCTCCATGTAACCAACTATCATCTATACTGGCGATTCTATGAGACAGGACATCAGATGGGTCTCGTATAATTATGTGGATCAAGAACGTTTTGTCAGAGGCGGTCCAAATTGGACAACGTCAGATGGGTCTCGACGCGAGATAACCTGTAATAGCATGCACGGATCCAGAAAGTATTGTCAGAGGGGGTCCAACTTTGACATCATTTTTCTTTTCATTTTTTTTAGTTTGATGAGGGGTTGAAGGATCAAAATACCACTATTAGCGGGCCATCACAAAAACTTCTTTTAAATCGCGTTATTGCTTCTGCCAATTAATGGGTGTCACTAGATTAGGTTTCAAAATGAGGAAGTCGCTATACTAGTGTTATCGCTTTAAAACATGCATGGTGTTATATCACTCTCTGAACTGACGTCATATGGTAATATAATTGGGCCTCGACGCGAGAAAACCTGTCTTCCGGGTTTGCAAACAACAAAGGCACAGACCAGCCTGCGCATCCGCGCAGTCTGGTCAGCGCCTATGTTATTCACTTAATAAAAAGTATCATATCTAGACTTGCCATAGGTGAAATTTTAATTTTCAAGGTAGTCTCTGTAGCTAAGGAGACTGGTTTGAGTCTCGCCTTGTCCTGTAGAGGCTCATAATTGAGCCGTGGCATGGGATTTCCAACAATGTGGTATGTGTGACCAGCAAAACCTCAGATCAGCCTGCGCATACGCGCAGTCTGATCAGAGCCTTTGCTAGTCGCTTGAATATTCTATGAGTGTTAAGCTACTGACTGAACATAAATCAGAGTGTTTAAACTTAAAAAGGGGCTACACAGGCTCGTCTGAGTCTACACATGTCAAAATGCCACATTGTTGTAAATTACATGTCATGGCTCATATGTTATGCACTTACATTCGGTACAGTATACACCAGCATCATCCCTATGAGTACAGTTATGTTCACTCCAACCATTAAAAGAACAATCACTGATCTTAGCCTCACTGCCATCACAGTGCATGCCATCCATCCATATTGGTCCTGAACCTCGATTTATGAGACTATAAGTTCGACCTCCCCTGAAACATAATTTCATATAAGAGTAAGAACACCTGACTAGCAATAAATATGTAGTCTGATGATTTTTACTGACATGAATAAGTTTAACTAACAGGTACAATGTGGAACTCCATGGAAATCGGATGAGGGGTTCCAGGTGACAGGTTGTCACACTAATTGTCGTTTTGTTTGTTTGTTTGTTTGATTTGGTTCTTTACGTCCCATCAACAATCTTTCAGTTAAACAGGGACGGGTCTTCCTGGGTTGAACCAGTACTAAGCTAGGATAAATGTGTCTTGCTCAAGGACCACAACGCAGTGACGCCGGTGAGGCTCGAACCCGCGGCCTCTCGGTCTCAAGTCAAGCACTCTACCACTGAGCCACTGCGCCCCCACTAATTGTCGTAAAAATCAGTTTGAGCAGCCTGTAAAACCTTAAAACAACCTGAAAATGGATAAAAACATATCTCTTCTAGCTTTTTTATGAATTTTTTATGAAGTTGAAAGCATTTGGATGCTGAAGAAATTCTGTTTACTCCATACAAAATTATGCTGAAATAAAAACTTGTCATGATTTGTTGAAACAACGTTTGCCAGTCCGAACTCAAAATCATTCTTGAATGGTATCAGCCAAATTTACACAGGCTCAATTCTGTAATCTCTATTTTCTGTCAAATTTATGTGCCAAATTTAATACAGAAATAAACTCAAGTATAGAACCAGGGTTCTGCAATGCACCAAATGATTTTAATCTTGTCCTCACGTATTCCAAAATGATAAATGAGAGTGCTTTGACATTTTGATTAAAGCCATTTATAAGAAAACATTGTTTTAGTCCGCTATTTAGTGCACTACTATGGTTGAAATGTACTTTACTGTTCATTACCAAAATATCAGCCAAGCACTGATTTGGTGGCATCAGTGGTACTAATCATGCGCAGATCCAAAAAGTTTTGTCAGAGGGGGTTCAATTTTGACAACGTTTTTATATTGATGAGATGATCCAAATACTACTATAAGCGGGCCATCAACGGGCCGCAAGCGAAACGCCATTTAAATGGCGTTTCACTGGCAGGCCGATGATGGCCCAATATTGAATACTGCCATGGTAGTTTTATTAATTTTCAGGGGATCCAGACCAGTATTGCTATGAAACCCTAAAGTTTGTGTTTTTGAGGGGGGGGGGGGTGGTTCGGACCCCTGTCCCCCCTCTTGATCTGCGCATGCAAATTATACGAACAATGAGCATATTACTCGTATGCAGATATTGTACAATAAATCCTTCCTTACGACCGACCATAAGGGTAATACTCGTTACACATACAAAGGCCACAACTCCAAGAAATATTTTTGAATTCCTATTTAATTAATCAGGAAATTAATTTATCATCTCTTAACAACTTACCAAATGTCTTATAAATTACATATCTTACTAAAATGTTTGCAGGATGAGGAGGATAAAAAGAGAAGCCAGAGCAAATACGTCTGTATCGTTAGAAAAGATAGGAACAACATCTCTCACTTTACTATCATAATTATTCGAGGATCATGCATATATGCAAACCCTGATAAATGTGACTGCAGACCAACCCAAAGCACGCAAAGAAGCGATAGAGAGCACTAACATATAAATGGTGTCAAGAAGACAATCAAAGGGAACAGCAACATGGAAAGTAAGTAAATGCAGACTACAGGCCCTTAGTTTTGCGTGAAATATGACAAAACATCGATGGAAATCGGATGAATTAGGATGAAAATCTTAGCTGCCTGAAAATCAAAATTCTGAGTTCTATTTTGAATATTTTAATAACTTCCTGTGAATTTTGATATTTAAAGAAATCTCCATTTAACTGATAACTGTACAGCTTTTTTCAAAAATAAATTTGTTAAAGCATAGAAAATCTACAAAATGTAAAAAATGAGTATTTAATTATGACTGTGTGACACAGCCTATAAATGGCTTTCCTCAATATTATTTTTAATTCTGTGCTATTTAAACATCTGTAACTTTCTAGACCTAGATAGATTTTGTCACGTTTATGGCCTATTGCATAGTGTAATGACGACATGCATTTCAGATTCATTTGTTTTTTGCATTACTTTGTGTCCTTTCTAGTTTTGCAATCACCTTGAAGAGAAGGAGAGAGCTGGTTGCTATGTTTTTATTGTCTTACGGATGTCTTGGTACTGTCACTGTTCTGTGACTCTTCCTCACGGTGCCGTGGGTTGGTCTGGGGTGTGTGATTGTGGTATATCTTGATCATACTCACTTACTTTTTGACCAACAATACAAGTACCAATCACAAAACTACCATACACAATGATAACAACAATTAACAAAAAAGTAACTACATCATAACCAACGCCTTAGAACGTACAGCAGCAGAAGCTACTGGGGGCTACATTGCATTTTACTGGCACAAAATTCGCCACACTGACCAAGTCAACATTTGCCACGATGACAAAGCCGAATTCAATCAACCAATAAATTTTACGATTCTAACTAACCTCTGAAGCAATGCTGATTGGTTTGAGTATGACTCAGTGTAAAAAAGCACTGGTAGTTTTTCTTGCGACAAGACCCGTTTGTAGAGTACAAAGTAAGAAAGAAGACAAAGACCAGGAAGCGATACAATCAAGTATCACACCTGACTCAGGAAGCCTCTTTTTCTGATGTAAATTGCTGATATGTTAATTAAAATTACATTTTATATGGTTAAGATAAACTTCGAAAGAGATATGATGTAATGGATAAAGTTATGTGTAAGGTAATATGACATGATTAATTCTTCAGAGAAACAGCATTAATTGAATGGCTTTTATACTGGGTATAACATTTTAATGTATCTATGAAATTTGATATAACTTACGGATAGCCTAGTTGCTTGCATAAAACTTTAGCAGCATTGGCGTCAAATGAGTTGTCACATATAGTTCCCCAGTGGTTGAAAACACGGATTTCCACTCGACCTCGATTAGGAGTCCTGCCTCCCACAAGACGTACCACAGGGCTAACATTATTGGCCGTTGCTCGGTCTGTAATGTATTTGATTCAATAGCCAGTTATTAAACTTAACTCCCATAATAACTAAGTCCTGTGCTGTACAACCAAAACAAATGATTGGGACCAGGGTTTAAAAATGTGTGTTTGTTATCAACGGTTTAGTTACAGATATAAGGGAGATAATTTTTAGTTATTATGATTTTTCAGAATCAAAGAAAATCGCAATTAAATCTTCTTCAATACTCTGGGAAAATAAATTTTTGAAGCATAAATAACAATCGCATGATCAGGGGTATGACTATTAACAAGTTTGACAGAAAAGAGGACATCACAGTATCATTCATATTGAGCTTTCAGTAAACAACAGATAGCGAGTTTATGCAGGCTAACGTGCAGCTGTTTTAAACAAAACACACAATGATTTCTTGGTACCAGGCTGTATTACATTTAAGAATAATATGCATTGTATTTATTATTTGTTTATATATTCGTTTGGACAGTAAAACCTATGTAAAACAGCAACTCTCAAAAAGACCTTAAATTAGTTTTCAAGACCAATTATCGCTTAATGCAGGTAAAAAGTGTTGCAGAATGCTCCAAATGGAGCATTCTGCAATACTTTTGTCATTTATTATACTACCATTTGTCATTAAGACCCTTGTTTTGTCTATTTTTGAGTGCCTGTTTTACATAAGTTTTACTGCACGTTATAAGTAAGCTGATGAGAATTAAGGGAGCAACTAGTATAAAAGAGGTGAAACGAAATTGAAGCTATTAAATAAATAATACCTATGCAAAGGAGTCCAGCGTCTTCGTCATGGTCACAGTCATTTACTCCCCAGAATCCTGTATGACACAAACCAACATTTGATTCTGTCCCTCCACACTTAATACCATCAAGAAGAACCCGGAAGGCCTGTGTTCCAGAACCAAAATAGGCAGAGTCCACAGGTACTGCAATAGCACTGTAAAACAAACATGTAGAATAAAAAAAATCCTTACCAGGGCTTTTAAACCTTGGTTTATAAAGTGCACTAATAGTCTGCATCTGTCGAATGAATTTAATGAATCTTACATAATTTCTAATATAGCGTGTTATTAAAATACCTTTGGTTGTTTGGAAAAAGGATTCCTTGTATTTTCTCATCAAGTATTTAATACTTAACAGTGCTCTATGAAGCTGTAATATTAATCTAGAAATTGTTTTGTGAAGCATTTTGCCCCCTATCAGGCTGGTGTAGTACATGTAATTATAGTCCCTTTACTAAAACAAGGGACATCCAATAGTTTTATCTGCTTTAATTCCCTCATCGTTGATCAGATAATCCTCCATCTTCTTGCAGGAGATTATCAAGTTGCCATCATGTAGGGACATCAACTACGCAATAGCTTAATGCAAAGTTATGTCACCTTCATTCACATATTTCAAACATCAAATACATGTAAGGTACCAAAAAGCAGTATTGTATGTCAATTTGGATCCAATATTTAAGATGTCAATATTTAAGAAGGGACATAACACCATCAATAGGTTTTGAAAACCAACTTAGTCTAACAGGTTAGTTACACCTCAGTCAAAATCATTATACCATATGCCAATACTCTAAGATATCCTGCTAGCAAGTCAATATTGGCTTATTGACAATGAATTTATAACTTAAACAGAAAAAAGATATGGATCAACTAGTTTTTTATAACATCCACACATGAAATTTTAAGACCTCATCATGCATGGTTCCAAAAAAGCTGGATATACTTAACAGAATTGCTAATGAAATAATAAAAAATAAGGATGGAATGGCAGACACGCTAAAAGCAATATGCTCCTCTTAACTTTTTCAAAATTATTTGCCTAAAATTGTCTTGAACGAATGGGTATATTTTACGTCCGGAAAGAAAACAACTTTTTTGATTGAGTCTGCGCAAAACAATACAAGAGGGAATACAGTCTTCAAGTAAAGACTAAAGGTTTTTTGTCCACAAAGGAGCACATGTTATATGGGCCAGGACATTGAAAATTTTGTACTTATTGCGATTTAGAGCAACAGAAGCTCATACCAGACTGTGTAAATGCATAAGTTAGCCAGAGCCTTCGCTGTTTGTATACAAAAAGAATAGATGTAGTTGAAAAATGAGACCAAGGTTGAGAACTGGAGCCCCAGTGGATATGTCAGCATGGTGATTTATTGGAGGTCTTTGCCCATGTACGATATAAACCAATATCCCATGACTTATTGCATATTTGTGGTGTCACTCTTCATTTGCAAAATGTCAGTGTATCTAAAGATCAATGTGTTGTTCAGAGGCATATCCTACTTCAATTGTTTGTGAATGAAAAATGTGCGACATACAGATGCACAAGGATATCTGAAACATCGATGGTCGCCAAACAGGAAAAATACCCAATAATATCATGTACTGGCTACATTTGCATATACTGCTAAGTCTGCAAAATACTACCCAGCATTATAATCCATTATTTGCTACTATCGCATGCTTTAAATACCGCTTTTTTTATGTCTGAACGGCCATCATAGGAAATCTCTTTAAGGTTTAAAGAAGCAACCTAGTACATAAAACGGACATAAATGCATCTACATGCGCAACATTCAATGTGCACACTAATACGAATTTAGACAATTGGATTTCACTTATTGTGTATTTTAATCAAGTATCAAAAGTTTAGTTTTTTATTTGACCACATATTCGCAGCTGTAACCCAATGGCAGGTGTCATAAACGAAATTGCAGGTTGGTCCGAATAATGTTACACCTTAGCAATATTTCCCAGCTGTGCATTCAAATTGTAGTCAAGGGCCTGATCTACTTTTATAAATAAAACTTTTAAGACATTTAATTGTGCCAATTAAAGTTGATTCCTGTATGATTTGTTTCCATTATAAAACTACACAAAAAATATAACTAAATTATCTGGAATAAACAAAAATTATTTTTTAGACATAGAAAGAACCTACACATTTTAAAACACTTTGACCCTTACTTACTTAGTATAATTGAGCCTGGTGATAAGAATTGGTAGAAAATGCAACAATAACTACGCCCCACAAGCATAAACGTAAGCATAATATCATATATGTCATTTTTGTATTAATGATTCAGGATACAAAGAACCACCACAAACTCACATACTGACAGCTCTAACCATTATTCAAGTATGTTAGTGGCATGTTAGTTTCAAAGAAAAGGGCAGATTTGGTGTTATCACATATTTATCTATCATAAGATATGGTGTGCGTTCTTAAATTAATATCTTTACTGAAATAATATGCTCAGCAAAAAAAAAGAAATGCACCAGTTAATAGTTTGACATTTTCTTGCAAACTACTAAGAATCTAATAAATTCATTCTCTTACAGATTCATTTATAGAGTTGTGATGAGAGGCAACGGTCAGTTCTTTCCTGAAATGTCGTGACATTATATCATTCAGTTCGTCTGGACGCGTCTCAGAACAAGACAGGGGTCAGTTTTCAATGTCACAGTGTTCAATAATATGTTTGACCTCCGTTGGCTCGTATGCATGCCGTACAAATCTCCTATACATCGTACCGATGGTATCTCTATCAGGAATGGAATGTGATACCTCAGAACTCGATTATGGATATCTTTGGTTCGATGCATAGGAGATGTACAGCATGCAAACGAGCAAAAGTAGGTCGCACATCTTATTGAACAGTGCCATTGAAAACTTATCCCAATCTTGTTCTGAGACGCGCCAAAAATACTGAAGAGAAATAATGTTATGAATTTTAGCATGAGGTGTCTAATTGCCTCTCTTCACAACTCTATCAATGAATTTTTAAGATTCTTAGTTGTTTTCAAGACAATTCCAAACAATGAATTGGTGTGTTTCTTTTTTTTTTTTATGGGTATACATAGGTCATACATTCTTCCAAACACGCTGTACTAGGCAAAAGTACTTTTAAAAACTCAAAGTCAAACATCAAATTAATTGAACAAAGTGTACATTGTGGGTCGTCATCTAAATGAAGCTGTTAATATTAACTCACTTCTGATATCCAAGCTCACTACAGATCACTTTAGCCTCTTCTACGCCCCAGTTGTCATCACATATTGTTCCCCATGTTCCATTCCAACTCACTTCTACTCGTCCTTCTCTCGGGCTACCACCATTCATTAGACGTACTGGAATACTTTGGTCAGAACCTATAATTTATGAAATATGTTGATACATGCATATATATCAATGATATTTGATAGAACAACATCAACCCTATTGACTGGTACATGTAAGCTATCTGTTGCCACCAATGAACTGCACTAACTCTAGTTTGGAAAATGAATATCAGATTTTTGTCACATTATAGATAGATAAGTTTGAATTTTCATAGATACCATTCGACTTAAAATACAAAGACTTAAGTGTCACTGATTGGAATTTTGTTCTCTTTCATATCATGATTGGTGTTCCAAAACTTTTAACTGGTTTTCTATCAATGGGACTTTAGTGATGTTTTCAAGCTAAAATAAAATTCTATAGGCGGTTTAGTATCATGTGGTAGATAGAATCTTATAACGTGCTCTCATGAATTAATTTGATAAAAGCTATTGCAAAAAGCAAGAAAATGTTTAACTTAACCTTTCATGGACAGAAGGAAAGTGGCGATTTTCCCCATAGTGGAAATATAACAAAAACAAAGAACTTCAAAAATAAGGTCCTAACTTCCAATTATTTCAACACTGGGCCCTGACAATAATGGTGTCAAACTTTCAATACATTTTTACTACTAGCAACAACGTCAATATTACGTAAACATCCCGGACGTCAGAAAAGGCATTAAAATTGGCGTTACTCATTGTAATGCCTCTTATCCACCATAGAGTGTTCATACTGTCGGACCAAAATATTGCATCATTTATTTTAATCTCCAAAACTTCGGCTATTCTCGAGGCAAGTATAATAACAGCACCCATTAACTACAGTTGAGGGATACTAATTGGGATGCAAGGTGCAATGCGAGATTTCGAAGCCACTATTTCACTGGAACTCGAACCATCTTCGTAGGTACATCTGGCATACACAACAACACCATTAGCATTTTCAGACGCATCTACAAACATATGAAGCAACATGCTATCTAGGGATCTGTCTTTTTCGCTGAAGACATCTAGGAATCCGCTCCTTTGCGAGCTTTTCAAGTTCACCAAACCATGCATGAGCGCAGCTAGCTATTGGTTCTGTAAGTTCATCATCCCATTCAAGGCCAGCAGTCCACATGTCTTGCAGTAACATTTTGGCACGTATGGTGAAAGTAGCAAGGAATCCGATTGGATCAAATAGCATGGCTATTTTCTTCAGGAAATTTCGCTTTGTGTACAACATATTACTATCTGATATGTGCTCCCTAAACGTATATATGTCTTTGTTTGCTAGCCGCCATACATCTAGCGTTTTGGTGCACGGCAGTTGATCCTGATCCCTATCCACTTCTGACTTCTGGTCTTGTATTGTAACCTCTAACAGCACGTTGGTGAGTTGGACAGCCATTTGCGTGCATGCATTCCAGCTTTGGTAAGAGACAGGGATAGTTGTCTATACAGGCAGATATCCTGCGTTTCATCTAGTACATAAAGTCGTCAATGTATGCTGACTTCATGATAGTTACATTAGATCTACCGTAGTCAACTTGATGTTTTCTTGCATGGTGCTGGAACGCAGGCTGTGCCAAGAATGGAGATGAGTTTATATTAAACACAACTCGGTCAAACTTGTATACATCTGGTGATCGATCTTGGGTGTCTCCCCTCCATAGGAATCGGTGATAGGGCTTTACTTCTAATCCTATACCTATTCGAAGGTTCATTTTCACTATAACACAGACCATTGCAACCCGATATCGCCTGAAGCACAGCTATACGTCAAATAAGTATTGTTGTAGTTTTGGTCCTTGATAGTATTCAAAGACACAATTTCACACTTCGCTGACGCATCGAAAACAATTCTTGTTTTAGTTGTCTCTTTATCTGGTCTGATCACTGGAAAATGCGGTAGATACCACTTTGACGCATTTTCTCATGATGGCCAACTTTTCTGATGTACACCTTTTTAATGTACTGATTGATAGTTTCACTGTATGCAAAAGCAACCGCTGGTGATCTGGCAAGTTTCTTCTCTGCATTTTCTATCTCTTTAAAGCCATTTTGTAGTTATTTTGCAGCTCTGATCTCTGCTTAGCCAAGGAACACCATCTGGGTACATACCATTTTCAAACTTGATAGAGTATTCTGCTTTCTGTAATGCAGATTGTTCCTAAATGTTCAAGATTGGCTTGTGTTCCAAAGTGCCAGTTCTAGCTACTGACATGACATCAATTTCCTAGAAACGCTTCAAATGTGTATTGAGCTGCTATATTTTAGCTTGATCTTTCACATAATATGTTCTCGCCAAGTCTGTTTGCACTGCTGTTTTATCACCTGACCCTGGATTTCCAATACACATCCAACCCAATGGCGTTGATATAGCGGTCGGCTCATCTGGTCGGTCCCTGACTTCCTGAAGTGCACAATGGAGATTTGCACAATCTACGCCTATAGGACATCAACGACTGGTCTCTTTGCAACTCTGGGAAAGTTTATATGCTGGAAGTGCGCCCACCTCTTAGTGTATTCTGTCAAATCAAAGGCTGACATAGTTCCAGTGACTCTTGTTTCCAGGTATGCCGTAACCTGCAATTTTACATCAGCAATCAGACTTACACGTCAACGGGGCATGTTTTGAATGTTTCCACTTGTCCATTTAAATCATTAAATGTAACTTAAATCCAAGCTCTGCGGCCAAATCAGCGTTAATTTTAGTCTTCATGCTTGCATCGTCAAAGAGAGCATTAACCTTGATTGACCAATTGCCATTTTTTAATATGATTTGTACTCTGCGAAGCACTATGAAATCTGTCGTAGTAACGTTGTTCGCCCTCATTGTGGTTTACTGCAAGGGCTTATTCCCCTCCGTGCCTGAAGTGATCTGCTTACTGGATATTTCAGATCAGCCGTCTTTAACTCAGTTTCTTTTGACGGTTAATGCAGCAATCTATGATGCAGTGCTTTGCACCCATTCTGGCCACACTGGCGACCTCTTGGACATTTTCTACCGGAAAGCCCCTCCACTAAACAGTGAAAACAAAGTTGAAAACGTTTAGCGATGTCCCACTTATCAGAAATACTTTTCTGTTTAAATACATGACATGTCCAAATGTGATGATCTGCTCCACAAGCCTGACAGCACTGCGTCTTCTTGGTGCGATTATGCCTCCTATCTCCCAAGAAAATTCTTGTACTTCTTTGTCCTTGCCTCAGTGGTGTTGTCTGTGCATCTGACATCTTGCCTGTCACACCAAGAACGGTCTCAGGGGCGACTGTTTGAAATTCTGATTCCAGAATAACCCACTGTTATAGAGTAGCTACTGATTGAGTCATGCTGTTGTCATATACCCAGCAGTGGTAGTTTGCTGGCATGAATTGCAATACTTTTCATTGTAAGATAGTATATAGAGTACCGTTACCGATCTCTTTGTCCTGATTTGATTCTTTTAGGTTAATCATGGCTATATCCAGCAAATCAACTAAATTTGGCAAAAGTTCTCCAATTCCTCTATAGAAACGGATATTTGACGCTGCATACCTCCGAATTTCCACTCTAAACGTTCTTTGGCAGCCTTGTATGCTGCTCCTGGATAACTTAAGTTCTCAATGGCATTGAGAGCTTCATCTGATAAGTACTGTCGTAGCTGCAGCAATTTGTATTCCCCAGTAGCGAGGGCGCTATCGATGTATGTGAGAAAAAACGCTTTCCAATTGTGGTATGCCCGCTTGTCACCAGAGAAAACAGGGATCTGCACACGTTTCAATGTTCGCCATTGGTCTTGCCCAATCGATGGAATTTCAAAGTTAGCTGTCGGCAAAGATGGTCCTCTATAGGAATTATCGCTTGGCTCAAAGGGTAACGCACGTGCATTCATGACTGAATTTTTAGTTCAACTCATTTGTTCAATTATCTGTGTACTTTTCCGTGTATTGTCGCACCTACCTGAACTTGTAGCAGTCATGTGCTCATTCGACTGTTCATTAGTCATGACCGTAGCATTAACTTTATTAGTCTGATTTTCATACAACGTTGGGTATTTTCAACTTGCACTGGCATAGGGCAATTAATTGTTCTAAATTGATCAAAAATTGTACCTTGTATGTTTCCTGTGCCTGTTCTGATGGCGCATGATCCTTTAAAACAATCTCTGAACTTTCATCTGCAATGTTCAATCCACTTCCCATGTCGATTGTGAGCATCTCCCTTGCCGACAAGGTTGCTGAGTCGTCTTTCCGCTATTTCAAGAATTGCTGCGCCAATTTTGAAGCAAAATAAAAGTTCTCTTCTATCTTTCCCATCTCACTGAGATTGCGTTCATATTTTGTATGCTCCTTATATCTAGTATAAAAGTCCGAAAAGTTGTAGAGTATATCTAACACTATTTCCAAACAGCTTCTTAATTTCTTGCGAGCATCAATAACTTGAAAATGGCAGAACGAATTATCATCTATCAATGACAACAGTATGTTCTGTGTCCGAGTAAAGTTAGCTCTTGCCCAAATTTAAGCCTTTTTAATTCCGTTTTCTATCTTCGTAACGGAGACGCTGCTGCTGCATTCGATTGTGTCTCTGGCTTTCGATGACGCCATCATAAACTCGTCTTATTTCTGTTGATTCAGATGTAAATAACCTTGCTCTGCTGCCATTTTTGTTGGGGCGATTTCCCCAATAGTGGAAATACAACAAAAACAAAGAACTTTGATAGCAAGTTCCTAACTTTCATTTATTTCGGCACTGATCCCTGACAATAATGGCGTCGAACTTTCCATACATTTTGTACTACTAGCAACAACGTCCAGATCACGTTATTGTGCGTGACGTCAGAAAATGCATTATAATTGACGTTACTCGTTTGTAACGTAAAGCCCAATTATAAACTCTAGGAGGAGAACTTTCCTTCTGTCCATTACATCTGAATTTTTTTCTGAATGTGTCTAATAATTTCAATAGACATGAACACTCTAGTAAGATCTAGGATGTTGACAATTACACAATTGCATCTTGACTGACTGATATCAATATCTTGATTTAATGGTCACTATAAGGCCAAATTAAATTAACAACACATTTTTGGAAAGACAAGCAGCTGCTGCTTTTACAAAACGCACCTCAAATGTGAAGTATCACTACTTAAAGAGACTTGGTCTGTAACTATGAACAATTTTGAAAAAAAATCTTTTAAAGTATTTGTAGAAATAGAATTAAGTTATGTTTTCACAATAAACATGTTCAGTACAGCTGAAACTGCATGGAAAAGTGAATTATCTGATAAAACAGGTGTTTTTCTCTTGTTTGTAATTATTTACGTCCCTCCAATAATTCTTAACAGTTGATTTTTAACATAAATGCTGTTGGTTTGATAGTGATAATTTGTTCAGATTTACGAAAATGGTAAAATGTTTACCTGAATTTGAGTATTTTTACTGTATTCTTGAAAAATAGAAACTTTATTTCTAAAATTAGAAGATCAAAAGTTACAGACTATGCAGCTTTAAATAAGGTATTACTTAGCTTTAAGGGGCATATTAAAAGATTGTAATTTTGGGCCCAGGTCATGTTTGCAGCCAAAAGTATAAAACAAATATTGTTTGTTCTAAGGTAGTGGTTCTGTTGTTGTAGATTTATTGTTTTATGTATTTCATATTGTTTGTGGGGGTTCTGTGTTTGGTCCTTGTAGTGTTATTTGTTACTTTATGTCCTGCGTACTGATAGTTTTGCAATCATCTTGATTGGAAAAAGAGAACTGTTTGCTTTACTTTAATTGTCTTTCTAATGTCTTGTCACAGCCATTGCTCTGTGGCTCTTCTTCGTGGTGCTGTAGGTTGGTCTGCGGTATGTGATAGTGGTATATCCTGATCATACTCACGGTTTTTTTTGTTTGATAACTTTCAGTGGAGAGGGTTGTTACATTTGACATAGTGTTGTGATGTAATCAATTCCCTGTACATTTCATATCTAACTTTATTCAATCATATGTTCATAATTCTATCAGATGCAAAATTATTTTAGCCGAAAATTACCCTTTTAATTGTAATAACAGCTTAAGAATTTTCATACCATTTGAGCCAAGACACGAAATTTCCAAAAATGTGATATGTGCGACCATCAAAGCCTCAGATCAATCTGCGCAAATGCGCAGTCTGATCAGAGCCCTTGCTAGTCGTTTGAATATTTTTTGAGTGTTAAGCTACTGACCGAACATCATTTGGAGTTTCTAAGCTTAAAAGTAGGCTGCACAGGCTCGTCTAAGTTTAAATATGCCAAAATACCACATTGTTGCAAAATACATGTCACTGCTCATTTAATTTGTTTTGAGCATAAATTACCGACTATGCAAGAAATAGCAACATCTTCAGTGTGGTCGCAATTATTATCTCCTATTGACAAGTGTTGACAATCTATAATCGAACTCTCATTTCCAAAGCAGTGCAGCTCATCTAGCCAGATTGGACCCCGAGAAAGTCTGCTAATCCTCAAATCTCTTGCATCCAGCGCATATCCACCACTTTAAACAGAAAAGAAGAATTACATGGGTCGTTAAATATTAATTGCAATTGTCTCACATAAATTTAAACATGTTATGCCTCGGTTACATTTGCCTTACGACGAATTAACGATGACCATACGATGTCCAAATCACTGTTTCTGTGCGGCCTCCGCAGTGAGACCTTGCGATCATCGTATGGATTTACGGGCATCGTGGCCTCTACGATTTTGTTTAACTCCGCACAATGACAAATTTGAAAAATCGTAAGCCCCTAGCCCGTAGACACATCGCAGTGACATCGTACGATCTCTGTACAGGCACCGCACGGTGATCGTGAGGACAACGCAGGGTTTTAGATTGTCATTTTGGTCCAAAAATGATCGTAGAATATTGCGATAGTCGTAATGAGCCCGCAAGATTGCCGCACAATGCCCTTGCAGGGACCATAAAATCGTACAGATATCGGACGGTCATCCTGCGGTAACCCCAAGGGGATGGCACAATGATCACGAGAGCGGTCGCCTTGCGACGTGTCAACAACTTCCAGACGGTTATATATTGGTTATCATTAGCAATGTTTCATTTCAATATTTGTCTTCAGGCGATATCTCTAATACATGTACCACCTCTCAGTGTGACTCAATATAGACCCAGTTCAGTTTGTTGATGGAAGCAGTCTCATCAGGGCCCATAGAGTATGCTTCCATGATAAAATTGTCTGAAGTGAAATTAAAAATATGCTCTAACATGAAAAGCATATGCATTTTCAGTATATAAAATGCTGGTTAGATAATGGGTTTAATAAATGAGATAATATTAATAAAAAGTCCAGATATTTTTTTGTGATTTATAACTCTGAGATTTGATTTTGAGTATTTTCTTCGAGGAATAAATATATGGGTCTCGTAGCGAGAACATGGGACTGGTTCGAACATTGAAAATGAATGTATGAATGTTCTACAAAATGTATTTTTCTGACAACGAATGGCAAATATGCTTACCAGGTCGGGTGGAAGAAAACGCATTCTGGTCAGTACCTTTCTTGTTCGCATGCAACGACTTCATTTTTGCTTATGACGAAGATTTTATGTGTCGCTGGCCTTTGGATGATTAAATTGAATAAAACCATAATAAGCGTTTTAGCCCACGCTGAATCTACGAGACGATACAATTAAAGCATCTTTATATTTTCAATTAAAGTCATACTTTTCGAATTATAAAAGTGTACTATAAAAAAGGGGTTGTTGTAATATTCTGGGATTTAAACTTTATGAAAACTGCAGAACTTAAAAATGGACATTAAAAATAAACAAACGTATCACGCTGTTCCATGCCTTGGGACCATGTTCAACTAAAAACACTAGTCTCTTCAAAGCACGATTTGTGACCACATGACTTTGAAACACAGTTCAAATGGAATCCAAAAATGAACATGGATAATTACACGACAATTGCACAGTCAGCGTACCGTCTCCTTGCGACTTCAGCAAGGTCATCGTACGGGCATCGTGCGATTCATATAGGAAGGTCGTGAAGATAACACGATGATTGTACGATAACCTTGCGGTTGTCGTATGATATCCACAAGGTCTTTGTAAGGTTTTGTCCTAGTTTGCCGCATAAAGAAATCGTAAGGTGATCGTAAGCAATGTAAACACATACGTCGTAGTTTAAATCCGCCTACCAGGCCGAAAAATTGTGAGGAAAATCATAGACAAATAAATCGTACAATGACCGTGGCAAATGTAACCGAGGCATTAGAGATATATCACTTTATTGTCCAAACACGAAATATTACGCAATATATTAAATGTGTTAATGATCCAATATTGTTCCTATAAGAGACAAGTTTTTGTCTTGAGTAAGGTTTTATAAGGATGTAGTACCTGATGATTGCATTGATCCCTGATATTTGCCTTCTTCTTTACTTTGATCTTATAATTTAGAGTAACCCATTATAAAATGAAAACTAACAGTTCAACCAGTTCTTTAAAATTGTCAATCTCAAACAACCCAGTTTGATATTAACCATTGACACCAAAAAGTGCAAACGATTTTACCAGCCTGCTCAGCAAAAAAATGAAATGGTGAAAGTATGCCTGTAAACAAGTTTAGGTATGCTTCTGTTCAGTGAGTGAGTAACGACTGCACTTATGTCTTTAGTAGTGTAGTATACAGCATAAATATAGGTATCTGTGTAGCGGCCCAAGTCAAATTGCTTTCAATCTCATATTATGACGAAGACATAAGACAAATATGAACATCACAGAAAATACACACCTTTGTTGTGTGAATATTCAAACATTGACTTATTTCATACTTGGTTATAGATTGATCTTTATGAATGTCATATTTATGGCAAATAATTTCCTGTCAACAGTTGGTAAATACGTAATACTACTTGACTGCTTTGTCCTCTTAGTCCGCACAGTAACATTTATTTAGATAACCCAGTCAAACATGACACAGCTAGGATTGACTAAGCTATAAAAAGCAACATAAAAATTACTTTCCTGTCAAATGTTATCAATCTCACACTTTTAAAATAGCTAAGCTACCCCAATCACAAACTGCAGACAAAGCCATGGCACTCCACTTGAAAACCTTACAACAGATTTTAAAAAAACAAAAACATAGTATAGGAGCAAGAGCAGCTATCATTTTTAATTGAAGATGTATAAAATTATTTTGATGAGGTCTAGAGGTCAAGTGATATTCTATGAGAAGAATAACATAAGCTTCCAGCTTTCGTTCTAATCCTTTTACATTATGTAGCTTGTATATATTTGTATGTGTATCTTACCAAGTTGAAATAAAATATGTTTAAACGAAGTGATATTGTATATTAAATTAAAACGTAAAGTGACTTTTTTCAAAACATTCAATATTTGAGTCATAGAATAGGACCAATGTAAGATCACTGGTCTGTAAAACATAGGCTATACTTCCCTCTTATTTCTAGGTAGGTGCGCGTGATGCAATGACCAGGTAAAAGATATAATAGATTTTGTGCTTAATTACTGTATTTTATCATGTTCATTATTTACACCAGGTTTTGAGCTGTTAATATCTCTTTGCAAGCCGCGAAGGCTCGGGCGAGCTTGCACAAATACTTGAACTCGCCAAAGCCTTAATTGGTCACAGATATAAGTAAGGACATGGATAAAGGCTCATGCTAAAACGTCTGTCTCTAGCTGTGTTTGTTTATTAGATGGCATATACATATGCATATGCGTTCCAGTCCATGTGTCTTCTTTTTACCTTTATTCGATTCGTTTAAGTCCATTAAGTATAGATCTACCAGGAACTTTGTGTAATGACATTTGGATCATTATATTTCAAATGATTGATGTGTAACGCGTAAAATGAGCCAGTCTGTCTGAAATATCTTCAGAGATTCACATGAAACTATTGTTCTATATTACAGCCAAAACATACGGTTGAAAACTATTCAATATACATGTTGTTTGAACTTAAGTTCAGTGGGAAAATGTATGAAGAAAAGTATGCAGCACATCTTGGCACTAAGGCAAAGCAGATTGTTTTAAATATCTGCGATTACTTTTAAAAAGGATGTCAACAGTACAGAGATTCAATTTCACATATCGAACTTTTATTTTTACACAAGGTAAACGTTCTCCGTGTGGGTCATACAAGTGTAACAATAACAAATGCAAGTATAGATAACGTAACATTTTGAAGCGTGACTATATTTAAATATTGAAAATACAGATCTAGAAAATGGTTTTCAGACGTTTTATTACGTATACTATGATATTTTGTAGCACGTTCCTTAGATGTTCAAGACAGACTTGCTCGTTTTATGAGTTACGCATCAACCTTTTGAAATATATTGATCCAAAGGACATTACAAAGAGTTTGTGGCACATCTGTAATAAATGAACTTAAACAAATAACCACTTGACTAGTCAGTAGGATGGTGCAAAATGTTTCATTATCTGCATTAGTACTTGCTAAATTCCTGAAAATTTTAAGGTAAATAACGAAAATCGACCAAATGTAGAACTATCTTGTGCATTAACCGTGAAACTTTACACCTGTGTCAGGCTAATAAAATCAAAGAAAACAACTAAACATATGGTTTGGTTGAAAATAACAAACTGAAATTGTATAAATTGTATATATGCACTCTCATCTGGAGAGCTGATTATGAATAAAGCGAAGTAAAGCTGAAAAATTGGTTTACATTAACTGTGAAACTGTATTGTTTACTTAATCTGTGGCCAAATTTAAATGTTTGTATTATTTTTGTATGTGTCTTCGTGTAAAAACACCTTTCAAACATTTTTGAGCACTCCACAATA
Organism: Loripinus fragilis; assembly: GCA_964019695.1. NCBI lineage: Eukaryota > Metazoa > Mollusca > Bivalvia > Lucinida > Lucinidae > Loripinus > Loripinus fragilis. Next base: position 94,546,997 of record OZ026522.1, read on the forward strand.
GTTAAACATGGACTGGCTAGTGTATTTAATGAACAAGTCACATATTCAAAGTAAGTAAGGTTGCAAAGATCAGGAAACGATACAATCAAGTACCACACCTGACACATCTTAATTATAATTACTTGATTGCTGAGAGATTCACTTTTTGTCTAGAGTTTTCTCCATGAATAAACTTCCATACTTTATACAACAGGTATGAGCGTTTGCGTGTGCATATGTCAAAGCTTGCAGTTCTGGCCCATCTGAAGTCGCATCTCAGATGTGTACCGAGTTTTCGAGAGCAAGCTACAGTTACCTGTTATATCCCAGCATTTTACAAACAATAGAAGCTTCCTCATCGCCAAATTTATCATCACATACAGTTCCCCAATGATTGTAGAGTTTAACTTCAAGAAGACCCTGATATGGAACTAGACCACCAACCAGTTTAACCTCAGCCTGACCAACAGTTCCTGTAAAACAAATACAGTAAAACCTGTCTAAAACGGCCACTCTCAAAAGGAACATAAATTGGTTTTCAAGACCTATTATCGCCTAATGCTAGTCAAATGTATTGCAGAATGCTCCATTCTGCAATACATTTGACCTTCATTAAGCAACCATTTGTCTTTAAGATCTTTGTTTTGTCTATTTTTGAGTGGTCGATTGATTCAGGTTTTACTGTAATCACATATGTGTGTTTGAAATGCAGTATGACTTAAAACCTTTGTCTTGCTTAACCAGAGTATGTTCTCATTAGAAAACAGTGTATATTCAGATTAGCTGGTATCTGATAAAACTGTCTGATCAAAATCTTCACTAGTTTCCACGCAGCTTCATTTAAGACATTTTTATAAATCATAAGTGAATAACCAAAAACCGACTCATGGTGCCCTGAGTTAAAGATACAACAGGTACCAGCACACATACAAAGATAAGACCTTAACAGAACACAACCTGTTTTGTAATGTACTGATTTATGCCTTTTTTGTTTGGCAGTCGACTAATTAAAGATATGAGAGCTGATTGATTTACTCCGTTCGTTGTTTATATATAACTTGATAATTGTTGCATTTTATGGTTTATACAACGTGTTTTGAGTAGTCAGTAATATTAAAGCTGAGTCATAGGATATTAGGAGGTTTCTTCTCAATCACCGCATTCATTAAATTTATACAGTACACAGTTAAAGTTACCAGATGTTTTCGTTTGGTCTAAACATTATTCTACCCCTTAACTGTGTGTGTGTGCAGGTCCGAAATGCATGGATGACAATGCTTGGTAGATATTATAGTGTGTGTGTGGTGGGGGGGAAGGGACGGTAGGCAAGACACATAAAAGTTTGTAATAGCTTTAATCTTAATAATTAGCTTTTGGTATTAGGCGAATCTGCTAAGATGATGACTGACAATCGACGAGTTTGTATAAGGAGGGGTCATATACATGCATCTGATTATACTGGACTAACGTTTGACTGCATGTTGGCAAGCAGTTAAAGTCAGAGAACTTATAATCGACTGAGCAATGGCAGTTTATGTGCAAGGAGAGAGCATAAATCTTTCTACCGACTACTGCTTGCTTGGGTTTGCAAGAAGCAAGATAGCTTTCAATTGACTCAGCATTCCATAGTATGCGTGCAAGGAGAGAAAGCAAGAAAGCTTACAATGGACTGAGCACTTGCTGTATGTATGTAAGGAGAGAACGAAATAGAGCTTACAATCAGATGAGCCTTGACAGTATGTGTGTATGGACAGAAAGCAAGAGAGCTTACAATCAAATGAGTCTTGACAGAATATGTGTACACATCTAAACTAAGGGTGAGGTTGGTGCACCATTTTACCGGTTTAAGCCCTCCAACAAAATATTTTACTGACGGTTCCAAGGCGGTACTTCTTTTGTGGATCTTTATTTTTTTTTTCTGTCTTGCGTTTGCTATGCCTTTGTACGTGTCTGTTTATATTTGCCTTGTGTCACCTGCTGGGAAAGGGCTGACCTCTTGGCTCTCATTCGTGGCGTCTTACTGTGAGTTTTTACTTACCCATTGGTATCCTTGGTCAGGTGTGGTGCTTGATTGTATCGATCCTGACCTTTGCACCCTGACTTACTTTGACAGCATGTGTGTAAGGAGAGAAAGCAAGAGAGCGTTCAATCAAATGAGCCTTGACAATATGTGTGTAAGGAGAGAAAGCAAGAGAGCTTAAAATCAAATGAGTCTTGACAGTATGTGTGTAAGGAGAGAAAGAAAGAGAGCGTACAATCAAATGAGTCTTGACAATATGTGTGTAAGGAGAGAAAGCAAGAGAGCTTAAAATCAAATGAGTCTTGACAGTATGTGTGTAAGGAGAGAAAGAAAGAGAGCGTACAATCAAATGAGTCTTGACAGTATGTGTGTAAGGAGAGAAAGCAAGAGAGCATACAATCAAATGAGTCTTGACAGTATGTGTGTAAGGAGAGAAAGAAAGAGAGCATACAATCAAATGAGTATTGACAGTATGTGTGTAAGGAGAGAAAGAAAGAGAGCTTACAATCAAATGAGTATTTACAGTATGTGTGTATGGAGAGAAAGAAAGAGAGCTTACAGTCAAATGAGCATTGACAGTATGTGTGTAAGGAGAGAAAGCAAAAGAGCGTACAATCAAATGAGCATTGACATTATGTGTGTAAGGAGAGAAAGCAAGAGAGCTTACAATCAAAAGAGTATTGACAGTATGTGTGTATGGAGAGAAAGTAAGAGAGCTTACAATCAAATGAACATTGACAGTATGTAAGAATGGAGAGAAAGCAAACTAGTGTACGATTAAATGATCCTTGCCAGTATGTGTATAAGGAGAGAAAGCAACAAACTTTACATTTGACTGAGCTTTTACTGTATGGGTGTGGGGGGAGAAAGCCAGAGAGATGGAAATTATCTGAGCATTGAATGTACTTATTTGTGCAAGGTGAGAAAGACGGGTTACATAAACAGAGCCTTAGAGGTTTTAGTTAAGTCAAGACTGAAAGGATATGTTTATTAGACTTAGCCTTAGCTCTATGCATGTACGACACTGATGCATTGATACTTATCCTTGAATCATCCATAAAAGCTACAATTTCTAGCTTAATTTAGTATTACACTCTAATGTATGTCTTTGAATAATGCATCCTATGTGAAGCAGATTCTTTGCTGGTGATGTTCTTTCTTTGGTTGGTTTTATTTGTTTTAAAAAGTTGTTCTCTTTGGTTTGATTTGATTCGTTTTACATGACCTTAAGGACATATGCTACTAAATATGTACCATGTCGTAAGCTGTTCACTACTTTGCATAGAGTTTGTTTTATGTATGGACTATCCATTAATGAAATAAAAAGGATATGTCACCGTGCTTAGTTTTTCATAATGTCATGTGGAAGTCTTAAGAGTATGACTAAATTTTAAAACAGATGGAAGAATAAAACTAAATATCAAGCTAAACTAGTTGTAATCTTCAGCCAGCTTCTTTCTTTTAACTTAAATTTTTGCCAATGACCTTTTAGAAAATATAGTTCATGTGTTAATCAAGCTGTGGCAAAATACTGCATGATAAATTTTGACAATTCGTTGTAATTAAAACTTGTTTTTAGAATTAACTATATAATATTATCAAGAAATCTGATGTTAAAAATCTCAAGAATTTATTTATATTTCATGGGCTATTGTAATACGTTTTACAAAATAGAATAAAAACCTAATTATCTTTCTGGAGGGCAAAGCTTAACGCCACCCCCATAGGCTTCATGAATAATTCTAGATAAAAAAGTAAAAATTTACCATTTTGGTCATTTTGATAAAGCCCCTTTTCTACTTTGAAGTAATTCAGCTATAAAATGCCACAACAGGAAAAAATAAGCACTAAAAATATGTGCCTCTGGTTTTGTAGCCTCACACGCTTTCTACTAGGCCACAAGATAAGGTCGTGCACGGCTCAAAATTACTGTACATATAGAAGAGAAAATCCTAGTCTTGGCCAATTTCGTATTTGTAACCAGGGTTAAAACTTGGAAATTGTGTACATGATTTAATTTCGCCTGATTATTTATCTGCATTTGGTAGTTAGACGATCACTTTGGATAAAAGGTCATTCGATATTTTGGACACATTTAGTTACTTTATTTTATCAAAAGAAAACAACAACGTTGGAACAAACTCTGAAATAAGAGTAAACCAAACATCTGTGTGTCTTATTCACCATCTGAACTGGGAGTGGGGTTGGCGCTATGGTACCCCTTTTGGGCCCTCCAGTAAAATATTTTGCTGAATGTTCCAAGGCGATACTTCTTTTGTGGATCATTGTGTTATTTATGTATAGCGTTTGTCATACTTTCACATCTGTCAACTGCTGCCTTGTGGTCACCTGCCGGGAAAGGGCTGACCTCTCGGCTCTTGTTTGTGGTGTTTAATTGTGTTTTGTCAAACTCCAACGTGTTATCCTAGGTCAGGTGTGGTACTTGATTGTATTGATTCCTGATCTTTGCCGCCTCTCTTACTTTTACTTATCTAAAAACTGTATTGATCCAAATTCGTAAAATTGTCAAAAGACAGGACCTAGACAAACAACTTCCCCTATTTCCCTTTGCTGGAATGGTGCATTTGAATTGGCCGCATATGTCTTAAAGTTTTAGCTGCAACAGTAACAATTATATACTTAAGGAATGAAGAAACGCAACAAACACTTCGAGTCATTGTAAGCATACAATATGATGCAAGTTTTTAGTGCAAATGATATTTATCCATAGGAGCAGTATGTGTCCATCAAATTACAGCAGGTTCAGTGTAATTATCAATTACGTAATCATTTTGGTATGCGCGTAACCAGCCTGACCCCCGTGGTAAACTGCTCAAAAAGGGTCAATAAAAGCAAAGTTCGAATCAAACATCAGTTTATTGTTTTTTAAAAGTCTTAGTATAGATTGCCGATCAAGGAAATGATCAAATGGCGACGTTTCTGTAGGATTTTGAAACGGCTTAACGTCATTAACGTCATCTCTGAATACTGCGTGAAACGCGTAAACTCTTCTGCTTGAGATTTATTCATTACAAGGACCACCCAGGTAAACTGCATGTCTAAATCTCGGAGGGTGTTGGCTATCGGAGGTAAACAAAGGAGTTTTGGGCTGCACATGGTCTGCTTTGAGATGGTTTTATATCATAATGAACCACATTAAGGAATAAAATCAACATATAAGCCGATAGTATATAAAATGACAAGAATTCTGAAAGCAGTGCATGTTTTTAAACTGATTTATGTTTAGTTTAAATCGCATTTGAATTCGGAAATGCGGTGATTTGAACGAATATTTCGAATTAATCAGTTAATATTTAGATGTATTATTTTATTTTTTCTTGATAAATAACTACCGCTGCAATGTTTAACCTCTCTTTAAAAAGTATCAGTCCAATATAATTCAAACAGACGTGTACAACACTTATTTATTTGCAATTTTATGGCGATGGTGTCATGTTTATGGATAGCGTTCTATTCGGAAGTATGTCCTCTGTCTGGGTCTCCACTGTTTGTCGCCGTCCACAAAAAGGACACTGGGCTGAAATGTGTTAACTACAATTAACTGACCCAAGGTTGTAAAAAAATTTAATGCTCAAATCGATTTAGCATGAAATTTGTAATGCTCAAAAATTGTTGACATTTTAACATTTATCAGCATGGTTAATACAACCTCTGAGAATTTGAAAGTAGAGGCTTTATTTATTAGTATTTTAGTTTTATGAGGCTGATCGATTGAGCTGAGTATTAGAAAAAATACATAATCCTTGGGCCAGGTCAAATATCATAAAAGTTTTAGTTTATTAACCTGTCTTTGATATGCACAAAACACCAGCATCTTCACTGTGTCGACAATTGTTAGATCCCCAGCGCCTGTGACGACAAGCTCCAAGAGCAGGCTCTGATCCATGACATCTGACATCATCCAGCCAGATGCGTCCAGTGGCATTGTTTCCAAAACCTGCACCAGAAACTGATACAGCTACAACACTAAAATATAAAATATCTTACATAAGTGCCAATGGTTTATCAAAAACGAGTTGTGGTAAGGCAATTAAACTATAGTTTGATAAATTATTTCTTATCAAAGCGCAAATGTTAATTTTTATTTATCGTATGACACTAAAACTAATTTGAAATCGCAATATTGGCATGCAAGCCTCAATATTTTATAATATACTGAGGGAAAAAAGTTTAGCAATATACTTTGAGGATTCACAGTTTAGAAGAAATATGACTTTGAATTTCATAGTGTCATTAATATATGTTGACAAACGTTCACGAGTACGATGACATTAACAGATTGACATTTCACATAATGTAAAGTCTGATTTTATGCCCCTTTGCTAAAACAGCTTTTCTGGCAATAGCGCGAATAGTTTTCGACTAAAAGTTTCAATTTTCTGTCAAATGTTTAGATCCGAAAGCAAGAAAGTGAAAAACGGTTTTAAAGTGAATGTTATGTTCACCATTTCCGTATAGTTTTTAGTTGAAAATCGTATTTTACCAAATTACCTCCCTTTCAATTAAATAACGTTTGAAATTAAAATGCTCAGCAGATCAAATCATCACTTTGAAGTTGGATTTCGTTTCTTTCGACCACTTGCAGGTAGCCATTAGGTCATTATCAAGCAACTGACATGTTTGCGAACCTGCCAATTAAAAAGATATAATGCTTCAAAGACCGCCTATGGGAAACCCCATTATAAATAATTGCTAAACTATTTTCCCTCAGTATATTTAATGCAACATTCTATTGATGAGACGGTAGGGGCCTGACGCTTTGGCTGTTGACCACCGAGGCTTACCTGTTGAATTTCATTTGCTCTGGTATCAGTTTCATGAACTGTTGAGTCCTTATCTTTGCTTTATCTCTTTTTATATCTTGGTTTATAGGTTCTAGGAGATGATGCATGGATAAGTGAGGGGTCTTTCATACAAAAAACATCTATGTGTCTTGATCCACATCTGAACTAAGGGTGAGGTTTGGGCTGTGAAACCGGTTTAAGCCCTACAGTAAAATATTTTACTGACCATTCCAAGGCGGTACTTTTTTGAGGAACATTTGTGCTACTTACGTATTGTGTTGTCCTGCTTTCGCGTCTGTTTATTGCTGCCTTGTGGTCACCTGCTGGGAATGGGTGACCTCTTGGCTCTTATTTGTGATGTTTAACTGTGTCACTTTCCCATGTTATATCCTGGGTCAGGTGTGGTACTTGATTTTATCGATTCCTTATCTTTGCCGCCTTTCTTACTTTTTTATGATTGTCATCACACAATTTTACTAAATATGTGAGCAATGGTGTTATATCGGTCAAAGATAAGACTTTATCTATAAAAATTTAGCAATGAATAAGAGTATTGCCACATCTTATAGCAATTCTACTATCAAGAAAAAACGGCAAAGTTTATTAAAATGTTGTACAATATACAAAATAAGATACAGAAGCAAAATGTTGAATATGATAATTTTGAGCCGTGACATGACATTTCCGACAATGTGGTAAGTGTGGCCAGCAAAACCTCAGATCAGCCTGCGCATATACGCAGTCTGATAAGAGCCTTTGCTAGTCGTGTGGATATTCTTTGACTGATAAGCTACTGACCGACCATCATTTGAAGTTTCCAGGCTTAAAACGAGGCTGCATAGGCTCATCTGAGTCTACATTTGACAAAATGCCACATTGTTGGAAATTACATGTCACAGTCCATATAGAGTGCTCATGTATTATTGCATCAATTAAACAAGTAAGGAAAATAGGTAAAATGCGAGGCTCGCGAAGCATTTTATTTTTTTTTGCAACGAGTTTAATCAATTCCATATTACTGGAGTACAAATATTAGATTAAATTTATCACATGGAATCAACATTTTTGTCATGGAAACGTTGTGCGTTGTAGGGCGTTATAACATAATACTACTGGATATGTTAACCACAAGTGGTTTATCGATTTTAATACATGGATGCTATCACGACTACCACCAGATGCGATAATCTTATGATAAAAGTACATGTTCCTGTATTAAATCAAAGTACACACTGGTAAATGTATACGTCGATTTGGTGGTATTTACGCGTATTGCCGGTACTTTATAGACCGGAAGCGGTAGATATTGGTGTTAATACTATATAGAAAAACATGACATATGCCTAAAGGACTATAGAATTAGATCATTTTCAAGTATTTGGCATGCACATGGCGATTTATGTAAGCATTTAGGAATAGATTCGAGTACCGATCTGGATGATCGGTACTCGAATCTATTCCTAAATGCTTACGTGAATCGCCATGCACATACTGAATACTTAAAAAGGATTGAAGTCTATAGTCCTTTAGGCATATGGCATGTTTTTTTCTATATAGTATTAACACCAATATCTACCACTTCCGGTTTATGGAGTACCGGCAATACGCGTAAATACCACCAAATAGACGTATACATTTACCAGTGTGAAGTACGTGCTTTACAAGCTGTTGCTGTTAATGAGCGGTTGTTCTTTCTTAAATCTAGCGTTTGTTTGTTTTTGAAACTTTATGTCCCAGTCAATAATTTAGCTATGTCAGGACTTTTCCTGGATTGAACCAGTCAGTGACTTAGGTTAGTGAGACAAGGCAGTGTTTCTCAACCCTCAAGTCAACTACTCTGCCAACCGAGCCACTGTCGTCTCCTCTTGTCATTATAATGATTCAATTTCATTATCAATATGCATTAATCAAATTGATAAAATAAATATGGATCCGTTTCAGCTGGTTTTGTCAGAGCAGTGCTGAAATATCAAAAATAGTTTTGGTTAAATACAGGAGTGTATTAACGGATTTGAATTATTTCATATATGTCATCAGATTCAAAACAATCATCCCAATACACTTTTTGCATATAAGTGTCGTTTATGACGGATAGAATATATATTGTCTTTAAACGCCGACTAATTATGTAAAATAATTAGGTTGTATTATATAATAGATTTACAGATTTGATCATGCGTGCGCGGGTAGGAAAGTATATCCCAAGGACCACCGTTTGGCATCACGAGGCCTGCTGAGGTTATTATTTCTTGCTCACCATTGGTTTCCGCATTTGTATGTTCAAATAAGCTTCCAGAAGTACTTTCACACTCTGAGATGCAAAATTGAATGATGACGCTACCAATGACGTCACTTATTGACTTGAGTTCTAATACAATTAAGGAACAGCACTCATGTGACAGTCTGAGCAAGATAACATGGACAGCATAAAACACTCTATCCAAAGCTATATCCCCAGTTATTGTCAATGGTAACATAACATAACATAACATAACATACCTTTTATTCTCTCAGATTGCATAATACAATATATGAGGAAATAACTTCTAATCAGCTAATGACATATCTATAAACTATACGATAAGGTGCGCGCTCAGTTATCAGGGACAAAAACTAACTGAGCACTATAGAAATAAACCTACTAAGTTGTTTTAACAGCTTCAAATTTTCAGTAGACATCAGTTTTTGAAATTTTTAATATATTAACATGTCGTTAATAGAATTTCGGTAAATATTTCTTTCTTTCTTCTGTGAAGTATGTGCACTCGAGCAAATAGTGGAACTCATCGCCCAACATGTTTCCCGTACATAGATTACAGAATCTTTGTAAACGGTCAACATTTTCCCACCTCCCCCGTTCTATAGGCAGTCAGTTGTTTGTTGTTCTGAATCTGGATAAAGTGATATATGAACGGGGCTGAAGTTCTGTAATGTAAGGTTCAATTTTAAATTCTGTTTTAAAAATTCTATAGTTGATGCATTTTGGGCTGGCTTGGACATCAGAGTTCCACTTTTGCACGAACTGCATTTCCAGGCGATCTTTAACTTCTCTGCAAAGCCAATTAATATTTGGTACAGTTTTAGTTATCCATATATAATTCAATCCAACATCTTGTAAAATTTTCTGAATGCATAAAATCCATTTACATGAGTATATGTCCTTATTATGTAAATATAGCAATAATTCATACATTTTATAAGAAAATTTGGTGTTTTTGCCAGTTAAGATCTTTGCCCAGAATTTGATCATTCTTGTTTTTTCCTGAATTTCTAGGGGAAAACGTCCAAATTCACCATAAATCATGATCAGCGGGGTGCTACTTTTCATTTTCAGGATACTTTTCAGAAAATCTAAATGAATTTTTTCTAAAGGTTGTAAATTTTCAACGCCAAACGTTTCGCTACCATACAATAATATTGGTACAATTGTCTAGTCAAAAAGCTTTAACTGGCAATCTACTGGCAAGTGCAAGTTAACAACACGTTTTCTGAATAGCTGCATTGACTTTTTGGCCAGTGCTGATAGGTATTTTATATGCTGAACGAATCGTCCATTTTTTGTAAAAAGAACGCCAAGATACTTAAATTCTTTGATTGTTTCGATTTCATCTCCTGCAATGTTAAATGATACAGGCCTGTTTCTTGCATGATCGCCAAATATCATTGCCTTCGTTTTGTCCGTATTTATTTTCAGCTTCCATTTAATACAATAATCATTGAAAATATTAAGCATGTCTTGAAAGTCCTTGGGATTATCACTTAAAACCAGGGAATCGTCAGCATATAAAATTACAAATAAGATTAAAAATATAATGAATTCTTGATCCTGAATGTTAATCTCAATACCTTTACATCCAGATGTATGCATGAAATTATCCAGGTTGTTCAAATAGATAGAAAACAGGAGAGGAGACAGGTTTTCACCCTGTCTCACCCCCTGTTGACACTTGAAGAACGTGGACGAGCAACCATTTACGGTAACACATGATTTTATTTCGTTATACATGTTTTTTGTTATGTCAAATGTCTTGCCTTGTATGCCGTGTTTAAGTACTTTTTGCCACAAACCGTCCCTCCATACACTGTCAAAGGCTATCGTGAAATCGACGAAGCAGCAATATAACTTACTTTTTTTGCTTTTGAAATATTCTGTTAGACTATACAGACTGAAAATGTTGTCAATAGTTGAGAAGTCTTTGCGAAATCCGCTTTGTGTTTCATTTAAGATACTATTTCCTTCTAAAAAGGTACTAAGCCTATGGTACAATATTGAGGTAAACAGTTTGCCTACGCAGCTCAATAGTGTAATAGGGCGATAATTAGCGGGATCCGTTTTACTACCTTTGTTTTTGTATAGAGGGATGATATTGCCTTTAACCCAGTCACTTGGAACGGTACCATTTTCAAGTATAATGTTGAATAGTTTTTTATATATTGGGATAAAAATGTGCTTAGTGGCGGTTATGTATTCGTTCAGTATACCATCTGTACCACTGGATTTGTTTGCCTTTAAAGATTTAATTGCTGCGTTAATTTCGCTTTCGCTTATAGGATTATCAAGAGATGCCTGTGACAGCTGGAATGTTTCATTATTTTCAAGGTGTGCCAAGTTCAGTAACACGTCTTGTGCATTTAAGTTTTCATCAGACTGGGCTGATGCGCATGAGTTCAGTGTGCGAAAATATTGAAAAATATCAGTTAGTGGAATGGGTGTTGTGTCGGTTTTCTTGTTCATACCATTAATCATTTTCCAGTAGTCCTTGGGGTTTTCAGTTCTAAGTCTGCGTATTTTGTTTTTAAGGCCAGTGATATGTTTTGTATAGTGTTTTCGAATTGGTCATGCAAGAACAATTGTTTTTATTAATGGGCCTCAACGCGACAAAACCTATCTCAGGGGTTTGCAAACAACAAAGGCGCAGACCAGCATGTGCGATTGTGCAGGCTAATCAGCGCCTTTGTATTTCGCTTACTGGAAAGAATAATAAACTTGCTTCAAGCGAAATTTCAATTTTCTAGCTAGTCTCTTTAGCTGAGGAGACTGGTTTGAGTCTCGCTTTGTTGAAAACCCCGAAGACAGGTTTTGTCGCGACGAGGCCCATTTATTCCTTACTTTGTAAAACCAAGCTGCCTACACACAACTGTTGCTGCGTCTGTATCCCAGTAGTCATTGCAGACTGTTCCCCATGAACCATTGTGAAATACTTCCACTCTGCCTTCATTCGTTGAGCTGCCCCCTGCTAACCTTATTGGCATGTGTAGGTCTTCATCTGAAAGTTTTGTTTGTTTGTTTGCTTTGATTCTTTATGTCCCATCAACAATCTTTCAGCTAAACAGGATCGGGTCTTCCTGGGTTGAGCTAGTACTAAGCTAGGATAAATGTGTCTTGCTCAAGGACCACATCGCAGTCTCAAGTCAAACACTCTACCACTGAACCACTGTGCTCCCGCCATCTGAAACAATCTCGACTAAATGATGTCTGCTGTGTATTGTATGTTGTTTCTTAACGTCTCTCTAACAAACATTGTGGACCCAGATCATTAGGAGTAGTCTGATCAGCGTCCACACAGTTTGTATCTGGCTACCCCCTTGTTAGTTTATTGCTCGTTGTTTCGCCCATTGTGCATTTGAGCCACGACATGAGATTTCCAACAATGTGGTATGTGCGAATAGCAAAGCCTCAGATCAGCCTGCACATACGCGCAGTCTGATCAGAGCCTTTGCTTGTCGCTTGAATATTCTATTACCCTTAGGCTACTGACCAAACACCATATGGATTTTCTAGGCTCAAAAGGAGGCTGCTCAGGCTCCTCTGAGTCAACACTTGTCAAAATGCCACATTGTTGGAAATCACATGTCGCGGCTCATTTGTGTACTGGTTTTATGATACATTTATTTGTTTCTTTTAAGATTCTTGAGTAAGGGAGAGCAAATTGTTTTGTTTGTTGTATTATTTTATAATGTGTTGTCTCCATCTGAATAAAGTGTGCTTTTTTCTGAGGGCTATGACATAGTCTGTTTTCCTTGATTATGGCAGTTCTAGATATGTAAGAAGGGGGGGGGGTCAATATTGTTTACTGCCTAAATCATAGCCTTTGTTTCTGTGTTTGTTGTCATATTATGGAACATGTGAAGAATATGTCAGACTGGCAAACAGAATCAGATTTAAAAAAAAAATAGGATTTTTGTTGTTGTTGATCTATTGTTTAATGTACTTCCTATTGTTTGTTGGAATTCTGCTTGTCTTTGTTTCGGTATGCATTTCTTTGTGTCCTTTCTAGATTTGCAATCATCTTGAAGAGGAAGAGAGAGCTGGTTGATTTGATTTTATTTTCTTACAGATGTCGTGATACTGTACATGTTCTTTGGGTTTGTCTGCAGTGTGTGATTGTGGTATTTCCTGATCATAACCACTTACTTTTTTTTCTATCAAACTGCGTTTCCAATCACCAAGTACAGCAGTTTCGATCTTCAAAGCTATAATATTAAAACGTTATTGATCGCTAATAGGTTTATTTCTGCGATCAAAAAGCATTGATTTCTCTGATAGGACACGCATTTTTGTTTTAAAGAAATGCGTCCATGAAGTCGCAGCATATCCTGTTCTCTAGTGATATATTTAACAACAACAACAAGAACAACAACAACAACAACATTTGTGCATAAAAACATGTATAGTTTCCTGGCCTAGCCCTACCTGTCTGGCATATAACTGATGCATCTTCTGAATGCCCACAATTATTGACATTCCAACCACTGAAAGGGCAGTCAACTAATGTAGTTTCTGATCCTGTACAGTTCACTTCGTCCATGAATATCGCCACGCCCTCTTCCAAAGGTAGCGCCACTAAATCCCACAGCACCGGAGCTGAAAGTAGGAATGCTATAATATTTCTTTTAGGTTAAGCTTTTTTGATTCTAGATACCGTCAAAACTGCAGTTTTCGAGATATCACACATATTTCAGTTGAGATTTCATATTGATGCAAAAAATAGCACAACAATTTAGATTCTTCAAATTCTGTGTTAGTTCGTGTATGATACACCTTTTAAAAAATCAAGAAAGTTGACAGCTAAAACACAATAGGGTAAAGTCGGATAAATGTGGATAAATATTTTTTACTGACCGTTCCAAGGCGGTACTTCTTTTGTGATTCATTTGTGTTATTTATGTTTTGTGTTTGTCATGCTTTTGCGTCTGTCATTGCTGCCCTGTGGTAATCTGCTGGGAAGTGGCTGAACTCATTGCGCTCGTTTGTGATGTTTAATTGTTTTTGTCACTTTCCTATGTGGTATCCTTGGTCAGGTGTGGTATTTGATAGTCTCGATTCCTGATCTTTGCTAACTTTCTTACCTTGTTTCTTTCATATTTTCATTATTGGTATTAAAAAATAAATTAACAAAGCAAACAGTAAAAATCCTGATGAGACGGTTCATTAGGAGGCATCTCATCTGGATTGTCACTGTTTGCAATTGTGTGAGCGAATTTACCCACTGTCAGAAGTTACCTGACTTTACCCTACGTTGCATTCAGAGCTTGGGCTTACGTTGGGAGTCCTAACATTCGACAAACGACGGCAGCATCTGCATCAGACCATCTGTCATCACATACGGTACCCCACATACCATAGTACTGAACTTCTACCCTCCCTTCATTGGAGGCTCTGTTAAGACCGGCAAGGCGTACATGTAGTGGTGATGGAGTGTCTGTAATACAACATTTACATAGATGATCGAACATGAGTGCTCATTTTTATGGAATTTTACGAGATGTGGAAAAGAGATAAAATTCGATCCATGCCAAGCAAAGTGTGTCTATTATGCAACGATTTTAATACATTCAATAATACAGGAGCATGTATATCACTTGACATTAAAATTAATTAAAACTCGCATTGTTTGGCTGAAAACGTCAATATTTTGCCAGGAATTTACGCAACGTTATAGTGAACATGCTTGGTAGTTGGCAACTTTGCTTTACTCTTTAATTGCACGCCGGTGGGTCGGACTTCAGACTCTATGACGGTTTCGACTTAAATACGAGGGGTGTTCAAAAAATACGCGGACAGATGCTGCCATTCCCTCAGTTTTTGACTGAACAGCGCGAAACTTGAACATTATGACGCCCAAAGAATTCTGTACTTAGCGTGTCACTTTACTCACATTATCTTTATGCATGATAAATCTATGGTTGTTATGGTAACGTCACCTCGCAACACCCGGCCCAAAATGTACAAAATGCAAACTTGTGTCCCCCCGAAAATGACGTCTATCACTTGCGTCTGATCCAATATCGTCTCCAAATTTTAGCACAGTATGGCGTCAAATCTTGACACGACGTCAGTGACGTCACATCAACGTATGACGTCAGTTGAGCGTTTGCGGCTATTTTGTTTATACAAGGTGAATCAAAATGAGCGTCGAACAGAGAACTGCGATTAAATTCTGTGTTCTTAATGGGAAAAAAAACAGAAAAGAAACTATGGAAATACTGGTCAAGGCATACGGCGATGCTGCAATGCAGAGAACGGCATGCATTGCATAAGTGGTACTCGCGGTATGAAAACGGATATGAAAGTGTGATGGACGAACAGCGCAGCGGACGTCCGGCGTCAATAACGTCGCAGAAAGTTCAGGAAATCAAAGAAATCCTGGTTAAAGCCAGACGTATCACGGTTAGAGAAGTTAGCCAGCGGATAGAATGTAGTGTTGGGAAAGTGCATACTATAATTCAAGAGAATTTAAACATGAGGAGATTATGCGCAAGATGGATCCCTAAAAAGTTGTCAGAGTGTCAGAAAGCACAAAGGGTGGAGTCATGCCTGCGTTTTGTTCAGCCATTCAAACGAGAAGGGAAAGATTTTCTCAGTAGGATTGTGACCGCAGACGAGACGTGGATCAGTCTATATGAACCGGAATCAAAAGAACAGTCTACAATGTGGATACTCCAGGGTCTCCATCACCAAAGAAATTTAAAGTCAGTCGTTCAACGAAGAAACAGATGTTCATCATGTTCTTCGACATCCACGGCGTCATCCTTAGCCATGCCGTACCGCAAGGACAGACGGTCACAGCAAATTACTACTCAAAGGTAAGTTTGAAATTAAACAGCATTAACATTTCTAGATAAGAATTAATTATAATATGGAAACAATCGATATCATTTTAAGTAAATAGCTTCCGACGGTTTACATTTCTTACCAGAGACCTCCTTCGAGCGATGCGGAAGAAAAGAGCACCCCTGTTGCCGACCATGCTGTTTCATCATGACAATGCGCCTAGCCATCGGGCTTCTACGACTCAGGAAACGATCGACAGACGGTCCATTGAAGTGCTTAGTCATCCTCCTTACAGCCCTGATTTGGCTCCCTGTGATTTCTTCTTGTTCCCCACACTGAAGAAGATTCTGCGAGGCCGACAATTTGACGATGTTGCAGATTTGCAAAGGGCTGTACAGTCCGCAATCGCTTCCCTTGGACCATTCGCATACAAGAACTGTTTCTATTCATGGGTTAAAAGGTGTAGAAAGTGCATTTCATTCAAAGGGGAGTACTTTGAAAAGGGCGAATACCTTTAGACAAAAATTACGAAAGGTAATGTGAAAAACCAATCAATAATCACTCAGGGATAACGCAACGTCTACATGACGTTGGGCCGGGTGTGACGACCCAACGTTACCATAACAACGGACGTTTGATCATGCTTGAATCCAGTTGTATCAAATTTTCACTGGACATACAGAATTCTCTGGCTATCATTATGTGCAAGTTTCACGCCTTTCAGTCAAAAACTGAGGGAATGGCAGCATCTGTCCGCGTATTTTTTGAAACCCCTCGTACTTATATATTATATATTGATGAAATGGTGGAGGCCTGATGCATTGGCTGCTGTCAGGACAATCAGGGTTTACCTTTTGGATTTCTTTTGCTTTTATGTACTGTTGAGTCCTTATCTTTGCTTTACATGTATCTCCTTTTTTATATCTGAGTTCATATGTTTTATGAGATGATGCATTGATAAGCTAGGGGTCTTTTATGCACATCTATGTGTCTTGATCCACATCTGAACTAAGGGTGAGGTTGGCGCCGTGAAACCGGTTTAAGCCCTCCAGTAAAATATTTAACTAGTCCTTCCAAGGCTGTACTTCTTTTGTGGATCATTTGTGTTTTTTGTGTCTTGTGTTTCTCATGTCTTCGAGATTTCTGACAAAGCGAGTTTCAAACCAGTATCCCCAGCTACAGACACTAGCAAAAAAAATGAAATTTCGCTTGTAGGGAGTTTCCAAAAAGCAAATAACAAAGGCGCTGATCAGACTGCATTGATGCTGTGTTGTTCGCAAACTCCCGAAGACTGGTTTTCTCGCGCCGAGGCTCTATAATACAGGTGTGTCATTCTCAGAGATATTAAAAAAAAACATCGAATTACCCGGGTACTTTTAGTGTAACGGGGTTAGTTTTTAATAAAAATGTAACACAAGAAATGTTATTTTCCGTATTTCAAATCAAAATGAGACGTTTTATTTAAGCACTTGATAAAAACTTACTGTAGTAGTTCATAAATGCACTTTATTCCCTTAATTTACGGGTAATTCTAACTTTTAGAGACCTAATTATCGACAATTAACTATAAACATACAGCTTTGAGGCACACAGATAACCCCAGCATCTTCATCGTGATCGCAGTTGTTGTAGCCCCAACCCCTGTGTCGGCACGACCCAATGGTAGATTCGTGGCCCGTGCACAATACGTCGTCAAGCCAAATTGTGCTGCTTATATGACCTCCATATGATGACCCGTTTGTTGGAATCGCAGCCGGGCTGGAAAAGAAAATACCACATCATCTTCAAATAGGTGGCAGTCTCCAAATTCTGCCCTGTATAATTTAAGTATTCTGGGTACATGTGTCAATCTTGTTTACAAAAAGCGTCACTATGCCATGTGATTATTTCGATTGATTACATGCAATTAAATATTGTATCAGCTTGGTACCATCATGTGTCCTGGAGCGCTTCTATGACCTGACCGTGTGCAAAACTTTTAAAAATGGTTTTCAATTCAGAACATGATTACGAGGGGCATTTGGAAAGTTCTTAGCATGGCATCATAACTCCACAATGCGTTGATAAAATATTATCAAATATTACAGAATTCACCGGCTACTTGATGGTTTAATTTTTGTCGACGTGGGGACCTTATTTACGAACATGGTTTGACAAATTAACGATTTCGTGTCATCTTAATTTTTATTAAAATATATTATACGATCACTGTTTGCGTGACTTACACCTTTACATACGGAAAATGTTAACTTGTAGAGAAATGGTAAACGATAAAAAATGGACTTTTTTCGATTTTTCTTTATACTTTTACTTTAAATCGTGTCACTACAGGAGCGTGAAAATGCCTATTGCGTATATATTTTGCTTTATTTGTAGTGAACAATGCATGAAAATCATTTCGTCGCGCAAATAGTGTGGCTTGTACAATTCTGTATTCAAGAAAAATATTCCTAATAATACTACCCCTACTTTTCAAGAAGTGGGCGGGGTAAGTTAACCCCTCACATGTTGTCGATGGCATAAGAGCTTCTCATGGTATCGCGTGTACGATGGGCACTAATCAGACTATGTGTAATTGCGATGTTGAAACTCATCGTACAAAGTTATTCTTTGAACATACAGGAGCAGTCACCAATAGTGCAAGAGGACTTCATTTTGGCATGTGCGTTAATCAATATTTCCTACATGACTTCTATGTGAGTGCGAGCAGCGAAGGCTCTGGTGGCTCACATATGCGATACATGTACATTTGTAAGTACTTAAATATAACGAATTGGCTATAATACATAATTGGGCCTCGACGCAACAACACCTGTCTTCGGGGTTCCTCACAAAGCGAGACTCAAACCAGTCTCCTCAGCTACAGAGACTAGCTAATAAATTGAAATTCCACATGTAGCAAGTTTTGATATGATACTCTGATAATAAGCGAATAACAAAAGTGCTGATCAGACTGAGTGGATGTGCAGGTTGGCCTGCGCCTTTGTTGTTCGCATCCCCCCCCCCCCCCCCCCCCCAAAGACAGGTTTTCTAGCATCGAGGCTAAATTATATCAATGCTTAATTAAAGTTGAAAAATACTGAACAAAAATAGAAACTTCACACTTCTTCAATAGAAATTTGACCAATTTAACGCAAACTCTTTACTTTATTAAAAACAGTATGTGCATTTAAAGGTCATATGTCTGACAATACATTCAGGCAAAAAAGTTTTAAACTTGATCAGGCGTTCATGAAAAGTTTTGAAAAAAACGTCAAACAGCATTTTAAGTCTGGAAGATTACCATTTCATGTACGGTATTTTGAATATATAAACACACTATTTGGGAGTCTTTTGAGTCAGAACATCGAAAATCAGCAAATTACGTCCGCAAAGTATACTGTACTAATGCTATGTGTACGTCAAAATGAGCGTAAGAAGGCTTTCGACGGGTCACCGCCATACCACGAGTAATATGGGCGGCACAGATGTTTGGTTGCTCTTAGCCTCGTGAAACGGTTTGAGCAGACAGGAATACCTATCGATGCACAGGATCGACACGACGTAAGAAAACGTCAAGATAAGACCGTTAATTTATACTCACGCACTCTAGCCGGTAACTGTAGATGCTACACACCTCAACGTTTCAAACTATGATCGGAACAATGATTTTTGATGTTTGATGGTACAGCTGTCTTTCAATACCCCACAGATCTACTGAGAACTGAACACCCATTAATTTGATATGATTTGTTTTTACATAGGATATGTATTGCCGGAGATGTTTCTAATTAAAAAGTGTAGAGTTTTATTTTTGTTCAATTTATATTGAATGTTACCTAGACATGTTTAGCTGTCTACAGACAACCTCAGCCGCATCCTCGTCCCAGCTGTCATCACACACGGTCCCCCACCGCCCGCTGTGATATATTTCCACCCTGCCCTCATTCGAGGAACTACCACCAACTAGCCGTATGGGAGCGAAAGGATCAACGTCTAAAATATACAACATACATTAATGATCATCTTGATTATGAGGCGGTACATGTACAGTTTTACGTTTTAAGTTGACACGACAATATCTCGACCCTCAGAAAGTAATCTAAGTCTGAAGCAGAGGAATGACTTCCAATGTGCCCCATGATCAAACTTCCCAAATTAGTTAATGAACACCGAGTGTCTAGACAGAAGCGAACATTCAAGATACGTTTACTTCTGCTAAGTAAGGAAGAGGACAACGATTAGGAATCGATACAATGAAGCACCACACCTGACCCAGGATACCAATGGGAAAGTGACAACGTCACAATTAGACATCTCAAACGAGAGCCAAGAGGTCAGCCCTTTCCCAGCAGGTGACCACAAGGCATCAACAAACAGGTGTGCATGAAAGCATAACAGTTCGGTTCATAATTTTTGTGTAGCAACACCAGGTCATTGGGCAAGCCCCGATTTGTACAATTGGTGACGTCATCAAGAAATCGTGACCATCTTATAATAGATGTTTACCTTCTCCTAGACTGATTTTCGGTTGAAGATACGTCGTGTACATGTCATAACGTCACCCTTTAAACAAATATGCACCGATATGTTGGGGACGCCAATACATTCAGTATGTCCGCATGCAATATTTTCTGTAGACTCATATCAAGGACCTATGAATCCATACCAACCAATACCATTCCATATCTTATCTTTTGCAGTATTCCAGTCCAGAATTTTAAATTATGCTGGTCCAAACATCTACGACTTATGGAATCTGGCACGCTGGTTGGAGGAATTCAGACTTCAAAGCATTCAAAAGTATGTTCCAGCTCCCTAATTTACATACCTTCATCATGGTGCTTAGTAGATCAATTAACTTATCTCACTAGCATCAGGTGATTTATAACTGGCCTCCGACCAGACATTCCCATTGCTACATGTACGTACCATGGCCCGAGACCATTTAGGATTAAACCAGAGACTATTTAAAAAAGGGGTTTTGATTAATCATACATGTCATGATGGCCATCTTGGTCCTGTGACCAGGCCGCCCCACATAATATTCGTGTGCAATTTGAGTTCAAATGGGATTGTGCACTCAGAGGAGTTACAGAACGGACAGACGCCGGAGGCATTGGCATACTAGAGGCTCAACCATGAGCCTTCGTCTCAGGTGAGTTTAAAAGCGGGTGACTAAGGGCAGACCCATTAAACGCCATTCGAGTGGCATTTTGCTGGTTGGTCGATAGTGGTCTAAGACTATAATGCTGATTTGCCTACTTTACAAAAGCCACCCAACGTCTCGTATAACCGACAACACACCGGGTAGGCGGCAATCGAAAACGCAAATTAACAATCGACGAACGCGGATCTGAAATCGCTAGAAACAGTCGTTTGGATTGCCATTTGTCGCCAGTCGGGCCACAAATGGCAATCAAAAACTCTATTTCTAACGATTTTTGATCTACAGTAAAACCTGTCTTAAGCGGTAAATAAAAAGAAGATCAAAATTGGTTTTCAAGACTGATTATCGCTTAATGCAGGTCAAAAGTATTGCAGAATGCTTCATGAGAGCATTCTGCAATTCCTATGACCTTCATTAAGTTATACCGTTTGTCTTTAAGACCTTTGATTTGTCAATTTTTTAGCGGCCGCTTAAGACAGGTTTTACTGTACGTTCGTCGACAGCGTTAACGTTTTTGATTGCCGCCTACCGGTTGTTGACAATACTTACATGGCTCACAATTAACACCCACATCTTCGCCGTGATCACAGTTATTGTCTCCCCAGGTCTTGGTCATACAATCTTCTAGACTACTCTCCGAGCCGCTACATTTAAGATCGTCCAACCAGATTTGCCCCGTACCATCGCCGTAGTAGGAGCGGCTATGATAAATGGGAACGTTGCTGAAAACAGACAAAGCATAGCGTACATAAAATACAAAGAGTAGAAATATGATGTTTTTTGTTGAAAGTTCTTTATACTTCTGACATTCGAATAAGCAGTTTTTTAAGGGGGAAATGGTGCGTATGGGTCGTTTATCCTTCCATTAACTCGTACATGTATGAACAGACATAATCAAACCATTAAATCGATTCTGCTGTTTTTGCTTATTGCAGTTTCGCCCATTTCAATAGGACCCGTTTTACAAGATTGCTTAGTTGCTTAGATGTCTCAACAAATGTTGGTGTGCGGCGTGGAGTTGGTATAACTCCACACAGTACATTACATGTAAGTGTGTGTTGATATCGTTTCATATTATATATCTTCAGAAATATAGTTTGAGGCAGGAAGCAGAATTCTTGCACACCGGATAAGGATATCTGAGATTTTATCCTGGGATAGAAAATCTTATCTTACCCATGCTATCTTACCCAGGACGTCAAGTAACGTCATCATGTACAATTGTATCTTAGCGTATTCAGGTACTTCTGGAAGCTTAGTTTAAAATAAATATATTGATAAATGAATAAATGAAAACAGTGGTGTGCAAGAAAAAGAATCCATTATTCGTTTGAGGGTAGGATAGAAAAAATCCGTCCCTCGGCAAGCCTCGTGATGCCAAACGGCGATCCTCGGGACGGATTTATGATACTTAAGATGGAAATAACCAGTGTGGATCGGGATCAACTGGCTGCTCTTGTTTTTAAAACTGCACATATCTCCTTTCAGCATAATGAGGGTTACAAAAATGATATAGCAAAATATTGCACGATCCTTGGGTCTGCACTACAATCACCTTGTGAGTTTTGGACGACCTTTTGGCCTGTCCTATACTCTTGCACTTCCCCTGGGTCTGCACTATAATAACTATGTGAGTTTGCCCGTCCGTCCGCCAGTGGTCAGTAAGTGGAAATGCTCATCACAGGTCGTGCCTATTACTGTCAGTTGATTTGTTCATTATTTACTAGATACATGTATTAGCAAATAATGACCAGCCGAAAAACGAAGTCCATTTCTTAAATGAAAGAACATTGACGCCAAATAGTCATTAGTTGCACTGTTGACTTACCCTGTAAATCCTAACATACGACAAGCTACTGCTGCAGCACTATTGTTGAAGTAATCATCACATATTGTTCCCCACGTGCCACTGTGCAAAACCTCCAGACGTCCATTTGAAGAGCTACTTCCGTTTACAAGACGGAGTATAGAACTTGCTGCGTCTTCAACTACAAGTACAAAATACATACAATATTGCGACCTTTGAACATACAGCGAAATGTGTACAAGGTCGGCTCGTATACTCGAAAGCCATCGGCTGACTTATATTACCACTTTGGCCCACCAGTCACCTGTTCAGTACTGAGGAAATTATGTAGCAGATAACTTTATAAATAGACGATATTTTCAAAAGCATTTATGCAGATGCTTTAAGGAATAATATACGTCTGTCTCTACATACTTTAAGTGCACACAAACACACATTATACTGACTTAAAAAAGAAATGCTACCTATAGATTACTCTAAACTTCAATACATTAAAGGTTTACATTATAAATATGGTGAAAATAGTGCTGATACTGAAAATGGCTTCATCAGAAGTCTGCTGATCTGGATCTACACTTTTTTATAAATAAAGTTATAGAAATTTGAAGGGAATAAATACTGAACAGAAAAAGAAACGCAACTATGTAGAGCGTTTTGTTTTCTTAGATTTCAAATGATTTCGTACATTACTGAATGTTTGAGAGTCAGTTGTTCTGCTCAGTCAAAATCTTTAAAACTCGGATAAATGTTTGTATATCAGTCGTCTGTCCTTAGTGTAGCTAACAATTTACTGATAATCACTACAGAAGGACTTAAAAAGCGCTGTTTTCAACATTTAGATTATCTATTTAATCATGAGTTTAATTTAAATTGGTTTTACTGTGCCGATGTGCTGAGAAATACTCTGAGAAAATTTTGTTTTATTTTAAGATCATATAATGAATGTCTCACTAGCTGTGTACCCTACTGAAAGGCTTCAAACAAATATCATTGCGCAAATCTGTACGTCCATACGTACGTATTTGTATTAAGATAACACGTATAACACATGGAAAAAGTAAATAGTCGACTCTATTCTCGTTTGCTGTAAGTTAACAGGATCGTATATAACAATCTAAAATATCAACAGAATGAGCTATGAATGGAGCAAAATAGTGACGGATTATTTAGCACTTTGTTTTCCTTAATACGTGTACAACGAATGTTGTTATTGGTACTTAAAATGTCTAAATATACGTTTATTCTCGTTGGAAATTGGTGCTCTAGCATTGAATCTATTAACTGAGCTTTGGAAAAGAGATAGAATGATAGGAGAGCCGGGAAAAAAGACAAAATACGAGGCGAGCCTCGCATTTTATCTCCTTTCCCCTACTCGTTTAAGTAAGTCAATTATACAAGAGCTCGAATTTATCATTCATGTATGGCATTAAAATTACCGAAAATCATTAAACTCTCAATTTTGGCGTGAAACGTTAGATTTTGCCATATATACGTGACGTTGTTAAAAGCTTCATTTCATAACGTTACATGAAAATCTGTAAACCACTAGTGATTTATCGACTTTAATGCAAGGCGTTATTTCACTCTCAGAAGCGACGTGTACCTAATGAATTGAAAACGATATTCTAATCAGCAGGTTATCTTCGAACATTTAGGAATCATGAGTTCACCTATGGTTAGTAATTTGAAGTTGATGTGTATATTCAGAGCAGTTTGGCCATCTGTCCAGCCTGATCAGAGCCTCTCTTCTGTGGCAGCTAAACATGAAAACATCTTCATACGGAAAGCGAAGTCACAGATCAGGTTTGGTTGATGCACAAACTGATCTGAGTAGGACGTACAGGTTACATAATTTGCTTTGTCATAAGGCAGCATATATAAAGAATGATGAGTTGCTCAAATTATCTTACCATTGGCATAGGTTAAACCAGGTAAACAACTGATACAAACTAGACAGAGACTTCCTACAAGGTAATTGATCATGTTCCTAGGCATATTAACAACCCTGCTAATGTTCCCAACACTACAGGTATATGCAAGCCAACAGGTATTCTGATTACTTCAAGTCTGAGATGTACATTGTATGTCCTTTATATATCAGACAGAAAGACCTGCTGCCAGGAGAATGACCCGAGTCACATAGAATAGTACCTTGATAACTTGTATGCATAGTGCCTCAAATAGGAACCAGTGTAGATCAAGATAAGAAGCCACTTTCTGTCTCAGAAAGGAAAATAAAAAGTAATATAGACATAAAAGAGATGCCAAAGTAAGAAAGAAGACAAAGACCAAAAACCGATACAATAAAGTACCACACCTGACCCAGGAATGGGAAAGTGACTAAACATAAGAAAACAACATATACAGGAGAACCACGAAGTCAGGTGACATCAAGGCTGCATGACACAGACAAGACAATATGACAATGAAAGAAGAAGACAGAGATCAGGAATCGATACAATCAAGTATCACACCTTACCAAGGACACCACCAGACAAACACAAAGTAAATAAAAAAATCCACTAAAGAAGTACCGCCTTGAAACAGTCAGTAAGATATTATTGGAGGGCTTAAACTGGTTTCTCGGCACTCCCCTCACCCTTAATTCTGATGTAGATCAAGGCACATAGGTGTTTGGTTCGCATGAAAGATCCGTAACTTATCCGTGAATCATCTCATATTAATCAAGATATAAAAAGGAGTTAAACAAAGATAAGGACTCAACAGTACATATAACTGAATACCGGAGCAAAATAAATCAAACAGTTAAACCCCAGCGGGCCCGACAGCAGACGCAGCATCAGGCCCAAACCCTCTTATCTATAGATATTCTTTTAATTTGTTAAAATCTCTATCAAGATATAAATTATTGAATACAAATTCTCATTCAGACCTAAGCATTTCAATGGTACTGAAAGCAATGATCTCGCAGGTTTCAAATTGTGTATTATGAACAGTAAATTAGAACAATCAGGTCAATGTCAAATTGTATATATTTTAAACATGCGTCCATGCTTTCATATACTCGTGAAAGTTTAGAATGGCAAAACAACCATATCAGCGGTCAAGTAATTTTGTGCATTGAATTTTCTATTTATATCCAAGCACTCATTATATGACCCTAACACATCCGTCTTGTCCAAGCATTAACCCTGGCCTCGAATATTAGCAGCAAACCATGCAAAGGCGATGTGGTAAAACAGTGTAACCGGCGTATTTACAATTCATTCCATGCTGAACAGCTAATCCTGTGCTCCCATCTCTATTATATGACCCTTTTTATTATATAGAGCCATTTTATCACATGACGTCGCGTCTGAGGGTGATATAACGCCAATATATATATATATATATATATATATATATATATATATATATATATATATATATATATATATATATATATATATATATATATATATATATATATATATATATATATATATATATATATATATATATATATATATATATATATATATATATATATATATATATATATATATATATATATATATATATATATATATATATATATATATATATATATATATATATATATATATATATATAAATATAGCAAGAAGTGAGCAAAGCTCACATACCCCCGGCGGTAGCCACCAGAGGTTGTAACACTTTCAGAGAAAAGACAAAATTGTCAAAGATTTAATAATCCTAAATCAAGTAGTTTCTGAGAAAACTTTGATGAAAAATGTCCATATGTGTTATATAAAAGTGACAGAAGGAACAATTGAAAATTTGAAAAAAGAAGGCAAAATGAGGATTAGCACCTTAATTTTCATTTACACAATACACTTTGCCTACCTGAAAGTGTACATTTCATAATCCTAAATCAAGTAGTTGCTGAGAAAACTCTGACAAAAAATGTCCAAATGTGATATTTAGGAGTGACAGAAGAAAAATTTGAAAAATAAGGCAAAATGAGCTTTAGCACCTTTATTTTCATTTACACAATACACTTAGCCTACCTGAAGGTGTACATAAAATTTGAAATCACTGACTCCAATAGGAACCGAGAAATCAGCGACAGAAGTTTTCATTAGAGAGAAAGAAAAATAAACAAATGAAGGGACTGAAAACCAAAATGATAACCAAAATGTGTCTGTTCTTTTGTTACACAATACAACTAATCACTATCAAGCTTCGTACCAAATTTCAGAATCCTAACTCAAGTAGTTGCTGATAAATCTTTGACAGAACCAAGAAAACTGCGACAGAATTTTTCATTGGAGAGAAAGAAAAATGACTCAATAAAGGGACTGATAACCAAAATGTGTCTATTCTTTTGTTACACAATACAACTAATATTTATCAAGCTTCATGCCAAATTTCAGAATCCTAACTCAAGTAGTTGCTGAAAAATCTTTGACAGAAAAAAATGTCCATATGTATTATATAAGAGTGAAAGAAGGAAAAAATGAAGAAAGAAAGCAAAATGAGGATTAGCATCTTAATTCCCATTAACACAGTACACTTTGCCTTCCTGAAGGTGTACACAAAATTTTAAAACACTGGCTCCAATAGGAGCTGAGAAATCTGTGACAGAAATTTCCATTGGAGAGAAAGAAAAACGATCAAATAAAGAGACTGATAAGCAATATGTGGCTGTTTTTTTTGTTACACAATACAACTCATCACTATCAAGCTTTGTACCAAATTTCAGAATTCTTACCCAAGTAGTTGCTGAGAAATCTTTGACGGAATAAAAGTTTACAGACAGACAGACAAACCAACAGACAAACAAACATAATTACAGAAAAGGCAAAAACTATATACCCCCTATATACTTCCTTCCGGGGGTATAAAAATCGATAAACCACTAGCGGGTTACATGTTGAATAAATTCATGGAACAACGTCCACAATAACAAAGATTACATAATGACGAAAATGTAACGTTTTTCTGCCAAAAATCTGAATTCTTTTTTATTTTTTGTTTGTCGTTGCAATATTGTTTTGTCTGTGTCATGCAGCCGCCTTGTGGTCACCTGCTGGGAAAGGGCCGACTGCTTGACCCTCTGTTTTCTTGTGTAGTTGTCACTTTGTCGTACGGTATCCTGGGTCACCTGTGGTACTTGATTGTATCGATTCCTGATTTTCGCCTTCTCCCCTACTTCGAAGTAATTTCAATGTTATATGATAAAAAATTCTAACATCCTTGCTCCTTTATTATTAAATGTGACAAGCCTCGCATTTTTTCGCTTTTTCTTAAACATGCATTATATTTTGAGCATAGTATTGCTTCTGCCATTGACCATATAACACTATTGCATGATTCTACTGAAACTATCGGATACATGTATTGCTTACTGATACGCAAGAGTGTATTTGCGTTTATATGTACAGTTTACATTGGTGTGTAACATAATACAATTGATGCATTGTTATATCCTTCTCTTCCCGAGGTGGACAACACTTTCTCAGATTGTTAATCTCAAAAGAATGCATTATTTGTATAATTTTACAACACTTTGTGCAGGTGTGTAAAGTGTGCACATATGCACACACACCACATCGATATAAAGCATGTATGAAGAAGTATATGTATGTGTTGAATATTCTCTATGTAAACAAGGTTAAGTGTAAATGCAAAATCATGATAGAGCATATGCTGTCCTGGGCTATCGGTTATAATGTACCATTTCGTAGGAATATGTTGAGATAAAGAACAAGATTACAAGAAGTGTGCCAAGGGTAATGTACGACATGACAATGACACATGTGTCGATTTAAGATAATATCTATTGTCTTATTCGAGTGCAATGCTTTACAAGTAAACATATATATATTTCAACAAAACTTATATAGTAAAATATGTCTAAAGCGGTCGCTCAAATAGAAGACCAAAATTGATTTTCAAGACCGATTATAGCATAATACAATTCAAAAGGTCTTTCGACCTTCATTTGACTTCAAGACCTTAGTTTTGTATATTTTAATTGGCTGCTTAATACAAGTTTTACTGCATTACGTTGCCAGGGGTAGACATATGTTATAGTTATAATACAACCTAACTGTGTAATACTAGGGCTGCTAATATCAATTGCAGCACAAGTACGCATGACAAGCCAATGTCACAATAATAAATTACAGAGTAATTCATGGCACCAAGAGGAACAATTGGTAGAACACATGTGCTCGTAATAATGTATTAAGCAAATCAATTGACTGTCACATGTGTTGCCACGTAATAAGTTGAAACACTAAGTCTAAATCCCGTTATATCATATATTTCAGTTGACAGCCTTATTCAATTTACAGCTGAAACATTGTTTTCCAATGCATCAACGTTCGCCAGTTCCCGAGGGAAATACTACAAACCGGGGACGAAGCCCGAGGTTTTCAACCTCTCCGAAGGACCTGGCAAATGTTGGTGTATTGGAAAACAATAGAGAAGGCTCTTCCACCTTGCATGTAACGACAGACACGCATTTTTACTTCGGAAAACCCTAAACAATATCATGTACGTCATGCGCTGAACTGTCAACAAATATACATGATAACAAAAACAGTTTAAAAGAAT
This sequence comes from Loripinus fragilis, assembly GCA_964019695.1. Classification (NCBI taxonomy): domain Eukaryota; kingdom Metazoa; phylum Mollusca; class Bivalvia; order Lucinida; family Lucinidae; genus Loripinus; species Loripinus fragilis. Next base: position 94,576,355 of record OZ026522.1, read on the forward strand.
GACAAAAGTAAGCTCAAAGCTTAAGCTTAACCTTCAACCAACTAGTGTTTGAGGCTTAAGCTTTGAACTTACTTTGTCATGCTTTATTCTTAGTTCTCAAGCTTCTATTTATCACGTGTATTTGTTGACACTGCCATTCTTACGTACTATAGTATGATCTCACTTGTAGCAGGAGATAATATAATGTCAGATCCTGTTCCATGATATGTCTGTTCTGCAATATACATAGTAAGCAAGGGTGCAAAGATTAGGAATCGATACAATCTAGTACCACACCTTACCCAGGGTACCAATTGGAAAGTAACAAACTCACAGCCAGACACGACAAACGAGAGCCAAGAGGCCAGCCCTTTCCCAGCACGTGACCACAAGGCACATATAAACAGACGCAAGCAAAGGCATAGCAAACAGAAGACAAAAACATAAAAGATCCACAAAAGAAGTACCGCCTTGGAACTGTCAGTAAAACATTTTACTGAAGGGTTTAAACCGGTTAACTGGTGAACTGGTAACTGGTGAACCAACCTCACCCTTAGTGCAGATGTGGATACATACATAGATGGTAGGTTTTGCATGAAATACCCCTAACTTATCAATGCATCATCTCCAAGAACATATAAATCAAGATATAAAAAGGAGATATAGCAAAGATAAGGACTCAACAGAAAATAAAGCTGAATACCGGAGCAAAAGAAATCCAACAGGAAAACCCCGATGGACCAGACAAACAGCCAAAGCATACTGTAAATTGTTCTGTGACTCTTCCTCACGGTGCCGTTGGTTGTTCTGGAGTGTGTGATTATGGTATTTCCTGATCATAATCGCTTACTTTTTTTAAATCTCTCTTGCGCAAGGGACTTTTAAGACCAGAGTTGTATGGAGGCTTAGTGCTTAAATTAAAGAAAATTGTTGGCTCTTACAATTTTCAGCGCAGTTTATTGAAATAATTTCTCATTATAAAAAGATTGTTTATAACAATAATATACTGCAACAAACAGCATGCTTGGTAGTCAAACCAATCACGGATGGCAATTTTGCTTTCCTCTTTAATTGCACGCCTGTGGGCCTGACCTCAAACTCTATGACGGTTTCGACTATAGATGAGAGGGCTTAGGCTGGATCCTGCGATGTCAGGCACACCGTGGTTTAACTGTTGGATTTCTCTTGCTCCGGTATTCAGTTGTATATACTTATGAGTCCTTATCTTTGTTTTTATCTGCTTTTTATACGCCCGTTTTGAAAAAAAGGTCGTATTATGGCATGGCGCTGTCCGTCCGTCCGGACTTGTTGTCTACCTTTCCGAAATGTCTTTTTCCCAAACTCAATATGATGTTTATTCCTTTTAAAATTGAAGGCGAATGGTTGGGTACTTCTTGCTTTGTTGGCTACTTTTCTAACATAAAAAATACCAAAAAAAGAATCTTTTCATGAGAACGACTGTCCGTCCGTAAACAAACATCAAGGTATCTTCATGATATTTTATAGAAATGTATATAAGGTCTACATGAATGATTATTCCTCCTTTCTTAGATTTTTAGTTATGCACCTTTGAAAATTGTAAAACACATATTGTACACACCATAATTCAGTTACATAATGTATCGTATGAAACTTTATAGGAATGTATATAAGGTCAAGATAATGTGTCGCGTACAATTATGGTTACTTTTGTTTGTTTTAAAGTATTGCCCTTTAAGTGTGTATGCTTATTTTGTGTAAGTTACATTTTTGTCACCTCTTAACTCAATACTCGTTTGTGATATCTTCATGACATTTTACAGAAATTTGTATCAGGTGAATCGCATAAATAAGTGGTATCCCTGTTTTAGTTTCAAAGTTATGTCCCCTAGATTACATTTTTTTCCATTCCCCCCCCCCCCAAAAAAAAATATTATACGCCCCATGTTAGCTGGAGAATATTGATTAGGTTTCATACATGCCCTACAGAATGTGCTCCCAATTTCATGGTAGCACATTGTGTATGTAGCGTACACAATGTGCTCTCCGAGGGAGTTTATTGTGTAGGGAGCATATCGTGGCTCCACAGGGCAATCTGGTGAACACATTGTTTGGCAATCGGAACTGTCTCAGCTAATTCCGTGGAATTCCATGGAATCAGACCTCGGACGTACATCGAGCATCAACTTTGATAGCGTGACGCTGAAGTTGTATGAGGTGACGCTGACGTCACATAAACCATGCCGACCCAATAACAAGTGTAATTGCAGCAAAACAAAAGAATATAAACGAAATCGTTTTTTTTTCAATAAAATATCACTATAGTGATTTTTTATTGAACGATCATAATCTTTATTTATTCTTTCAGGTAATCAAAATAATTGATTTTAATAGGACTGGACCCACATGCTACAGTACTATTTTCCTTACGCCAGTTCCGGCCAATAAAGTAGAGCTTTTTCATACATTGTACTACGCCCTACATGTACATACATCTGAGCTTGATGCTAGAATCGAGCCGAAGTGTTCCGATATATTAAAAAGAAAAAAAAAGAACGAAAATTCATTTTTTTTATTCAGATGACATGTATTTTAACAGAGAAGTGACAAATTGATAGTTCATGAGTGGCTAAGGGAAATGAAGGATAGTAGTAGTAGTAGTAGTAGTAGTAGTAGTAGTAGTAGTAGTAGTAGTAGTAGTAGTAGTAGTAGTTAGTAGTAGTAGTAGTAGTAGTAGTAGTAGTAGTAGTAGTAATAGTAGTAGTAGTAGTAGTAGTAGTAGTTGTAGCAACAGTAGCAGTAGCAGTAACAACAGCAGCAGTTGCAGTATACGCTTGGCACGAGAAGGTCAATTAAGATCATCTTTAAAACATAATTTTTCAAGTAAGTAAGGTCAAGAAGCACTTGGCGTCATCGGAAGCAATTATATTTAATTTCTTCACAGCCGTTTGGGGAGTGTAGAAAGTTCACACTGGAAAACCATAAAGTCTGCGCATCAGAACTGTAGCCAATTTAAGGTGTCTTTTGGTCGATTGTCAAATGCATCAGCATACGTTATATGCAGAACCCCGGGGCAGGACCTCGCCGCGACCTACATGTAGTACATGTACGTCCCAGCTGTATTTTCCCAATCACAGAGAATAACTCGTTGCTAGCAAAGTATGATATAACATGCACAGTTGTTACCTTTTCAGCAAACAAGACCAGATTACATGCAAGAGAAATAGGCTTTTTCACGACGTGCCTCATGCCAATTGTATAGTATACCGTGATTCTGAGAGTCAAGGTCAAGCTGTAAAATGTGTTCAAGTTGAATGACCTGGTATTTTATATTAACACAGCCATAACAGATGGTATTGCATGAGACGACCATTCATGCTTTGTTAAAACAAACTCGCTGTAAAGGAGCGAACATTTGATTTTTTGGGGATGGGGGTAAGATTTTTTGAGAAAAATAACCAGGACTGGGATTCACAATGAAAAAATTATAATTAGGGTGTATCACAGTAAGAAAAAAAGCCAGGACCTTGTATAAGCAGAGAGTGAGACAGAAAGAAAGGTAGAAATATAGAAATAACAAGAGATATGGAGGGAGAAAAAGAGAATCAAAGTATTAAACTAGATATATAGAGGATCTTACATGAGTGCTCATGTTTTATTGAGTTTATTAAACGAGTTGGGGAAAAGAGATAAAATGCGAGGCTTGCCGAGCATTTAACTCTTTTTCGCAACGAGTTTAATAATTTCAATAATACAAGAGCACGAATGTTAGATTCTATTTATCATATGACAAATACTTTGAAATCTCATTTTTGGCGTAAAACGTTATAATTTTGTCATTATGTACGCAACGTTGTTATGGACGTCATAACGTTTCCCGTAAATCGATAAACCATTAGTGGTTTACAGATTTTATTGCATGGCGTTATTTCTCTCCCAGACGCGACGTCATATGATAAACTAGATATAGATATTTTCATACATTCATCTATATGAAGAAACAGGCATCATTATGTTAAGTAATACCTAGAAAGTGCGAAAATCAAAGAGGCCACCCATATAAATGACATACATACATTTACGTGATACTCAATATCTAAACAAATAAGAAAATGGGTAAGCAAATCGACGATAGTCCCTCTTTTTAATAGAGACAAACTCCACTTCTGAGGAAGACTATTGCTAGGTGCATCAACCTACAGTTCAAATATGATTTTTCGATTATTATTACCAAACTTTAATTCTGTAATAGTTCTATGTTTTGTTGTGTGTGACTTATGTCCATTCATATTGTTGGGGAAGAGAGAGCTGGTTGCTTCGCTTAGTTTGTCTTCACGGTGTCTCGTGATTGTTGTGTAGCTCTTCCTCGCGGTAGCATGAGTTTATCTGCAGATTGTGATTGTGATATTTCCTGATCATACTCACTTAATGCGTTTAACTTTAGTTTGTCAATGATATTATTTTAACAATACAATACTTTTATTTATTCTTGTATCCCAAACTTAGCTCACCTTAGCCAAAGACTCCAAGTGACGATTGTGATCGGTCTTCGTCCGTCGTTTGTTAACGGCTTTAAACGACATCTCCTCCCGAACCACTGGTACTTTGTAAGTTCTAAATTCTTTCACAGTAATGTTTCCCATAATGCTTTCTACCAGGACTGCACAAATACTTCTGCTTCGCCATTTCGGCCACCAGATCTAAAAATAGAAACATCTTGAAACTATGTATACTCTTGAATCAATGGTCCAAATTTTAAATAATGTCACAATGTTTCTCATAATGTCGTCGGTCACTTTACCACAAAGTTGAACAAAATGGCCACCAGAACTAAGTATTGGCACTAATAAAATGCTGAGGTACATTTAAGATTTTATTTCTTCTGGAACCATTGAAATTGAATAACAATTAGTTGTAACACATTTGTGGTTATAAAAAAATTAAAGCAAACTTGCGTTCCAAATTTATTGACACTTTTGGAAGTTTCTCAACAAAAAGTGAGTATGATCAGGAAATACCACAACCATACACTGCAGACCAACCAATAACACTGTGAGGAAGAGCCACATAACATTTATGGTAACACTACATCTGTAAGACAATAATAGCAAAGCAACCAGCTTTCTCTTCCTCTTCAAGATGATTGCAAAACTAGAAGTTTTGAAGCCACTGTAGTACAGAATAAATTAAAATTTTCAGCAATTACACTTTTTTCAACGCACATTTTATCATCAATTATTTGCCGATATGTATTGAAGACGCTTTACCTTACTTGGATAGCGTACCCAACTCCTTTGAGGCTGTGACAGATATATTTTGAATCTTTCACTTTCAAGCTAAGACTGAAAAAAGTTTTTCTATTTGTCTAATTTGTGTTGTCGCAAACAACTTTTGGATGCTCCTCTATTAAGATCTTTAAAAAGTGGCTGCAAAGGTCATGAGTATATATGTCTATCTGCCTGTCTACCAGTAACTGTATCCCAATAGCCAATGATCAGATCCTGGTTTAAAGATAATATCCACTGGGGTTGTACAACTGTTTTACTTTAATCAACATTACTTTAACTTTTCCATGTAAAGTCTTTGTGAAACTGCTGAGCCACCAAAAGTTAAAGCTGTAATGTTGGAAGCCTGACATTATAAACAGCTATGCTCAGGTGAGCGATCCAGGAAAGACATCACACAAACATGATAAAAAGCAGACTTTGGCGCACGAAGAAAAAAGTATCCAGGACAAAGTGAAAAAAGACGGCAAAGATCAGTATACGATACAATAAAGTACCACACCTGACCCAGGATACCACATGGGAAAGTTTTCTTCGACCCCCTCCCGCACCATAGAAACAAATGGTCACTCCCGAACCTAGAATGATGGGCCCCGTCTCGTTTTGTTGCATGCTAACAGCAAACGCGCAGACCAGCCTATACATCTGCACAGTTTAATTAGCACACGTGTTATTTGCTCGCTTGAAAAGATAATATCAGTACTTGCTACCTGCCAAATTCAATATTCTAACCAGTGCATGTAGCTAGTAGCTAGTAGATAAGTCGTCGGTCGGTTTGAGCTTTACCAGAGCACAGACATCAATGACAGGTTTTCTCGTGAGGAGCCCCATATTATATTTGACATAGTAAGAGATGCCAAGGATACACTGTACCATATAGCTTTGTAATGATGACTGAAAGGTGGGTTTGGATTGTAGACTTCCGGCACCACTCATATCTCAATCACCATTTCAAGATGCTTTAACGAAACTGAATACGCCAGTTCATGGGGTGCTGTTACTTATCCCGAACACAAGCAGCGAAGCCTTAAACGAGCTAGCGCTGTCGCACAGACTTGTCAAAGCACTCGATGCTCACATATTCAAGGCAGTATCAGGCCTAACAATAGGACTATAGTCCCACTAGATTGCTATGCATACATGTGTAAAGATTGACTTAAAGCATAATTATGTGGTAGGTACCAATGTCTCATAACAGTGTCAACACCTTCCAGACGACCACCGTTGACCAGATGAACAGTTTTGGGCATAACATTGTGAATATCATCTTTTCCATCGTTTTTTTTAATAATATTTTTTTGGTGATCAAAAGAACCGTCTCAACGAGACGGTTCTTTTGGGCAACCACAACATATTCTTTAGTTGAGAAATAAGAAAGAAATGCTTTAAATCATCCACGCTTAACTGGAGGCCTGAGCACTTATGGAACACTTTTTGAGATCTTATAAAAACGCTTATATCGCGAGAACACTGTATACTACTGATAGAGCTAGGAGAACAGACACTCCAGGAATATGATCAAACTAAAAGAAGTAACGTTTCTTCTGGTGGTGCTGAGTTGGTTCGGACAGGTACGGGCGTCTAAAACTTGTAAGTATAATGCATGTTTAATTCTTTTTTTAACTTTCAAACATTATCGCTTGGTATGCCTTGAACTTGTCTCAAAACGACAAAATAAAATAACCTGGCTATAATCATGTGCGGGTAGTGTGCTTAATGGTCAGCTTGTTTTACACCACGCATAATAAAATTATATAGTGGTTCGTCCACAGATATGAAATTAATAACTTTTTCACCTCAATACGAAAGTTATCAATTATATCATTATAAAAATAGTGAGTACGTTCAGCAAACATACAAACTGCAGACAAATCCGTGGCATCGTGAGGAAAGCCACAAAACAATCAAGAGACACCAGGAAGACAAACAAAGCAAATCAACTAGCTCTGTCTTCCCCATCGAGATGATTGCAAAACTAGAATTGACACTAAGTAACGCACAACAAAACATACATGTAGAACAACTACATAATCCCGCAATGGGAGTAACAATCAACAACGAATCAACAACAACAGTACCACCGCCTTAGAACGGACAGCAGCAAAGCCACTGGTTGGTGGGGGGCTTAAAAAAGTAAGTGAGTATGATCAGGGTATACCACAATCACATACTGCAGACCAACCCACGGCACCGTGGGGAAGAGCCACAGAAAATTTATAGTAACAATACACCTGCAAGACAACAAAAGCAAAGCAACCAGCTTTCTCTTACTCTTCGAGATGATTGAAAAACTAAAATGGACACAAAGTAATGCATAAAAACAGCGACAAACACACAACTGCCACAACAATAGGTAAACATGCATTTTACGGGTACCAAATATTCGCCCTAGATTATGCTCTTGTTGAAGCACAACACTGGAGGATTCCTAACTACATGTATCATCTTAGAGAAACAACACCATCGAATAAACGCGCTATGATTAAACAGAGAAAATGGCTCACGACTCGCAGATAGTCAGAGCTAAAGAAAACCTCAAGTTGAGCCACAGTGGGTCCAGCTACAGATAAGCATCAGGTACCAACCCACCGATTAAAGCTTTACGTCAGAGCCGTCATTATGTTGTAAAGCTAACCAAACTCGCTACGTCCACATTATCTGCAACACATAGCATGCTTTTAGCTTTTGTTGTAATATCAACATTAGACTACGAGTATAAGTTTTTCGAAAAAGCTTGCAATACTTCTGCATTTAACTAAAGTGGGTTGCCGTCTACTCACTAAAAGTAAAGACTCCATTTGAAGACTGATCAATTAAATGGCATACCCACCTCATCATGGCGATGACTTGAGTGTTGATACACTATGAGACTATAGATACCGTTTTTTTTCACATAAAAGGCTATTTCATGATCCGCCTTAGCCGGTACTGCCATACAGGTTGCAAATTTACTCAATTATAATTGCCATCCACTGGAGGATGGCAAAAACTTATTACGATAAAACCTCTTCACAACCAGGCTGTACATTCAGCTCTCATTAATGCAAAACTCTGGATCAGTGTTTCCACTATAACGCTATTTCAGTAGTTCAAATAACAGGAATGATAATATGGGCCTCGACGCGAGAAAACCTGTCTTCGGAGGTTTGCGAACACCAAAGGCGCAGACCAGCCTGCGCATCCGCGCAGCCTGATCAGCGCCTTTGTTACTCGCTTATTGGAATATATCATATCTAGACTTGCTACGAACGATTTCATTTTCTAGCTGGTCTCTGTAGCTGAGTTGGCTGGTTTGAATCGAGCTTTGTAGGAAACCCCGAAGACAGGTTTTCTCGCGACGAGGCCCATATATTATTGAGCTGGTGTCTAGTTTTAGGTAGTATCCAGTATTTGAACTAACATTCTCTTAGTTTTCTGCTTGAAGAATAGTTGTACCCTTGGTGATCCATAGAGCGCCCATCGAAACGCTGATCAGACTGCGCAGTTGCACATGCTGATCTAATTCTTCGACGGGCGCGCATTATGCTTGACACCAGCTCAACTAAACCTATCAAGAGCCGTATTAATGCAACTATCCAACCACCGGCGAAACGCCATTCCAGGCTGATAGTGTGTCTGATATCGTATGTTGGCTAAGTAGATGATTAATATTGGTCTTGGTTTTTAGTGTTGTTTACCAAACAATACTTTTTTTCGTTATTACAGTTTGTGGCGACATTGACATCAGAAATCACGTGAGTAATTTTGAAAAGCTAGAGAACTGTTCAGTGATTGAGGGAAGTCTTCAGATTGTCTTGATCGATGCTGAACCGAAGGAAGTCGAACCGCTTCATTACCCGGACCTTGTTGAGATTCAGGATTACCTTCTGGTTGCCATGGTTAAAGGACTGAGGAGTCTGAGGAATCTTTTTCCGAACCTTGCTATTATACGTGGTGACACATTATTCCCCGATGACTTCCACACCCGCTATGCTCTTATTGTATACAAAAATATGGACCTGGCGGAGCTAGGTCTTATAAACCTGAAGTCCATTTCCAAAGGGGTCGTTCGCATGCAGGATAATCCTGAACTTTGTCACGTGGAAACCGTAGACTGGGGAAAGATGACTATAGGAGACTCCGGTGGTACTAATCTGGCCTTGCGGAATAGGAATCCAGTAGAGTGCAATGACTGGTGCCCGGCTGTCTGTAACAAGACGATGATGAACAAGAAGCTAAAGTCCAGGTGCTGGACATCAAAGGATTGTCAGACCTTTTTCTGTAAGTATTAGATATTGTCATACATGTTCGGATCCAGAGGGGAGGGGGGCAGGGGGTCCTGACCCCCCCCCCCCCCCCCTGAAAAATCACACATTTATAGTGTTTCCTAGTAATACTGGTCCGGATATCATGAAAATTACAAAGCTGTCAAGTCAGCTTTCAACGGTGGGCCATTTTCGGCCTGCCAGCGAAACGCCATTTCAATGGCGTTTCACTGGCAGGCCGATGATTGCCTGCCTCCTTTGGTGGTGTTTGGAGCCTCGCTCCCCTAAAAAACTTTTCTGAGTTCGACGCCCTCTGAAATGTTTGACAAAACTTTCTGGATCTGCGCATGTCATATATACACATGTAAATAAAATAAGGAGCAGCACTCTATGCTCTGACAAAATGTTTTCCAAATCCCCGTAGCCTGGCGATACTATATGTTTCAAAAGGATTGTCTAGTTACAGGCTGAATTATTTTTAGAATTGTTTTGTGCCACAGACGACATAACATGCCATATGTGAATGATATCCATTTGCCTAGATTTAAGTTTACCCTTTTGATTCCGGATACCACAGAAACGATTGTGGAAAGCAAAAACAGCATAACATAAAATAATACATGTAAATAAATTTAGAACCACATTACCATAAAGTATATGCATTTTACCCAAAATACTATCATGGAAACCGAAAGTATTGGATAATTCCAAATTAAGTCATATCTGAATAATTATGCAGTGACTCTTTGACCAGGCGATGTCAGAGACCATCGTTAATTTCTTGCCTTATTTAGTAACCTGCAAAATGCATAGACAAAGATAAAAAAACTGGCAATGAAAGTTGTCATTGGTTAAGTATGCCTCTGCCACCGACAATAGGTCAGTAAACTTCATAATGGGGATCAAAGTCCGTTTAAGTGTGTCTGGGTGGTACTTTTCATTTCAATTAAATTTATAGTAGATCTCACACAGTTGAGACCCTGTTCTGGTTCTGCACTGTTTGCCATAAATGACACTAGGATTAAACAAGGTTGAACAGATAACCAATTTGTAAGCTTAAGAATAAAGGGATAGTGGTGGAAATCGTAGATCTTAACTTAGCGAAATCTCCGGTCCCATTGACAAAGTTTACGAAATCTGGTTTCAAACAGTTTGACAGACTGATAGTGTTCTTGAATGATACTTTCTTTAAAGAAATAGCAATAATGAAGCAGCATAAATTACCCAGTATGGGTTACATGTAGTAATAGTTATACCATTGGTTGTCCGCCTGAACGTAGATATAATCCACGAGCTTTAGCGAGTGGATTATCTTACGCACAGGTGGACAAACATGGTATAACTATATATACCATCTACATCAGTGTAAACCTTGCACATCATGAGATATTTCGTGCAAAGTTGGTAAGGTGGTATAATAATTTTCATACTAGCTTCAGCCTGCCCCGCGAGTTGCAGCTCTGGTGTGTGTGATGGAGATACGTGCTGCCATGTTAATTGCATTGGTGGATGTAGAGGACCGACGGCGTCGGATTGTGTCGCTTGCAAGTATGTCATGAATTTCACAAGAGAAGGTGACAAACCCATCTGCGTTAAGAAGTGTCCACAGGGAACTGTGAAGGTAGGTTTTTACTCGCAAATATTGGGATGGGCGCAACTGAAGGTTCGACTATGGCGCACTTTGAATCGAACTAAAGTCCCTACTATAGTTCTTACGTAATAGATGCGCACGCACGTTTACACCCGAACGGCTAAAGTTGGAACTTTTAGTTGGTTGGCAAGTAAACAAAAAAATAGCCCTGTATGATCCACTTCAATTCTTCATCGTAGACAAAAAGAATGTTATAAACTGCACAGCGCTTTTTTATAATCAATTACGAATAAGTGGGACCAAAAATTATGCTCAGCTAGGTTTATTTTACAAAAAACATATCTTTTTGAGGCTACTGACCGATCTTGAACCCATCGTGCTAGATCTTGAACCCATGGTGCTAGATAGGTCTAGAGTAGGGAACAAGCCTATCTACTAAAGTAACGGTACTGTGACCCGCCGATGATCTCTAGTAGGTTCGTGACGTCACCCTAGTAGCGTGTTCGAATCAAACTTTAGTTACTATAGTAGGGACTATAGTTCGATTCGAAGTGTGCCTATGTCGCACACATATATCCTTGAGGTGAAACATGTCGCACCACGAAGCTCCCATTATGCAGTTATACACGTGCGTACATTGTAATGACATTTGAACATGTTCGAGAGAAATCACCTAATGTTCATTCATACAGAAGGGTCCCATTTAAGCCTGGCGTCTTTTTATGGGACATCGGCAAACAGTGCATAGCCAGATCAGACGCCGCAGAACGCGGCGTCTGGTCAGGTTCTCCAATGTTTGCTAACATAATGTTCTATTTAGATTTGAATAAAGTTGAACAATACCACCCGACATCCGTTAAAACGGAAATAGACTGGTCCAATTGATAGGAATGGGAAATTCGATTTGGCCTTAATTGGTTTCTTGTTGCCTTTGGTTTGTCTGCGATCTGTAATTGATTCCTGGTCATACTTACTATTTTCTTTCGACATTTCCCACTCTTTTGAATTGAGCCAGCCTATTTCCGCTATAGTGCTGATATTTTTTTCATATTCTGGTCCTTTAGGAATATTGGGTTCTGACGGAAAGCAGAATTCCACTCAAGCCGGTGCTAGGAGGCGTGAGAATTGTTGCACTTTCCATCAGTTCTCATGAACAAATTCAATTTAACCGAGTCTGCTGTTTTCTAATATTGTAGCCTCTCGCTTTTTCTGAAGTATTCGTTTTTTCCAGATTATCTAGAGGTCGCAACCGCTGTCGTTGTTTCTGTGTGGATTTGGGTAAAACTTCTCCCCATGCATCGCTATATTGTTGATATTTTTTTAATTTCCAGTCCTTCGGGAGTATGGGGTTCTGACGGAAAGTAGAATACTGCTTAAGCCAGTGCGAGGGGGCGTGAGAAATGCTCCACTTTCCATTAGATCTCGTGAAAAGACTCAATAAAACCGAATCTTCTGTTTTCTAATATTGTAGATTCTTTCGTTTTTTGAAGGATCCGTTTTTCCTGATTATATAAGGGTTGTTGGGTGGAATTTGTTTTTTTATTATATATTTTTGCTAAAAGTTGGATAGAATATTCTGTCAACAAGCAGTGGAGACCCTAATTAGATGCCGCATTATATTGCGTCTGATGTGGGTCTGCAATGTTTGCATATGCCCCACAAAAAGAAAAAAACTATGCTTTTGTGCGTAAATATAAAACAAACAGTAGTTTACTTGCAAGACAGTGAAACACCGAGGTGCTGACTAGACTATGTGGCGACAGAGGCTTGATTGTGCGTTTGCTGTTCGTATTCCAACAAAACAGGTTCTCTCATGACATAGCCTAAATATTTTACACATTTTATATCATAATAATGACATCTTTAAGCGTGGATAAGAGACTACTTCATATTTTCTATCATGTGTCGTGTTTATTTACCTTGATAGTACAAACATCGATGTATCCGACGATCAGAATGTCTTAAATTGCCAGACTACGAACCCCTTGACACCCTTAAATTGATTAGTTATGGCGGAGACGAGTCCGACGAATGTGTTGACGAATGCCCTGATGGATTTATAGGGGATAAAACAGATTCAATAAAATGTGTTCGATGCCAGGGACCATGTCCTAAAGGTAAATTCAAACCCATCTAACCATTACATAAACTCATCTACATGTACACGTATATCCGTCTGATTGCAACATAACCTCTTCTATCATCGACTAACAGTTACATAAACTCTTCTAAATAACACCATCTATTCGCTCTTCTATCTCCGTCTAACAGTTACATTCACTCTTCTATGTCCATCTATCAGTTGCAGGTACTAGTACACAATTACAGTCTTCCGGTTTGGTAGTCCTCGAAAATAGTACCTTTAGAAATTTAGCACTTGCGGTTTCTGGGCCCTTTATGTTGTAAATGGGTGCTTTATTCGACTTTAAATGAGTATGAGATTAAGCATTGGTCTATGTTTGTCAGGCTTTACAGAAAAATGCATCTTTGTGTGGATTATTTTGTCACAGACTACCCAGCCTACTCCCCGGGTAACATATAACGCCGGTCGGATTTCAGCCGGTATTTTTTGACTGTCCCTCAAAGAACCGAAAATGCTGAGAAAACGAGATTATCAAGGTAGGTTGTCTTTTCACTTGTTTGAAAGGTGAATGACAGATCTTGCCACTCACAGGCAGAAAAAAAGTCCAAGCAATGTCCTGAAAATATTTGCAGATGCTCAAATTCTGCCTTTTTACATGGAGTTAAATGGGACCGATTAATTGTGCACAGAACCCTTCATACATCTTCTATACCCGTCTAATTGTTATCCAGATGTTGCTATATAGCAGCTGATTCAGATAGTGTCTAAACTATGTGTAACTATATTGCAGCAGACTTTGAGAAGGTCTTTTTCAGATATTATCATAAGCAATGGAGTTGAAAAAAGGATTTATCAGATGGTTTAGGTTACTGTATAGCAGTGGAGGTGGAGAGAATATAAATATGATGATACTATATAGCAGTAAAGTTGTACATTGCTAAAATCATAAATTACTGTATAGCAGTCGTCGTTACGTTATAGCGATTTATGTGGAAAGTGTACTATATACTTGTAGCAATTGGGTTCAAGAAGTTTTTCATCAGATGTAGATAAATAGCAATGATATCGATCGTATGTTACTTTTAAAAAAGTAGTGGCGTTTGAGAGAGTCTCAATCAGATATTAATGTATAGTATTAGAGATTGAAAGTGTCTTAATGAAATATTACTATCTGGTAGTGGCGTTTCAGAAACTATCATATAGTAATGGGGTTTTTGAGATTCTTAGTCAGATATTAATATATAGTAGTACAGTTTGAGAGAGTCTTTGTCGGATATTACTACATAGTAGTAGAGTTTGAGATAGTCTTTGTCAGATATTACTATATAGTAATGCAGTTTTAGAGTGTCTTTATCAGCTATTACTATATAGTAGTGGAGTTTGAGAGTGTCTTTATCAGATATTACTATATAGAAATGGAGTTTGGGAGGATCTTAATCAGATCTAACTATATAGTAGTGCAGTTTGAGAGAGTATTTATCAGCTATTAGTATATAGAAGTGGAGTTTGAGAGTGTCTTCATCAGATATTACTGTATAGTAGTGCAGTTTTCAGAGAGTCTTTATCAGATACAACTACATGTATATAGTAGTGCAGTTTGAGAGAGTCTGTGTCAGATATTTCTATGTAGTAATGCAGTTTGAGAGAGTCTTTATCAGATACTACTATATAATAATGCAGTTTGAGAGTCTTTATCAGATACTACTATATAATAATACAGTTTGAGAGTCTTTGTCTGAAATCATTATATAGTAGTGGCATTTGAGAGTGTCTTTATCAGATATTACTATATAGTGGTGCAGTTTGAGAGAGTCCTTGCAGATATTACTACATAGTAGTAAAGTTTGAGAGAGTCTTTGACACATATTACTATATAGAAGTGGAATCTGAGAGTGTCTTTATCAGATATTACAAATAGTAGTGCAGTTTTCAGAGAGTCTTTATCAGATACAACTATATAGTAATGTAGTTTGAGAGAGTCTTTGTCCAATACTATTATATAGTAATGCAGATTGAGAGAGTATTTATCAGACACTACTATATAATAGTGCAGTTTGAGAGTCTTTGTCAGATATTATTATATAGTAGTGGCTTTTGAGAATTGTTTTATCAAATACTACTATATAGTAGTGGAGTTTGAGAGTACCTTTACCAGATACTACTATGGCGTACTTTGAATCGATCTTAAGTTCCTACTATAGTTCTTATGTAATACATGCGCACGCACGTTAACATCCGAACGACTAAAGTTGGAGCTTTTAGTTTGTTGGCAAGTAAACAAAAAGAATAGCCCTGTAAGCTCCACTTCAATTCTTCGTCGTAGAAAAAAAGGATGTTATAAACTGCACATCGCTTTCTAATAATCAATTTACGAATAAGTGGGACCAAAAATTATGTTCAGCTAGGTTTATTTTACAAAAACATATCATTTTGAGGCTACTGACCGATCTTGAACCCATCGTGCTAGATCTTGAACCCATCGTTAGATATGTCTAAAGTAGGGAACCAGCCTATCTACTAGAGTAACGGTGCTCCGACCATCTCCAGTAGGCTCGTGACGTCACCCTAGTAGCGACTATAGGTGTTCGAATCAAACTTTAGTTACTATAGTAGGGACTATAGTTCGATTCAAAGTACGCCAATATTTTAGTGGCGTTTGAGAGAGTCTTTATCAGATACTACTTTATAGCAGTGCAGTTTGAGAGAGTCTTTGTCAGATACTACTATATAAAAGGGGAGTTTGATAATACTATATAGTAGTGGAGATTGATAATTCTATATAGTAGTGGAGTTTAAGAGTGTCTTATATTACTATCACGTAGTAGAGTTTTAGAGAGGCTTTATCATATATTACTATATAATAGTGGATTTTGAGAGTGCCTTAATCAGATATTTCTATATAGTAGTGGAGTTAGAGAGTGTCTTTATCAGATATTACTTTATAGTAGTGGGGTTAGAGGAAGGCTTAATCAGACGTTACCATATAGCATATGAGTCGAATACAATCTTAACCCTTAGCTAAAAATGGGTACTCGGTCAATAGTAAAGACTTAGATGAAATCCCGCAAAACGCAGCATTGCACCAGGGCCTCTGCGTTATTTGATATTTTAAACTTAATATTGGAACCCTTTATATGTATAATGAACCTGCGATGGTGCAGTGTATCAAACCAGATAAAAGAATGCACTTTTTCAAAAAGGATAATCTCCAAATATGACAATCAATAATTTCAATTATACATGTTGATAATCATTATCCAATATTTTTAAGATCGCTCATGTCTATATGAAGATTACACATTTATAAAGCATTCTAGGAAGTGGCTATATTACTTATACTTTGTAAAAATAAAGATATTTACACCATACGGGCATCGTCGGGGGGAAATCACGGACTGTGCTGCATGCGAACAGCCTGCACATATACGCAGTCTGATCAGCGCATTTTTATTTAATTTGGATAGTATAATCGCTAACATTGTCATGTGTAAAGTTTCAGTATTCTAGCCAGTATAGTTAGCTCAGCAGGCTGTGTTAATGCATTCAATTTATCTTTCAGATGTCAAAAGTTGCAGAGGCAGGCTCGTTCAGACCATTAGCAATTTGCGAGGTTTTGAAGGATGTTCCGTGATCAATGGCTCCTTAGATATACAACTTGGAAATGGTAAACATTTAACTCTTAAGGCACCAAACACATTAAAAGGCGTCTGCTGTTGTCGCCTGCTGAAATGTTTTAGAAGCCTCTTCGACAAACCATGAAAACCTAGATCAGACTGCTCCTATAGAAACTTATCTTGGTCCACAATGTTTGACTCTGTACCTACATTTTTCAATAATCTTAGCAAATATATGCAAAAAGGTGAAATTTTTAGATGCAATATGTTTTTGCCGTTTTCAGGACAAAATTAAATATCTGTTTTCGTGATATTCTAAGATTTTACACATCAATAATCCTCATAAAGTCCGCTTCCAAAATTACTCATACTGTTCTGGTGTGTAAAAGATGTACAAAATTTGACGTTTTCACATCAAAAATGTGTTTATTAATTATTTTTAATGTCATGTGATAAATAAAATCTAACATTCGTGCTCCTATATTAATGAATTTATTAAACTCGTTGCAAATAAATAATAAAAAGCTCATTAAGCCTTGCATTTTAACACTTTTTCCAAACTTGTTTAAAAATTTAACAAAGCATGAGCACTCATGTAAGATTCTCTATTTAAACGACAAATTGTTTTACATAAATCTTCCTCGTACGACTCTCTACGAAAATTATTCAAATGATCTTGCTGCACTGAAAATCGGTCACCAGAGCTGCAAATAGATTGTTTTAAAAAATATATTGTATCTACTGAGCAGCTTTTATAAATTCAAAATATTTTTTTCAAAGGTATTCCTTTAAGAAGCCACTACCATAATAACTCACAATTCTGTTTCGCTAAACAAAATGGCCGCCTGAGCTAACAATTATAGTACATCTTTGAACAACATCCCCCGAACTTTTCCCCCAAAATTAAGATAATTTCACAAAAATGCTCCCCACAATACCCATACAGTTCTGTACTAAACGTAATGGCCGCCAGAAGCAAAATATTAAATCCTAAAACGACACATTCTTTTGAAACTATTATCAAAATTCTTAGTTTTTGCTCACAAACGTCCCTCATAAGGGGATGATTTGTTCGTTAGTCCAGATTTTTTTAATTTGTAGATTTACGAAGTAAGTAAGTAAGGGTGCAAAGATAAGGAATCGATACAATTAAGTACCACACCTAGCCCAGGATACCAATGGGAAAGTGACAAACTCACAGTTAGACACCACAAACCAGAGCCAAAAGGTCAGCCTTTTCCCAGCAGGTGACCTCAAAGCACATATAAACAGACACGCACAAAGACCTAGCAAACACAATACAGACCCTCCTACTGTAATTTTCCAGAAAGTAAAAAAAAATATCCTATTTTTTTATTTTATCCGCCGACTCTTAATATTATTGTTTCGTGGAAAAAATAATAATATATTTGTAAGGTTCTTTTTGCATTGTTGAGAGTGACACTGTCAAAAGTGATTGTTATATGTAGGAAAATTATGAAATATTTAAAATCTAGTACAGACTGTTGGTTTACTTTACTAGTTTTAATGTTTGTTCTGGAGATATTAAAAAAGATAAAAAAAAAGTTTTGAAAATAAAAAGAAAAATAAGCTCTGAAAATGACCAGTCAACTGGTCATTTTCAGAGCTTTTTTTTCTTTTTAGTTCCACCACCCAAAATCGGAAAAAAATCCGTAAATCAACTATTTAAAAAAACTGGCCTTAGTTCAGTGTTTGTTGTTACCTATTGTAAGTGGGGATTTGTGTTGTTTTTCTAGTTTGCCACTAATCTCGCTGAGGAAGAGAGAGCTAGTTGTACTACTTAAAATGGGAACGCATGCCTATAAACAATTTATATACAATGTTAAATACTTCGAAAGCAAGCGCTTTGATGTACCTATCATAAGATGACCATAAAAAGGAATTTAGGTGTGCTTGAATTTGGCGAGAAGTGAAAACAACCACCATTTTGAATATTTCACTTTAATCAGTGACGTCATACAGATATTTTAAAGATGCTTTTCCTCAAAAGTATGACTAATCCCTGTACCAACCCAAACAGGTTGAGTGTAGCTTAACCGCGTACTCAAAGGCTAGATTCACATAATGTTAATACAGTTCACCATTTCTTTCTCTTTCAGCAAAGATAAATCAAACACTCTTAGGAGAGCATTTGGGTCAAATTGAGGAAATAACAGGGTACCTTCGTATTTTACATTCTGATAGTATTTCTTCATTTCGCTTCTTCAAGAAGTTACGGGTAATCCACGGAGAAGAACTATACCAACAACGGTATGTTTTACCCAGCGCTATAAATTTGCATAAACAACATCGTAGACTCCAGGCCAAACTGTATCGTGCTTCTACCCCTCTTTTACGGGTTTTCGCTGGCATATTCAGTCTGAAAGGGAACTCCTTTATATGCTTCATGAGATTTGTTTACCCTTTGTAATCATTGTTGTTACAATACGCTTCCTATGGCCAATTTTTTTTTCATACGGGTGTACATTACATCTTCCTTGAAATCACCAGATTTATTTTGTTACATGTTTTATCATACATGTATTCCTCAAGAAGCTTTTACTTAATTAGATGGTAAGGAGCATTTTGGTACAATTTTTTTGTGTTTGTCTAGAATTTTACATTTTTGTACCTCACGTTGCTCCGGTTTTAGTGTTGGAAGACAGAAACGTTTTGCAGCGTCATCGTATAATCTGACGTCATTTGTGACATAATACGTAAAACAAAACGTTATGTTTATAATGTGTATATTAAAATCATACTTGTCTTATATATGACATGCATTTAAATCTGATCAAAACCTAGAGGCACTTATGTTTAGAAAAAGGAGTTCCGGTTAAAGAGATTTATCAAAGTCCCTAGCGGAAATAAATCTTTCTAAACAACAAAGACAATTACTGATCTAATTTGTTTGATAAAGCATGGTATTTCCTGTCAAGCATGTAATACATGGTGTAATATCCCTCTCAGACACGGCGTATGACATATGCTATCATTACCATAATCCATAAATATGTTAATTCTGATTAACATCGTTCACTAAGAGTCATTTTAGCTTCACTGAGGGGGATGGGAGGGGGGTAACTTGTATATTTATCTTAACTGAATACGTGTATTGTTAAATACCCCTCCGGTCCCGATAGCCTAGTAGATAAGGCATCCGCTTCGGGAGTGGGAGTTCGAAGGTTCGATTCCCAGTGTCGGCGACATTGGGGTTCGTTCTGATATGGCCGTTTGGTGAGCCGCCAGCTAGTTAAACGTAATGGTTACCAATTCCTAGCCTGACTGGTGTCTGGCAAAAGGATGGGATTTGGGAAGTAAATGTGACAGGTCAAGGTGTCTCATAAGTCAGAAATGGCTGGCCCTTTCAATAGGGGTGACACTATAATAAACAAGCACTTTACTTACATGTACTTCTAAATTTCACTTTCTCACTGCAGCTTTTCAGTGGTGATATTCAACAACAGAAACCTACAGGCGCTGTTTCCAAGAGATTCGATACCAACCATCGAGTTGCTTAAAGGAACTACATGGCTGGAGCTGAATGCTAAATTATGCAAAAAGGAAATTCAGGAATCTATTGATGCTATTAATTTCCAGGGTGAACGAAAGTGGGATCGGATTGAAGAATCTAATGGATATGAAATACCATGTAAGTCACTAACCCTCTGTATTTAGGACACCCCTTAACGAGTACTTTTGCAAGCAGTGAAGACCACGATGAAATGCAGCATAATGCTGCATTTCATCAGGGTCTACACTGTTTGTAAAGGTAAAACAGATCTTCTGACAAAATAATACAATATTTTTATGAAAATTATAACCTGACATCCCTGGATAGGCAATAGAATGTTCCAATTTTATTGTATCAAACCAGAAGAAAGAATTCATAAGTGTACAATGGGTTAAATGCATTAACATATGAGATACTGGATATGCACACAATATGTAAGCATGGCCAGGTCATTCCACAATCACAGGTCACGAACTCATGAGTACAAGACACTTACATTGAAACTCTAGAAAAAAAACACTAAGAATTATATCATATAACAAACTTAAGGCAAAACAACCCACATACAATGGGAGGTAAAACAATCAGTTAACTAATAACAAAGTACGTAAGGGTGCAAAGATCAGGGGCCAATTTCATCAACAAGTTTACGACATGTTTTTGTCTTAAAAACATCGTACGAAGTTCGTACGTTAGAAATCGGGTTTCATCAAACTATTGAACTTTGCGAAGTTCTTACTTTTTGTCGTATATTTAAGACAAATATTTAGGTGTCGCAGCTGACATCTTTGTCTTAAATATTACCAATTTACTACTTAGCTACCAAGGCTGCTGCATTTCACACGATTATAGAGGCTGAGGAGCAAAAAATCGACAAAGGTTTAAATACCTTGAAAGTACTACAATCAAGAACACTCTTTGCATACTATATGGTTTACCAAAATGAGAAGATAAGACCCCATTTCCTTGGTGCTTATGAGTTATCTATTTGTCCAAGTAACCACTCCCACCCTTTCCCCTACCACGTGTATACTGTCACTAAGAAATTTGCCTATGGCCACCATCAGTGGCTGAATTTATGCATAACCGTCACGTATAAGGGAAGGGGTTCTGTAGTAAAACCAACAGGACTATTTTTGTACTAGTTCACATGTCACCATTGATTAAACATACTAATATACACATTCAAATGTACGGGTACGTTAAACCGGTTTAAGCCCTCCAGTAAAATATTTTACTGACCGTTCCAAGGCGGTGCTTCTTTTGTGGATCTTTTGTGTTTTTGTTCTGTCTTGTGTTTGCTATGTTTTGTGCGCGTCTGTTTATATGTGCTTTGTGGTCACCTGCTGGGAAAGGGCTGGCCTCTTGGCTCTCGTTTGTGGTGTCTTCTGTGAGTTTGTCACTTTCCCATTGGTATCCTGGGTCAGGTGTGGTACTTGATTGTATCGATTCCTGATCTTTGCACCATTACTTACTTTTAGTCATCGTCCATTTGCATGACTGCTAGGGACGACAATGATGAGGGGCTTACGTCAATAACCATACGTTCAACATTCGATAAACTTTCAAAACGTATGTCTTTGTATGAGTATGTATATGTGGGAGCTGTTCACAAGAGCTTTCAGTAGAACTTTACATTCTCAATGAAGGGATATGAATCCGGGTTAGCACAATCTCAGTTCCGACCATATTACAAGTTGCATTCTAGATTTTTACATTTTCAAAAAAATGACTTGTTATCTCAAGCAACCGGGGTGTGATATTTAACTAATTTAAGCCTTGCCTCCATTTTGTGGGACGTTGGCAAACAGTGCATACCCAGATCAGACAGCACATAACAACGGTGGCGTCGGATCAGGTTATGAGCCCGTCTAAAAGATTAAAATGGGAAACTCCATTCGACATGTATGGGTTAACATAAAGTGTAAAAACGAGTAATTTTCGGGATGAAGTTTCATGAAACATTACATGTACCATTTTTGTTATGAATACAATATGATCTATCTCTTTTATGTTCAAAAGATAATAGTATGTCCCTCTTAGAAATCTGTAATTGAGCATTACAGCAATCAATCATTGGGGTGTGAAGAAAACCGAGACAACCGCCCATAATGCCAATGACTCGGGACAAAATTTTGAGAACAGACGAAATTTGTCGGTAGTATAGGACTGGTTCTTGATTAATGCTATCATTAATTCTGTGAATTGTATTTGTTGAATGTTGAGGATATCAGATTTCACAGAAAATAATGAATTTGAATTATTATTTTTCATCCAGACATGTTAGAAAAAATTACCTTCAGTTTCCAGTTCCTCTCAGTATATTTTGTGGTTTTAGGCAATCGTTACTTGGACATGGCTTATGATTTTGGGAAACCCGTCACCTAAGTGTCGAAGAATTTTGTTCCAGATCAGACCGACTTTTGACATAAGTATATGCACCGAGTTAAAGGGATTGATTTTTTAATGGGGTATGCTGTCGCCTGCTCGTCTTCTCATGCGCGGGTCTAGGAATTTTTGTCCAGAAAAGCTAAAGTTTTCAAGGTTCTGGGAGGGGGATCCATTATTTTCCAGGTGGTCCACTTGCTAGTTTCTATGGAAACCTATATAACTTCTTGTTTATAAGGGGATGAAGGTCCGGACCCCCTGCCTTCATTCGGATCCGCACATGCTTCTTCTTGGAAACTTTCTTCACATACCTACGTATTTTTCACTCGTGATAAACCACTGTACACGGCTATATAAAGTCCGCACGTGACCAATCACATGATATATAGAGACTGGAGTTAGGCAATGTTTAAAACATACGACGTTTTAGTGAAACGCCAATTTTTGTTCTTACGAACAATTTAAGATGTTTTGATGAAACTGACGTACGCAATTCTCAGAAAACAACGTACGCACAATTTAAGATATATCGTACGAACTTTATTGATGAAATTGGCCCCAGGAATAAATACAATCAAGTACCACACCTGACTCATGATACCAAAAGGGAAAGTGACAAACTCACAGTTAGACACCACAAACGAGAGCCAAGAGGTCAACCCTTTCCCAGCAGGTGACCACAAGGCACATATATACAGACGCCTACAAATGCATAGCAAACGCAGAACAGAAAAAACCCATAAAATATCCACAAAAAGTACCGCCTTACACGGTCAGTAAAATATTTAATTGGAGAGCTTAAAGCAGTTTGGCGGAGCACCAACCTCACCCTTAGTTCAGATGTGGATCAAGACACAAACATAAACTAGACTTCAGTCGATGGTACACCATCGCAAATACCCGCTTTTTAGCTAACCAAAGCATCTGCAAAGTTTGAAGTTGCTACGTCCAACCGTTTAGGAGGAGGTGCATTTTACAAGAAAGTACAATATTTCACTTTTGACCTTGACCTTAATTCAAGGACAAACACAAAACGTTGCCCAGTATCCTTTACACTATATGACCTATGCACATGCAAAAGTTGAAGCTGCTATGTCCAACGGTTTAGGAGGAAATGCATTTACAAGAAATATTTCAAGGTCACATAAAGCATTGCCCTCTACATCATGTGACCTATGTACCTGCAAAGTTTGAAGTTGCTACGGCAAATGGTTAAGGAGATGCATTACCAAGAAAATACATTATTTGACCATGACCTCAATGTCAAGGGGGTCAAGGTCACACAAATGGTGCCCAGTACCCTCTTGGACGTTTCCAAACCTTCTATGCGTTCGGCGTGGCTCAACCTATAAACGTTATGCTCCACGCATATAACGTCATGAAACACCATCTATATGTCACATCAGCGATTTCTTCAACTGGTAAAAAAGGGGGAAGCGGATTAAAATTCCCAAACTTCCGAAATGCATATCAATAGTAGGGAAGATAGCTTTAAAAAGATAATTAGCATGAAAAAAAAATAGGTGACGCGGGCAGGTCTCGAACCAGCAAAACCCGAGTTACCGTCAGCAACGTAACTAACTGCGCCAGACTGTTAATTACATTAACAACTGCTAAAGTAAGTATATATTTAGTTGACCGATTATGTACCGCATGGCGTCGTCGGTCAGTACCTATCTCATTTAGCTATTTAATTGTTTGATTCCGATTTTAATTAATCCTTTAATAGTGCAATCCGTTTGTTTATGAGATATGAGAAATACATTCCTTACGATGATAAATCACTAATTAAAAGCCACTTTAGATCACATTAAAAGCCACGCCCAGTTTAAAATAGAAGTCGTGGAACAGCCGAATGTAGGTCATCGGTCTAAGTCACTGGTACCGATAAAAAACAACATAAAGACAGAATACGGAAATAATGCGCTCAAAACAACTCACCTCTGCAAAAGGCAATTAAAATCTACAGTGCTTTAATCTAATACGACTTCTCATTTACTAAAATAAAACAATATCATAAATATAGCCTAGATACGTACATGCAAAAACCCTCACTTTCGCATTGACCGAACATCCCATTATTTGAAGGGGGTTTAGGACATCCTTACGTTATTTCACAATTGTTCTAAGAACTTTAAAGATTGCCAAAAAGCATTAAACCGCTGAAACAGAACAAAGTTAATTAACTTCTTATACTTTATTAACCTTAAAAAGAAAACATTTTTTAAATAGCATCGATAGATAAAACAAACCAACGCTCAACACCCACTTGGAACATACCAATTGAATTTTGAATACAATTATAGGCATTATGAATATCAATACTTAGAGGTATACAATTGAATAATTATATACTTATTGAATAATCAACGCCTAGAAAAACAGTTGTTAAATAATATTCTTAAGTGCACTAGGAACATCTGGCTTGAGTAAATTTATATATATGAAAAGACTTGATATAAAACTAGGAACAGAAAGACAGTGTCATTTAACAAAACAATTGATGCATTCTGTTTCGGCTAACATCATATTTAGTCTACCCTCCAAAATGATGTTCACCTCGGCTTCGCCTCTGTGAACATCACTATTCTTGGGTTGACAAATCCGGATGTTAACCACAAAAGAATTCATCAATTGTATAATGTATCCCTTAGGGATTTGAAAAAAAGATTTACAGTGTTATCTAAAATGCAAGTAGTCAATCATTTAAACCTTTGTATACTAGTGAACCTTAATCATAGATGCAATTTTAGCAGGCAGTAAAGAACCTAGTAAAATGCCGCATCATGCTGCATTTCATCACTGTATTTAATCACTATTTGCTACCACACAAGCGATCTTCAGAGAAAGATGGAAATGATAATCTGTGACCACTCGATATATATTGAACGAATAATTTGGGCCTCGACGTCTTCGCGATTTGCGAACAGCACAGACGCAGACCAGACTGCGCTTTCGCGCATTCTGATCAGCGCCTTTGTTATTCGTGTATTGGAAATTAACAGATGCTATCCTCCTACAGGTGAAATTTCAATTTTCTAGCTAGTCTCTGTAGCTGTAGAGACTGGTGAAACTCGCTTTGTCGGAAACCCCGAAGACAGGTTTTCTCGCGACGATGCCCATTTGTTTGTGCTGTTAAACCAGCTTCAGTCACAACACTTATAACATGCACTTCAAGAAAATTATTTCTAAACATATTATTGGCGCATTCTTAAAATAATTAGAAACACACTTCTTTGTTTCATATGTATGGTTGTATCGAATGGCGATTTTTATGGTATAAACGGATACTGTTATCATTTTATCACATTGCGGTTCGTCTGGGAGTGATATAACGCCGTGCAATAAAATTGATAAACGAATATAGGTTTCGAAAAGTTACGTAATGACGACATTGTAACTTTGCGTTTTCACGCCAAAATGCGATTTGTTAATTAATATCATGTGATAAATAGAGTCTAACATTGTGCTCCTGCATTATTAAATTATTAACTCGTTGCAAAAAAGACATATAATGCTCTGCAAGCCTTGCACTTTATCTAATTTCCCCAACTCGTTTAATTAATCCAATACAACATGAGCACTCATGTAAGATCCGCTATATTTATGGTCGCTGTACAAGAATTTCAAGCTAGTAAATGCAACTGGTGGCTTGCACCGTTTGACATTATTGATAAGCTTTAAAGAGGTGGGTATGTCTCCATTTTGATTTCCATCCTTAACTTTCCAATATAAACCCTACCACATTGTGGCGCACTTCGAATCGAACTAAACTTTCTACTATAGTTCTTACGTAATAGATGCGCACGCACGTTTACATCTGAACGACTAAAGTAGGAACTTTAGTTGGTTTGTAAGTAAACAAAAATAATAGCCCTGTATGCTACACTTCAATTCTTCGTCGTAGACAAAAAAAAGATGTTATTAACTGCACAATGCTTTCTAATAATCAATTACGAATAAGTGGGACCAAAAGTTATGCTCAGCTAGGTTTATTTTACAAAAAACATATCATTTTGAGGCTACTGACCGATCTTGAACCCATCGTGCTAGATCTTGAACCCATCGTGCTAGGTAGGTCTAGAGTAGAGAACCAGCCTATATACAAGAGTAACTAGGTTCGGACCATCTCTAGTATGTTAGTAACGTCACCCTAGCAGCGACTATAGGTGTTTGAATCAAACTTTAGTTACAATAGTAGGGACTATATTTCGATTCGAAGTGCGCCTAAATCGTAGAAGAGTCTATTGTATAAGAAAGGTCGTTAAAGCTGCATACTCTGTAACTATGAACATTTTTCGAAAATTTTTATTTTCTTTTTAAATCATTTGTAAAAGTTGAATTAAGTTATGTTTTCACAATAAATCTGTTCATTAGAGCGGAAAACTGCACGGAAAAGTGAATTATCTGATAAAACAGGTGTGTTTTACTCGTGTCGATAATTATTTGCGTCCCTCCAATAATTATAGACTGTTAAATTTAACATAAATGCTGTTGTTTCGATACTGATAATTTGTTAAGATTTACGAAATTGGTAAAATGTATACCTGAATTTTAGTTTTTTTACTGTGTTCTTGAAAAATAGAAACATTAGTTCAAAAATTAAAAGATCAAAAGTTACAGACTATGCAGCTTTAAACAAATCTTAACAAACATTTAGATTGAGAAAAGAAGCAAATGAGTGAGCAAACATTGTAGTTCCAAATGAGATGGCTCATTTGAGCTCATGTGAGCCATCTCATCTGGATCTACACTGTTTTGCCTCATATGATCTATCTCATCTGGACATACACTGTTCGCCTTGACTTTTGTCAGGTCTGTAGTGTTGAAAAGTTAATTCGATTACCCATATTATTAATAGATTTATTATTCTACATGAAGTGATTTTTTAATATTGTATCACTTTCCTGATTTTACTCACATACTTGTTTAAGGTTTCATTGGAGAGATAGAAGACTTTAAACTTACAAAAACAACTAGGACTTTGTCAATGTTTTCTTGGAAAAGAGTCACGCTCCCACCGATGCATCTGATCAGCTACCAAATATTTTTGAAGGAATTGTAAGTGAACACATACAATTGTCAAGCTTTGTAGCTTTAGTGATTACTTTCCTTAGTTCTCAAACAAATATGTTAGTTGTGGGTACATCAAAGAACGGTCTCATTTGACAGCTGTTTTTAGTACTGTAAATTCGAATTTTTTTGCGAGAATTTTATTTTCGCGAATGGCGTTTACAGACATATTTTCGACGTTAAAAATTCGCAACAAATGTGTGATGTACCTATATCAGTAAACGAAAGAGTGATCTCGACATTTCACGAGGGTTTATTTTTTCGCGAAAATAAAACCCTCGCGAAAATTTCAGAATTTACAGTACCTGCAATGTATAAGTTGATTGGAAGTAAGCAATACATAATTTTAAAATATGACATATGGTCTGAAACAAAAAAGTGATTAGGCAATACCACAATCGCAGATTGCAGACTAACCCAAGGTCCTTGAGAGAAAACACAAAACACAAACACCTAGAGGACAGCAAGAACACATTTAAAGTAAACCAAGCACCTCTCCTTTGCTAAGCCTGGCTCACAGGTAATAAAACTTTTTTTCATGCTCAATCAGCTGAACACAAAATTTAACCTACTCATAAATGTTAAAACGCCAACAATTGTTGGCATTTTAACATTTATTAGCATGATAAATACAACATCTGAGGGACTTAAAGCAAGAACCTTATTTATTTGTCGGTATTTTAGCTTTTATGAGCAGTTGGAATTCCGTGCACAGTTGAGTTGAGCATGAAAAAAGTTTTAAAAGTGTCACTCTCAAAAATACACAGACAGAACCTCAAAAAAAATTCAACTGAAATAATAATATTTCGAGTAGGCGAATAAAATTAAAAAAATAATTTTAAAAATTAAATTTTATTTGTTTCTACTTTCTGGAGAATTACAGTAGGAGGGTTTGTAAACCAAGTAATAAAAAGTCTGGCCTTATACATGTATATATATAAATATTTACAGAATGCCCGGTGTAAACATTGGCATATGTCTTGGAGAAGAAATTTGTCTCGACGAGCAGTAAGTATATTTTTAACATTTTTGTTAAAGTTTTTATGAAATGTACTCTTCTTCCTCTATTCCGCTTATACTGTTTATAAGAAAACGACTTAACATAAAGTGATCCGTGAGTAATGTCACATTCTAATCAGGACTAGAATCGTTTGTAAAACTTTTGCAGCATTTTATATGGGCCTCGACGCGAGAAAACCTGTTTTTGGGGGTTTGCGAACAACAAAGGCGCAGACCAGCCTGCGCATCCGCGCAGACTGCTCAGCGCCTTTCTTATTCGCTTTAAGGAAAGTTTATGTCTAAACTTGCTACTAGCGAAATTTCAATGCTCTAGCTGGTCTCTGTAGCTGTGGAGACCCGTTTGAGTGCGGCTTTGTCGGAAACCCCAAAGACAGGTTTTCTCGGGACGAGGCCCATATATATTGCGCTTGAATGGTATGTCCTGACCACCTACAACACTCCCTCCCACAGACACACACTATCACCAACAGCACTCCCCATTATACTAACGGTTGCAAGTAATTCAACAGAAACTTACCATAAACTATTAAAGATGCCATTTCACACTGTCAAGAGAAATGCAATGTCAGGTGGACAACCACGTAGTAAAGTATACTAGGTTTTTGTCTTCAGATCCGTTTCATTATTGCTAACCATTTCGATTTGCAGGTAAAATTAGTGGCTTATGTTTATAATTTGAAGATATATGTCTTCAGGTTGAGCGTTGGCTTTTTTTCAAACATTAAAGCATACTTAAGTGGTTGGAAACTGTAAATGTTTGAAAAATAAATCAAAATAATGTCTTTTTTTTGCAAATTGCGTTAAAAGATAGAGATATTTGAGAAGTAAAATAATTGCTACTGATACATGATTTACCTAATACCCCTATTTCACACAGGCCCCGAATCCCACGAATTGACACGAATTGACAAACATTTTGATTCGTGGCTGAATTCACTCAGTTCGTGAAGGTCTTAACTGATTCGCACAGTCCATAGTTAGTTTTTGCAATTTGTAGGTCTATCGGGAATTCGGCTCAAATCTTTGGCCACGAATTCCCCGATCCAAAAACTCGTGCGTGATTCGTACTAAATTCCTATGGCATTTTTGGACATCGTAACTGAATCGTAATCGATTCGGAGGCGTCTTTGGGCATTCGTAGCTACTCTTAGCTCATTCGTGGGGAATCGGGAAATTAAGCGAAGCAATGAAACCAAGGAAGAGATAGTTGAAGGATTTCCCCTAAGACTATTTACCCCGTCACGCGCATGTGAGCAGTCCTAGAGTTGAAACAGATTTGGCAGATTCTGGAGCAAAACCAGGATCAGTCAGTTGCTCCTGGCTGGTGATTTTGCCAATGGCGAACTGCCATATTTTCCAAGTCAAAGAGTCTAGGTCAGGGCCTCTCGACTTTAACGTAGTTGTTTTATTCTAACTATTTAAGTAGCTGTTTTCAACACTCAAGTTGCAGGAACAATTCTACAGCTGCTTCACGAGGAACATTCATTTTGGAACTGATGCCCCCGAAGCATGTATGGGCCTTTTGCATAACTAACGTGAGAGAAAATCTCGCGAATCGTGGCGAATCGTCGCGGATTTCTGTTAATTCGTGCCCAATTCGTGCTGCATTCGGCATATTCTTAACTGATTCGTAATTGATTCCTTAACTTTCGTGTAGCATGTTCTAATGTTATTTTGCTAATCGTAATGAATTCTTGTGCGAATCCAGCCGAATTAAGCCGTTCCCCCCACCCCCGAATATTCGTAACGACATCGTATCTGAATCGGGACTGGCTCGTAGAGCATCACGCTTGGAGAAAAAAAATTATGAAACCTCACGAATCCCCCCAAATAAAGAAACAAATCAATTCGTGGCGAATCGGGCGATTCGTGGCCTGTGTGGAGTAGGGGTATAAATCAGTAAAATTGCAGAGTGCTTTAGCCATTTCGTGAGGGGTTTATTTACGCAAAACTTCGCAATTTTACGAAAATAAAATCCTCGTCAGAATTTCTGAATTTACAGTATGACATACAAACCTGCGACTAAATGTGGAGAAAGCAAAACAAATATGAAATTGACTCGTGAGAGTATATTTTTCTCTAGAGAGAGATTAAAATAGTATTGTTGTTGAAGACAGATACACTATTAGTAAGAGAAAATAGATAGCTAGTACAAGTAGATGTATCACAGTTAACAAAATTTAATCCTATTCGTTAGATGGAGTATGAAAGAGTTCCTAAATGATCTTGATTCGACCAAACCAGTCTACCATGCGTTTACCTTTGGATTGAAACCATGGACACATTACGCAGCACACGTGCAAACTAAAGTCACATCTAAAGCTGCAGAGAGAGCTGTGAGCAACGTGATAATTTTTAGAACAGCAGCTATAGGTATGTATAGCCAACTTAAACTAATCGACTATTAACATAATTATGGAGCGATGTGACAGCATATTAATATACTTTTTGCTTACTGTAAAGGAGGCAACTTTAATATTCATATCTGGGCATGGTTCGGCTTTTTCATCTGGTAAGGAAGGGAAATCAGGTTTATAATTTGGGGAAGAATAAATAAGTTGTTTGGGCCGCGCAAACCCTAACCGTATACACACTGAACTCACATTTATTAGCCCTTAAAGCGTATAATCACAAAATGTGTGTTTTTGTTGTACAATAAAATATTTGAAGCCTCATAGACAAACAGTGAGAACCCAGATCACACTGCTCCTGTAGGAGCAGTCTGATCTGGGTCCAAAATGTTTGCCTCATATAGATTTTCAGATATAATTGTTTTGCTGGCGTTTTAATGACTAAATAATATGTTTTGTACGGCAGCACTGAGGGGACGTGTGAAAAAAAATATTTATCTCGTTCCCACAACATAATTATCTCGTTCCCACGACATAAGATCTCGTGCCCACGACATAAGATCTCGTGCCCACGACATAAGATCCGGTGCCCACGACATAATTATCTCGTTCCTACGACATAATATCTCGTTCCCACGACATAATTATCTCGTTCCCACGACAAAATATCTTGTACCCACGACATAATCCGCCAATCAGGTAAGCTTATATTTTTTATGGCTTTATGATTGACGCCATGGATTCCGAAACTGTTGCTTATTGGATAACTAATTACTTAATAAAGGATCATGTTACAGAGATACAGTATGTAGCCTATTGAAACACGAACATTCGATTTGTTTAAGATTAAGACATCTTCAACTTCAAAGAAGAAACTATCACTGTATACACGCAGCTGTTGATTTCATACAATGACAGCTTTCTGGATCAGGACAACTTCATGGCATCGCATTATGTGGTAACGTTGTAATGAATATATGGAATCAACATCAAAATGAAAGATGCCTAGCTTGATACTACACTATTTTGATCCAGCCAGGGTAGTTTCGAGATTTGTGAGGCAAATGAGAAGATGTGTTCACCATGCATGCAGACCAAAGTTCATATGGCATATAGACGGTTTGTGTATCAATGGGTGCATCTGTGGATTTTCTCGCAAAATTATATGGTTAAATGTTTATCAGACCAACAATGACCCAAAAAATCATTGGTGGCTACTTTTTAGAAGATGTTATAGCTAATGGTGGGTGCCCTCTAACAATAAGGACAGACTACGGAACAGAACACGGACATGACCGATTGAAGGCAGTACTTCTTTTGTGGATGTTTGTCTTACAAGTGTTTGTTATGCTTTTGTGCGCGTCTGTTTATTGATGCCTTGTGGTCAGTGTACGTCTGTTTATTGATGCCTTGTGGTCACCTGCTTGGAAAGGGCTGACCTTTTGGCTCTCGTTTGTGATGTTTTATAGTGAGTTTGTTACTTTCCCATTGATATCCTGGGTCAGCTGTGGTACTTGATTGTATCGATTCCTGATCTTTGCCCTCTTCCTTACTTTATGTATATGTAGCAGCATTTCAAACATTTCTAAGGCTCATCGGTCCTGATGATGACAGACCATACATATATGGTATAAGTACAAGTAACCAAATACGGAGAGCTGGTGGGGATATTTACGAAAGGAACACATGCAATTTTGGACTGAATTGTTTAAGCACCTACTGTACTAGACATCGGGAGTTTCACTGGAGACACTTTGGACAGGAATCTTGCATTGATCTGTTTCATATCATTAATTTAGGCAAGGTTTAGAAATCACAAAAATATAGAGTTTATTTACTGTTTATGGTGAAAGTCAAATATATTTCTTCAAGTGTGGTGAAAAACCAATATTACCATGAGTGCGAAGCACCAGTGTATCTGCTGATATTTTCACCGCACGTTTGGTATTTACCAGGGAAAAATCTCTTAATTTTATACATTTTATACTCAGGAGAATTAAAGAAAGCAAACTTAACCTCTGGTGGCTTCTTGTCCGATTTGGCAGTTTCGAATAAAATTGGTTTTTCACCATAGTCTACACCTAGAAATGTCTTAGAAGAACATTTTAACGAATGAAACTAAAAACGTCAGCCTTTTAAGAAAGCCTTTCAAGTGCGCAGGCCTAAGGATTGACGTAATGTGCAAACTAACGATAACCCAGTCAAAAGGTGACATTATTTGCTTTGAAATTGACGTCATAACGCCGTTAGTGTTATGTCTGAAAAATACTTTTCACTAAGAACCGTTTTGAAAAAGTTCCAGTCCCAGAATTAATTAAAAAAAAAAACTTGTTTGGCTACAGTAAAAAGATATGTAGATGATATTTTGTTTACAATTTCAAAGCTTAAATATTTTTGCGCTTATGACGTCATACATTATCAAACATGATGTCATATTTATGATGAAGTTTCATAATGTGTCTGTCTTCCAAAAGTGAAACCATATGTGTAAGTGTCTCTAAAGATCCATCACAGACTGCACCTTCATGTATTGAAGCCACCTGTGAAGTTTCATGACGTATAGTTTCAAACGGTTATCCTGAGACCAAGAGAGATATTTCAAAAACTGAGGCACCTTTCTTAATAGAGATACCTTGTCTTTATATGACGCACATGCCTATGAAGTTGCATGCTATAATTACAAATAATACTTGAGATATGATTCGGAAAAGGCTCACAGACCAAGGGAGATGAACTGCTGATATGAAAGACCGGTGATCACTTCATACTTCACACTTTGAAACGAAAACTTAATTTAATTAATGGATGACAACGGAAAGTGATAATTCACAGTCCATACTCCATGGTTCATACTTAACGCTTCTCACTTCATACTTCAAAGTATACCCTTCAAACATTTCTCTTCAGACGTCATACTTCTCACTTAATAGTTCAGACATCATACTTCACACTTCAAAGTTCATACTTCATAGTTCAGGCTCCACACTTCACGCTTCACACCTCACAGTCTCCAATCTTTAAACACGTGACTGTGACGTATTACTGATTAACATGCTGAATGTTTTCGCTATGGAGCATTTGATAAAGTGTGAAATGTGACGTCTGACATGTGAAGTCGGAACTATGAAGTGTGAAGTAAGAAGTGTGAACAGTGAAGTGTAAGCTATAAAGTATGAACTGGGAACTTTGAAATGTCACTTTCTTTTACCTTCCATACATTAAATAACGTTTAGTTTAGAAAACTATGAAGTGTGAAGTATGAGTGCTTGTATGATCCAGGACCGTTGAAATGAAGCGTCACTCTCTCTCACTTTCTCTCTCTCTCTCTCTCTCTCTCTCTCTCTCTCTCACACACACACACACACACACACACACACACACACACACACACACACACACGTTTAAGAAAACTATGAAATGATATATATCACGTCTGAACTGTCAATTATGACATCATCACTGGTTTTTTGCAGTTTTCAAATTAAATGCTTTTTTTATTTCAGTCAGTACCATATGTGCGCCCAGCACAATGCACACTTGACCCAGTCTTTGGAACAGTGAAGATCACCAGTTTGTCAAGCTTCATCAGATGACATACAATCGTGTGCAGAAGAAGCGGAATTCCGCCCTATCATTCCATATGACGAAGATATCTACTCTGCATGCATATCCATCATGAAAGATAAAAACTGGATGCCAGCATCTGATGCCCAAGAAGCAACAGATTTTATCAGATTAAACAAATAAGGAAACACATTAGGATTTCAACTGCATAAAATATAGAAAGACAAAACTTCCAGTGAAACGGGTATTGGTCAGCTTTTTTTAACATTGAATTTTATTTGAAGAAATACCAAATATTTGAAGAGAATAGAGGGCTGCGGTTTAAGTCTTTTTGTTTTTTTCCAACGTTTACTTAAAATGATAGGTTTAAAACCAAATCACGAACGTTAAGAACGATGACATAAAGCCTTAGCTGTTTGCTACTTATATTAAGCAAAATGACTTACTTTGGAGGTCGATTAATGGTATTAAATGTTCAGATCACTATGACGAATGTTAAAAGATGGTCATGCTTAATATACGATTGTTATTTTTTCAATACATTCTGAAAGGAAGCCTGTATACAAGCTAGAGGAAACAACATTCTGTGATTTACAGTAGAAAGACCGACCTCTTGTGACTTGGGCTTGGGACAATGGACGGTAGTACTGATATAAATGACAATTATCTATTGATGAGATGGTAGGGACCTGATGCTTTGGCTGTTGTCAGGCCCACCAGGATTTGCCTGTTGGATTTCTTTTGCTCTGGTATGCAGTTTTATTTACTGTTGAGTCTTTATCTTCGCTTTATCGCCTATTATCTTGATTGATATGTTCAAGGAGATGGTGCATTGATAAGTTATGGGTCTTTCATGCAAACCATATCTATGTGTTTTGATCTGAATCTGAACTAAGGGTGAGGTTGACACGCAGTGAAACCGGTTTAAGCCCTCTTGTAAAATATATTTACTGACCTTTCAACGACGGTGCTTCATTTGTGGATCATTTAAGTTATTTTTGTCTTGTTTTTGTTATGCTTTTGTGCGCATCTGTTTATTGATGTCTTGTGGTCACCTGATGGGAAAGGGCTGTGGTACTTGATTGTATCGATTCCTGATCTTTGCCCTCTTTCTTACTCGGAGTAGTAGTACAGATCTCCAGTCAAAGGTACTGGAACTCAGGATAGTAGAAATGATCTCTAGTATAAACAAAACATGTACAGGAATTCATAGCATTTCACCGACCTCTAGTGACAGGTACTGGAGCTCATGGTACTGTACTGACCTCTAGTGGCAAGTACTGGAACTCAGCTTAATAGTACTGTCCTCTACTTGCAGATACTACGACTAATAGTAGTAGTACTGACATACTGTGACAGTAACTGTAATTCAGTGTATAAGTACTGGCCTATAGTGACATGTACTGGGACTCTGGATAGCAGTACTGACCTCTAGTGACATTTACTGAACTCAAGGCAGTAGAACTTACGTCTATTCGTCGTTTCAGTGCTATAGTGTTCTAAGTGACATTTTGGTTAAAAATAAGTTATGCATACCGTTGGAAAGGGGATCACATATTCTATCTACTGGTGAAGTTTCAATTGCCTATCTCCTCCCAGTAAGCTTAAAATCGCTCTGCTTTTATGTTCTATCTACAAAAAGACAATTTCGTTCAGTGCTATAGTGTTCTAAGTGATTTTCATCCAATGACCAATGATGATTATGTCATGTGACTTGGTGAGTTCAGTGTCATACTGTTCTATCTACCAAAAGTCACTTCCCTTGGAGAAATTGCTAAAAATTGCTGTTACCTTCCTGACATAAATTTAAATTTCCTAAATTGAAGCGATCTATCGGTGTTATGGCGAACTAATGGC
Source organism: Loripinus fragilis (assembly GCA_964019695.1). Classification (NCBI taxonomy): domain Eukaryota; kingdom Metazoa; phylum Mollusca; class Bivalvia; order Lucinida; family Lucinidae; genus Loripinus; species Loripinus fragilis. The sequence continues at coordinate 94,612,897 of OZ026522.1, forward strand.
TATATCAGCTACATGTACCTTTAACTCCAAATAATCCGCTCAGTCAAAAATATTATGCAAATTGATCCATTAATATGCTGTAGCAACAGATTAACTCCCTTACATATATTTAAACTTCTTTAATTGAAGTAATATGTCGATGTAATTTCTAATCAATGGTCAAATCTGCTACTTTTAGGTCCAAATGATCAGTTCAGTCTCAGATATTATACAAATTGACCCCATTGACTGAAAAATTCACTCTAGAAACAGATTACCTCCCTTACATAAATTCTAATGGCATGAGCCATGCGGTTTGTTACTGTTATGCCAAACAAATGACTAAATCTGCTACTTTTAGGTACAAATTATCACTTCTGTTCAGATGAGTATACAAATTGACTCCAGAAACAGAATAATAAGCTGTAGGAAAATATAAACCACTATAGCACTGAACGCAGCAGACGATTTTTAGGGGATAATGTTCTATCTGCAAACTGTAAAATGCCTGTTAATTCCATATTACAGTAAAAATTTCTTCAAACAAAGGTCATTTACACTGTATGTATATATTTTTAACCCTCTGGTATGATTCAAAGGTCTGTGATAAATAAGGCTTAAAATCAGGATGATAAAATTTTCGAACTCATTTTTCTCATAACTTGTGCAATGGTAGATAGGGCACTATAGCACTGAAGCGACGTAGTGACATGGACAGGGGAACTCAGTATAATAGTACTGACATCTTATAACAGTTACTGTGACTCTAGAAAAAGTGACAATTAAAGACAGGTACTAGAATTTAGGGTATTATACTGACCTCTAGTGTCAGGTTTTGGGACTCTTAGTACTGACTTCTAGTTAGAGGCATTGGAAATCAGCGTAGCACTAGTAGTTTCAACCTCTAGTGACAGGTACTTTGATTCAGGGTAGCAATGCAGGCCTCTAGTGACAGTTACAGAACTCTGAGCAGTAGTTCTAAGCCTAAAAACAGGCATTGCTACTAGAGTTATTAGCACTGTCATCTTGTGACAAGTTATGGTACTCTGGGTAGTTTACTTACCTCTAGTGGCAGTTACATGTACCAGAACTCTGGGAGGTAGTTTTGAACTCTGAGGATAGATACTGGTACTCAGGTTGTTAGTACTGACCAATTGTGATAGGTACTGGGGTTCAGGGAAGTGTATTGACATCTAGTGACAGTAGCTGTCACTCTGGACAGCAATACTGACCGCTAGTTACTGGTATAGGTAAGCAGGCTACAAGTACTGACCACATGTGACATGTACTGATATCTAGGACAGTGTTATGACTCTTGTGACACGTACTGAGACTCAGCGTAGTGTACATTAAATATCTTGATCTTTTGCACACTAAAAGTGTTGCCACTCACTAGGGGCTATGACAGGCAGATCGACGGCAAATTTTAATGAGATGATTATGAAATGAGATCCCATGAATAGTTTATGCTCTTTGCCTCTTCCTCACAGTGCCATGGGTTGGTCTGATGTGTGTGATTGTAGCATTTTCTGGTCTAGTGACAGGTACTGAGATTCAGGGCAGTGTATTTACATCCAGTGACAGGTACTGCGACTCAGATGCTAATGGTAGCTACTGGAAGTCTGGACAGTAGTGCTGACCACTGGTGACAGGTACTAAGGCTCTGAAAAGTGTTCTGACATCTAGTGACATGCACTGAGTTACGGGATAGTGTACTGACAACTAAGTACTGGAGCTGTAGACAGTAGTTGTGACCTCTAATGGTAACTAGGGTATTAGTACCGGCCAGTACAGTGTCTCAGGGTAATGTACTGACATCTAGTGAAAGGTACTGGGACTTATAGTAGTAGTATGAACTACCTAGTGACAACGAAAGGAACTGTTGACAGTAGTACTGACCGCTAGTGTCATGTGCTGGTACTCAGGATATGAGTGCTGACCTAGATTAGCTTCTAGTCTGATTAATTATAGTTTGATTTGTTTCTGTTAAGTTAGAAACCGTTTGGCCCTTTTTGATAGCGTGTCTACATTTTACACACTTTGGCTTAAATTTATGTTAACATTGAGACAACAGAGAAGACTAGACATATGGTGTACGTCTTAGATTTTATAGATTTCCCCTTTTGTAGATATTTTCATTTTAACGTCTAGAGGCCAGGCTAGTGCTGACCACTTGTGACAGGTACTGAGACTGATGGAGAGTACTGATGATATCTAGTGACATGTACTGGAAATATAGCGTCCTCAAGTGAAAGGTACTCTGACTCAGATGACAGTTACTGGAACTCTGGGCAAATTTATGTACCGCTTATGACAGGTACTGGTACTCCAGTCATTAATTTTCTGCTGTAGTGACAATAACAAGAACTCTATGCTGGCATCTGGTCACAAACGCCAGTACTCATACTGTTAGTACTGACCTTGGTCTGTAGTTTGTGATTGTGGCATTTCCTGGTCAAACTCACTTACTTTTTGAGCAGACACGTCAATAAATAATGACAGATACTGGTACTCAGGATGTTGATACTCGTCACTTGTGACAGGTACTGAGATTCAGCTGTGATGACATCTAGTGACTGATACTGAGGCTCTGAGCAGATCTTTAGTGACAACTACAGTGTACCGTGATTCAGGATGATATAAGTACAATCCTCTTGTGGAAGGAACTGTGACTCAGGGTAGAATACTGACCTCTTATGAAAGACACTTGCACTACTAGATTTGTACCCACAATTCCAGTACCTGCCACCAGAGGTCACTAATACTACTCAGAGCCCCAGTAATTGCCACCTGTGGGCAGTACTACAACGCAGGTCCCCGTAACTACCACTAGAGATCATTAGTACTGACCAGTGCCCCAGTCTTTGTCTTCATATTGAAAATGAAAATAGAAATGAGAGTTTCAAGCGGTATTGCATGACCCTTGGGTCTGCACTTTAATCAATATGTGAGTCTATCTGTCCGTCCATCCGACCAACATTATCTAACCACTGGCATGTGTAACTGCCATTTTTGATTGACGAGGTTTGCTGAGCATCATATCGGCCAGTTGTTGTCAGTTAGTGAAAGTGCTCATAATTCCTAAACTGCATTGTATATTTGATTACTTATACATTTTTTAAATTGGCAGGGAAAATGACAAAGAAAAGAAAATATTTAAAGAAAAATATTGGTCATGCCAGGATTTGAACCAATGTGCGCCAGGCTGTTGGATTACAAGAAAGCCTCCTAGACCTATCGGCCACCACATATGATATACACTCTAGAGCAATTTACCTATATACCCTTTACCTTTACCCGTCAGATTAAAATGGCATGACCCTTGGGTCTGCACTATATTGCACGACCCTTGGGTCTGCACTATAATCACTACGTGAGTCTAACATAACCTTAGTCTGCACTATAATCTTGCACGAGCATTATGATATACACCTTAGAGCAATTTTCCTATATACCCTTTACCTGTACTCGTCATATTAAAATTGTAAGACTATTGGTTTGCTCATCAGACAAAAAAAAATTCAGTGGATGTCTAAAATAACTGTAAAAGAGTGCAATTACAGATATAAACCAGTAAACTATGACTTTAATCATATACTTGTTTGCAGGCTTTAAATATTAATGAAAGAGAAGTTATTGCTTCTCTTATTGCGTGTTCTAAAGATGAAGGAACTAGTTGTGATTACAAATAGCAAGAGCGTTTGCAACAATGGAATAGAATGGCACTTAAATGTTGTTCTTTTTCCATAGCATGAATTTAATATAAATATTTTGTATTGTTTTCTGCCAAATTCAACATATTGGCAAATAAAGCATAATCTATATTATATAAACATGTTAAATGACTACTTGGACGAAAACAAAACTTATCTTTATTGTAAAAAATCATTATAGATAAGGGCTTGTTTAGAATGACATACTATACCTCTTGTCGATAAATGGTCAGTATAATTGATAAGATTTTAAACAATGTGCTCGTGTGGGTGCAGAAAATCACTTAGTCAGGTTTTCTGCCAATTTAAACAAAATAATTGTATGACTTTGAAATAAAAGTTTCAAATAGGTCAAATACCATGATAATTTTAAAAATCACCATTAACAACAATAGTATTCGTAAGTAAGCTGCATGAAATTCTTTGGTGACATCACTTTATGCATTTGTAAAAATAAAATAGAAACTGACAGCTGAAGAATTTATTTCCTAAAACAAGTCATAATCACTCATAAAGACAGGAACAGTTAATATATTGGCATAACCGTCGTGTTCATCCACTGGGTTCGGATGATGAAATTTAAGCCTTGGACTTTGGTCAAACCCAAGAGAGGGTAAACGAATGAAGTCTGCAATCCATTTGGTTCATCTGAAAGAAGAAAAAACGGCAATGAGCAATTGTTGATTAGACTTAAATAGGGAAAATTGATATATGAGGGATGTTCTGAAAGTAACGATCCTGGCGTGATATCTCTGTAACCAGCAATGCAACATGGCTGAAAATTGTACCAAATAATAATATATATTCTTTGTCTATTACTGCTTTGACAAGTGTTATGTAACTTAAAGGAGCGACCGGAAATCTACCCCCGAAACATTCATACCCTCAATGCACTGACCTATCAAGCAGACTGTGCATATTAGAGACCTCATAATTCAGACAATAGCAGTCTCAGCAATTTGTTTTCATGGCTGCTCAATATTCATTCATAAGCCAATATGTCCTGTACATATGGCAATTTTTCTATATGATCTGGGTTTCCTAGGCCGTATAATGTATGGCTTTGCAACTGTCAGCTATAATCAAATTTTGACCACTTGAAGATTTGACCGGCCCAAACAGCCATAACAACAGCTGTATTAAAGGTAAAAAAATGAGTCAAACTCAGATGAACTGACTTTTGTCTGAAGCTTTTATGAATGGTCAGTATTGCCGGAGACTGATAGTAACCCATATAAGAAAATGCAAACGAGACCACAAATTAGGTCAATATTTGGAGGTACAAAAATTTGCATGTGTATATCTAAAAATAAAGCCCAATCAATTGTCCAAAGGTGCACTACATCGTAAAATGATGCAATATGGCATTTAATTGAGCACAAAGCATCCGTCAGAAACCAATACTAAATTCAAAAATTCTTATTTAAAATCAATCATTTTTTTGGCAAAAAATGAAACTTTTTACAATAAGATATTTTGTAATCAAAATAGTATTGGTCTTAAATATTTTGCCTATATTAGGTTTGGCATGTTTTAGTCCAACTTGATAGACAAAAATATAATATTCTCAGAAATAAAAAATCTGCAATTTATTAAAAATGACCTGGTTGTCAATTTCAATGACGTCATAAGAATTGCGCATTGTGCTATAAATATTGATTTGACACGACCTGTCGCCATTACAACATTTGAATTAACATTATAAGTAACAAAAAAGTAAAACTACAATGCAATTTATTTTTGGTTTTAAAGATGCTGGGCTTGAAATATTCAGATTCAAATATTATTATAATTCTATAACATGAATGTGCGATATATAATATGCTGTAACTATAAGACGAAACAGAACAGCGAGAAAATATTAGCATCATTATAAAGATAAAAGACAGTTCTTTTGAATGGTGCATAGATTGCTTCTCAAAAATGTCTCTGGACAAAGCTTCAAGGTAAAGATCAGAACATTTGGAACGTCCCTCGTAAAATATAGTGTCATGAATACTCGTATTGGGTTCTTGCAGATAGCAAAAAACCAAATTAAACTGATGCAGGGAGACTTAAATTGAGAAGTGACGCCTTATCTACTAATTATCACAAACAGATACTATGAAAACGAGTCTGTCATGTACAAAGAGCTACGTACATTAAGGGGCTATTTAAGCCCCCCTATGAGGCTAAAAAATAAAAAAAATATTTTTCACCAATTTCTTCCCATTTGCCCAAGTGAAAACGCTTGGTACACATTCGACTTTTACCGTTACTATGGTAAAAAGAGGGCCTATGGGCACAGTTTCAATGTCTGGCATTTTTACCCAACCCAAAAGGCCAGGGGTGTGCATAATGTCAAACAGTTTAATGCCATAATGTAATGTGCACCATAACCTTCCTTTTTTACATTTTATCCCCATACAGGAGCCAATGGTGTGTAAAAGTTCAGAACATTTGCCTGCGTGGTTTCATATGCTTCATTCTAATTGATTTGATTATGCAACATGGCTACTTTCAGAAAATATAAAACAAATCAGTCTTTTGAGTGTAAATTAAGAGTTAACCATTTGCTAATATGTTATTGTAAGCTGCTTTAATTTGATATGCAACATAACAATATTCTAAAAGAACAAAATTTATTTTCATATGGGGGGATTTTTGGCCCCAGGGGCAGAATTTGAAAAAAATATTTCGCATCTGGAGCTCTGGTGGCCCTTTTGTTAAGCGGAGTGGAACCATTTGTGCAATTTTTGTAAAGGGCATTATGAGAAACAATTCTGTGAAATTATTTTGAATTTAGACCAGTGGTTCAAGAGAAAATGTCATTAAAGACATTATTTATCTAGAGCTCTGGTAGCCCCTTTGTATGGTGGAGCAGAACCATTTGTGCAATATTGGTAGTAGGCATCATGGGGAATAATTATGTGAATTATTTTGAATTTGGACCAGTGGTTCAGTAGGAGGTGTCGTTTTATTTGGAGCTCTGGCAGCACTTTTGTTCAGCCGAGTTGAACCATTTGTGCAATTTTCATAGAGGGTATTATGAGGAACAATTCTGTGAAATTATTTGAATTGGACCGGTGGTTCAGGAAGAGGTGTCATTTAAAGCTATTTCTTATCTGGCGCTCTGACAGCCCCTTTTACAGCAATGTGGAACCATTTGTGCAATTTTAGAAGAGGGTATCATGCAAGAGGAACAATTCTGTGAAATTATTTTGAATTTGGGCCAGTGGTTCAGGAGGAGATGTCATTTAAAAAAAATCTTATCTGGAGCTCTTGCGGCCCTTGTGTTCTTTTGAGAGGAACACGTTTTGCACTTTTAGTAGAGGGTATTATGGGAAACCTTCACATGAAGTCATTTTAAATTTGGACTAGTGGTTCAGGAAGAGATGTCGTTTAAAGAAAAAGATTACCGACGAATAGACTCAGGTGAGCTAACAAAAATGGCCACCAAAATAGGTTAAAAATAGGAAAGTGACCATTTTGAGCAAATTTGAGACATCTGACAGAGAAATCAAAATAGAGCACTGACAAGCAAATACCAAAAACTGATGATGAGTATTATCACGAAACACAAGATATTAAAAGGTTGTTTTTGGTATTTATCTGCTGATTTCCAGTTCTTTAAACATCCGTCTCCAAAAGCCTTAAATTTGAGCCAAAATGGCAATTTCTCTATTTAAAGCCTATTTCGTCAGTCATTTTTTGTTACCATAGCAACGGTTATAGTTAAATAAATGCCAGAATTTTACACTTGGGATATTTGGCGGTTGTCAGGCCCACCAGGGTTTACCCTTTGAATTTCTTTTGCTCTGGTATTCAGCTTTATTTACTGTTGAGCCCTTATCTTTGCTTTATCTCCTTTTTATATCGTGATTTATATGTTCTAGGAGATGATGCATCGATAAGTTATGGGTCTTTCATGCAAACCAAACATATATGTGTCTTGATCCACATCTGAACTAAGGGTGAGGTTGGCACGCTGTTAAATGGGTTTAAGCCCTCCAGTAAAATATTTTTACAGACCATTCCAAGTCAGTCGTCTTTTGTGGATTATTTATGTTATATCTGTCTTGTTTTTGTTATGCTTTCGTGTGCGTCTGTTTATTGATGCCTTGTGGTCACCTGCTGGGAAAGGCCTGACCTCTTGGCTCTCTTTTGTGATGTCTCATTGTGAAGTTGTCACTTTCCCACTGGTATCCTGGGTCAGTTGTGGTGCTTGATTGTATCGATTCCTGATCTTTGCCCTCCTTCTTACTTTTATTCTTCTAATAAACCAATCAGAAGAAATTGGTGAAAAGCAACTTTCTTTTTTCTTTTTGCTCCAGAGGGGACCAAATTAGCCCCTTAATGCACGTTGCTCTTTTGTAGGTTCTCTCTATTTCTAAAGTGTCCATTTGGTAGAATTTAATTTCTTCTTGTAATAATGACATTCTTTCATATTATGGTCGTAAAAACGTTGAGTTTGGCAGAAAGCAGAATAAGTCAGTGCTAAGGGATGTGATGGTTGTGTTATAGTTCAACTTTAGAGGCCAGTACCATGAGAGATTAATTTGAAAATAATTTTAAAAGGGCCACGTCAAAAAAATTGATGCACATCATAGATATGGAAGCCAGGTCAGACTATTGATAAAATATTACGACCAAGGTGTTTTTGTTTTTATTTTGACAGACAGACAGAGGAAAGAACAAAAGCCTGATACAAAAAAAAATCAGCAAATTGAATAAATTCAATTATCATAAAATGTCATAATTCTATGCATCTCTTCCGGTGATAAATTCGACATTGAGGCCACAGGAGCTTACAAACCCTTAGAATAGAAAAAGTAGGCCTATATTTACTTTTATATTTATACAGATACACGCCCACTTTTCTAAAAGAAAGTGTGTGACTAGTTCCTGTTATTGAGGCTTATTCCAGCTTGGCGATGCAATGTCAAATAATAAGACATCCATGAAACCTGACCATGGAAACTTTGCATATTGTGTTGCCTATTATTTGTTGAAATAACTCATGACACTTTTTAATTTCAAGCGCTATCTTGTTTTTCTTAAACTTTGGAAATGTTATCAGGATATTATGTCTTGCATGGCTTTGATATCTGTAATTAAACATGTATTAGGTCAATGGGTTAATATGTTTTAAGCTTATATTGACGTCCTTTTGCCTGGCGCTATTTTGTCAAGTTTTGTTTAGCGTTATTTCATTTTTTTGCAGGTGTTATTTCATCTTTTTAATTTGCGTCTTTTCAGTTGGCGTCTTTTCGTTTTATCGCCTGATATTATTTGGTATCTATACATATACTGTAAACATAAGTGTAATCACCACTATTTGTGTCTGTGACCTTTCAATTGATTCAAAAAAATTATTTCTGTGCTATTGGTTTGATCCTTATAATGACTCTAACAATAAATATTTACCACTTATCACTGGGGAAATGTTGGTTTAAAGTTGTTTAGTAAATGTAAGTTATACCAAAAGGGATTGCAGGAGGGCCAGGATGGGGGGTCTGGTATTCACTATTCATTAAAATTTTAGTCCAGTATTCATCTCCTTAAAATTTTGGGTTATTCATTAGAATAAGACAAATTATTTATTAAATGTAAGAAAGGTGGCAAAGAAATCTGATTATTCACTATTCATTATTTTTTCTTCAATTCATTAACAAATAGAACTATTCATTATTTTTAGGACCTCAATATTCACTATTCATTATTTTTTGGCTCATTATTCACTATTCATTATAAAAAGGGACATTATTCACTAATCATTATACCCCATCCAGACCCTCATTGCAGCGTAGCTGCCATAACTCACACGTATCGTGCACAGTGTAAGTTTAGAGAACATAAAATAAAGAGAACCTACAACATTTGGGTCAATTTGAAGGGGGCACCCGTCATTTTTTCAATATAGCTAAAAATGTATGGAGATCATAAACTAAAAAGAACCTTCAAAAGTTGGGTCCTGAGGCGTCATCGTAAAAATAAAAAGATAAATGATAATAAAAAAAAACATTGAGGGTATAACTGTATTCAAAATTCCTCATTTGGGGAGGTATATCGTTCGATATATGGAAAGAAAATTCAATTTTTCGGTGACGTGTTAGTGGAGCCAAAACGTGACCTCTGAACGCATATCCGACGATATATCTCCCCAAATGATAATTTTGAGTATGGTTATCCCCATTCTAATGCACAAGTAACATTTTCCTACAAAAAGACAGTGAAAATGTAGTATGTTGTGACTACAGCCTGTAGCTGCCAGCTGCATAAAACCACTTGTCAGGCATTGAAACGAGACGTAGCGTAATGCCGTTGCGTAATACCGTCGCAGGATAACCTGTCGCAGTAAGTAAATGAGTATATCAGGAAATAGCACAATCACTTACTGCATACCAACCCTTGGCATCGGGAAGAAGAGCCACAGAATACCAACAGTCACAAGACATCAGGAAGACAATTAAAGTAAAGCAATCAGCTCTCTCTTCCTCAAGATGATTGCAAACTAGCAATGACACTTAAGTAATGCATACCAAAACAAGGACCAAACACAGAGCCCCCACAATCAAATGAGAGGAACATTAAACAATGAATCATGTACGTTAATAAATCCCTTCTCACAGACAATAAAAGTAAAGCAATCAGGTCTCTCTTCCTCCAGATGAATGCAAACTAGAAATGACACTTAAGTAATGCATACCAAAACAAGGACCAAACACAGAGCCCCCCACAATCCAATGGGAGGAACATTAAAGAATGAATCCAGTACGTTAATAAATCCCTTCTCACAGACAGAATAGTAAATAAAGTTGTAAACTAAAAGGTTATAAACAAGTTAAGAGTTGATACTGTCCTCCTCGGTAAAGCTGGGAAAATTCAGAATGTGGCCAACCTTTTGCCCCAAAATTGCGTTTTTATTTTCTTCAATACAAATACAACGTTCAAAAATGCATAATCTTCGGTATCCGTTATGTATGTCGCTTTACATTTCTATACCAAAGCACAGTGGAAGCCCAGATGCACTTTAACAGTTTCAAAAATAAGCTGACACAACGTGTTGAAACATAATGTTATCCATTTGATGATATTTCTACTTTGCTGTTTCACTCTTGGGAATAGTACAAAATCTTTTAAAGTTTCCACAGATTTCAAATTTTGTACAAATGTGAAATCTGTGCAATTTTGAACAGATTGTTTTTAACATTTCATTTGAGTGTACACTGACCGATTGCGTTACATGTATCGGGTGTCCCAAAACACATGAAACGTTTTGAAAGTCCTTTAACATTTGAGTCCACAAAATTAAGTTGCTTATTGATTAACATACTATACATAGAAATTATATAATGTCATATCACGGCTTGATTTTATTTCATGACAATGCAAGGTTGAGCTTTTTAAAAATGGGTTTTAATTTTCTGACTTACACAGTTTTTACTTCTTTGGCTAGCTTTTTAACACAATATATCTATTATTTCTTGTTTAAGCATTGTATTGATATTCATTTCTTGGTGCTTGCTCTTGCAAATGTATATTATGTCTACTCTTTTTTTATCATAGTTTTTGTCTTCCTACGTGTTCCTCAAGTTTTATAATCAAGACTCAAATTATATAACCACCTTGTTCAGAATGAGCATTTTTAAAGACCTTTTAGTTTTACAAAATCAAGTCTGTTTCCATGGTAACCAACACGATGTAATTTTGATGTCATGTAAAAATACTGAAGAGACTGCTCTTGCATATGGGCCAATTCATTTAGATTATAAGTTGCTTTAACTAAACGTATTGACAATATCATTAGGTGTGCACTTTATTGTTACCCCACCCACTTTTCTCTATAAAGGCCACTGATACCTAATGTTTAGCTTGAACTTTCATATGACAGTTAAGTGTGCATGTAATAAAACAAAACCAATCGATGTGTTCGTATGACACTATTGTTTTGTTTTATGCCTTAACATAAAAACTAGGGGTTATGCCGTGAAATGGGTTTAAGCCCTCCAGTGAATATTTCACTGACCATTCCAAGGCGGTGTTTCTTTTGTGGATCGTTATTGTTAGTTACGCTCCATGTTGGTGTGTGTTGTGCTGTCGTGTCTGTTCCGTGTAGCCTTGTGGTCACCTGCTGGGAAAGGGCTGACCTCTTGGCTGTCCTGTGTGTTGTGTTTGTCACTTTCCCAAATGTGTCCTAGTCCACATCAGAATTAAGGGGGAGGTTGGCGCCGTGAAACTGGTTTAAGCCCTCCAGTAAAATATTTTACTGACCGTTCCAAGGCGGTACTTCTTTTGTGGATCTTTTATGTTTTTTCTGTCTTGTGTTTGTTATGCCTTTGTGCGCGTCTGTTTATTTGTGCCTTGTGGACACCTGCTTGGAAAGGGCTGACCTCTTGGCTCTTGTTTGTGATTATAATTGTGCGTTTGTCACTTTCCCATTGGTATCCTGGGTCAGGTGTGGTGCTTGATTGTATCGATTCCTGATCTTTGCACCCTTACATAATACTGAACAATTTCATTACAAGTAACGCATTTTGCCTAAAATATCACGTTTATGCCTATTTCAGTTCAAAATTTATTGAAATTGGCTTATTTGGTGACACCATATTTGACGTTACCAGAAACATACTGTTTACAGAGGATAATGCTAGCAATGCCTTGAAATAAATTGTTGACATATATTATTTTATATTAAGGGTATTTAGGTATGCCAAGCTTAAAGGTTAGACTTTTATTTAAGTTTAGAAACGTTCCATACCTTTTGGGACACCCTGTATATAGTCATAATTTAAAACCAGTTGTTTTCAAAAATACTAGACCACAAAAATGGCACAGACACTCCAATAGTTGCACAGCTTGCTAAAATCTGCAATTTTGACAGAACATTCATTAAATTTTGATTGTACAAGTATATGATGCCGAATATGACAGAACGAATACAATGAAATATACGCACAGCAAATATTCAGAACAACTTTTGCATGAGCCCAGATAAATCTGAGTGTACACTGAATGGGTACAGGTAGTTACCATTGCAAGACATCAGTGTTTTCCATGCACTCAGAAAAAGTTTTCGCTGGTTGGACAGGTCATTTTGGGGGGTTTTGGCATGCACTGTCTGTTCCAGAAGGCAATGTGTACAGTCTAGTTTTAACCCCATTTCCCAGAATTAACGTGTCGTCTGTTTTCTCATCTGCTGATGTGCTTTAGTTGCATTTATTGCAAAAATATGGACCCATATCAGACTGCTCCTAACGTTCATGATGTTCATATTGTTCGGCTTCCATGTTTAAAGTGGTTCTAGAGTCGTTTAGATATATGCAACAGACATAATAAGCAGACGACATTTTCAGGACAAAACATATCATGAAATCAGAAAGGGAAATCAATTGAGTAGATCGACCAGAAGATGCATCAGTTTGATGGGACCAAAATTGGTGGGTCGGACTTCAGACTCTATGATGGTTCCGACTTAAAGACTTATCTATTGATGAGATGGTAGGGGCCTGATGCTTTGGCTGTTTGTCGGGCCCACCGGGGTTTACCTGTTGGATTTCTTTTGCTCCGGTATTCAGTTTAATTTACTGTTGAGTCCTTATCCTTGCATTATCTCCTTGTTATATCTTGATTTATATGTTTTAGGAGATGATGCATTGATAAGTTAGGGGTCTTTCATGCAAACCAAATATCTATGTGTCTTGATCCACATCTGAATTAAGGGTGAGGTTGGCGCCGTTAAACCGGTTTAAGCCCTCCAGTAAAATATTTTACTGACCGTTCCAAGGCGGTACTTCTTTTGTGGATCTTTTATGTTTTTGTTCTGTCTTGTGTTTGCTTTGTTTTGTGCGCGTCTGTTTATATGTGCTTTGTGGTCACCTGCTGGGAAAGGGCTGACCTCTTGGCTCTCGTTTGTGGTGTCTTCTGTGAGTTTGTCACTTTCCCATTAGTATCCTGGGTCAGGTGTGGTACTTGATTGTATCGATTCCTGATCTTTGCACCATTACTTACATTTAGTTGTGTAACCCTGTTAAATTCAGCCCTTTTAAATTCAGCTCTCATGTTTACAATGTGGATCGTTTGATCCAGCATATGTTAGAACAGTTCTTAAATAAATCAACACCTTGTTTAACATGGCAAAACGTACTTACCTTTTATATATCTAGCATTGTTATCTAACACATTGTAGGCCTAACAAAAATGGCGAAGTTCAGTAATGGCTCATTTTCATTGGATAAAGATGTCGTGGGAACGAGATAATTATGTCGTGGGAACGAGATATTATGTCGTGGGAACGAGATAATCATGTCGTGGGAACGAGCTCTTATATCGTGGGAACGAGATCTTATGTCGTGGGAACGAGATAAATATTCTTTTTCACATGTCCCCTCAGTGCTGCCGTAGTTTTGCGTCTATATTGAGGAAATGGCGCAAGATGATACAGTAACTTTTGAATGAAGCCACGCCTGATTGTCAGCTTTTACCTATGTCTAAGGTTGACCAGTTCTAATTACCACATTCAAAATGTGCCGCCTTTACAGTAACCAAAAGTTCATTTTGTATATACACTACATTTCATTATACTTTAAAGATATATAGAAATTATGTTTGATTTTTAATCATATCAATATATATATAATATTGGAATGCAAGACAGAACAGGCAACGTTAACTAGGACATACAATAAAGCAAATATGACACCTTATTTGCATGTACGAAACAAGTGTGGTTTCAAGAGCTGTTCGTCAGATTTTACAACTAAGAGTTTCAAGCTTCATAGTTGGTGCCTGATGTTTGTCTTTGGCTGGGCCCACCGTGCCTCAACTAGAAGTTTTCTGTGGTTCTGACTGTATGATGATTAATAGCTCATTTCTTTGCTACATCACAGTTTTATAATTTGATTTGTTTGCATTGTTTTCAAGTTATGATAGATTGCATCAGTTAGAACTCATCTAAGAGAGCTAAACGTTTTTTTGTGTTTTCACAACAACAGAATCAAGCGCGATGATGTGACCGGCAAAATTAATTTACCTTCCTCACCCCTTGGCAGCTTTGGCTGATGTCTCTGTCTAAGGCACCATTTCTGTTGTTGTTTATGCTTTGTTTATTGTTGCTCCAATTTGTTTATGTGGGTTTGTGTTAGGTCGTTGTTGTGTTATGCAGTACTTTGTGTTTTTTTTCTAGTTTTGCAATCATCTAGCTAGGGATGAGAGCAGGTTGCTTTTATTTTTATTGGGTTCTAAATGTAATGTGCGTCAATTCGGTTTTCTTCTTCCTCACATTGCTGTGGGTTGGTCTACAGTGTGTAATTGAGGCATATTCTGCCCATAAATATCACGTGAGATGTTTTATATACACAGGTTTTAAAATAATTGATGCTGTTCTTTTTCTGTGAGTATCCTTTTTGACAAATATGACCTGTCTTTGATCCTCGTGCATTCAGAATCAACCATATTCTGTTGAATTCTAGTCAAATGCAATAGCAAGAGTTTTGTCAAAAAGAGATACATTACAATTTTCATCTTTGTGAAGTGAACATGGATGATGGTATATGTAAGAAACAGGAGTGTGACGCATGTTCATTGCCTTTCCGTCACTTTCCCTGGTCCCGGTTTACAGCACAGGCATGAGAACATATTGATTATTTCGTATTTAGACGATAGCGATAACTTGAACAGTGTGCACTGTTTGTATTCGCTCTGTTTGTATATGTATATAGTTTGTTTTTATATGTTTTGTGTTCGGTGGGCCAGATGGTAAAATGGCGTTCATGCCAAATGTATCACCCTCTTGTATACATAAAAAATGAAAACTTCACTATCACTACTGGCATATAAAATCAGTGATCAAGCTATAAATTGCACGGTTTTGTTCCAAGCCATCATTGAGTCTTAGACTTGACTCATCACCATACAATTAAAGAGGAATTCATAGCTGTAAACCATGATTTAGTTTACTACCAGAAAAGAAAACTGTTGCACTATATCTATGTTATATCCGATTTTTGATAACTCTATAAGGGGACAAATGGATATTTTTAATTCTTTGTTTACTGATTGTTTGTTCAGAGATCATTATGCCTGTTTGATAAGCCAGTCTAATCAAACTGTCTGCAAAAAGGTTATATTTTCAAAGATGTTGACTCTATTCAAATCTGTATTGTTCTCTTGACCTAGAGAACATAATTTATATACCATCTGCTATAGTTAGACTGATTGACCACGCTCATTCCCCGCTGACAGTTCATATATTCAACGACTGTGTGTTTTTGTCGTCTGTAATTGAACAGATTGAGAGCTCAAGAGTTGGCACCCTGTCTCCTGTTGCTGCATTCTGTATCACTTTTGACATAATGTCCATTTCAACATGTATTTTATTAGAATGTTGTCTATAGGTTGCAGAATTACCAGTGGTCTCACTTCTTTTTTTATTTATTTCGCAATTACCTTTCTCTGACAGACAGACACTACTGTAAGCGGGTAAAATTAGTTTTTAAAAAAAAATGTCCAGTGTTATACTTTGCCCGTCGGTCAAGGGATTGACAGTCAACCTCCCACAAGTATTTCTTGATACTTTACCATCGTATTCACTTTGTCATTGAACGGCTTATCCGCTAGATATGAATTTAACCACATTTCTGACTTATTCTTAGGTCGGCTGAAATATTTTTTGTCCCTTGATTGTTCTCAGAATATTCTGGGAAACGATACTTATTTAAACTCATGCCCATTGGTTTCATACTAGAGAGTATTTTTATCAGATGGAGACCATTTAGCTGGGCTTTCAATGTGAACTACATGTATGTGTTACCGTTTCTGCATTTTTCTGGTATAAAATTATATGATTCCGTTTTTCTCTCTTTTCTAGATTTCAGCAACTTTACAAATATGAAAAATGAAACTTTTGTTCGTATAAATGAAAATTAGAACATTTTATAGCATAAAACAATTCATACAATGTTGTTCGACTCACAGTAGTACTTCTGCTTTATATGTGATGAACTCACAAGATCTACCCGCTTGATCTACAAATAAGTATGTAAGATAGGGACACTCACATTGCATCAGCATCTCGCCGAAGAGACGTAACATAGAACATAGACAGGCACACAACAGCAAGAATACAATCCATGCAAATCAACCAGCCCCTTTCCCTAGCAAGTTGATTGCAAAATAAATCACAAAGCAAGTACACAACACAGAAACCCATACACAACGGGAGCAAAATCAAACAATGAACCAACAACAACGAACCCACAGTGAAAACTTTATGTTGTCAAAGCCAATAAATCAATTAAGCATTATTCGCTTACCAGCATCACAAACTGGGTATTACTGGGACTTACCATGCATATATGATAGCTGGCCTACTCTGAAGGTAAACCATAGACTTTCTTTGCACAAAAAAAGCAAGCGAGTATGATCAGAAAATACCACAATCACACAC
Source organism: Loripinus fragilis (assembly GCA_964019695.1). Classification (NCBI taxonomy): domain Eukaryota; kingdom Metazoa; phylum Mollusca; class Bivalvia; order Lucinida; family Lucinidae; genus Loripinus; species Loripinus fragilis. The sequence continues at coordinate 94,630,015 of OZ026522.1, forward strand.
TGCTGAATCACCCACGAGGAAGAGCCATATAACAAATACAAGACGCCATGCTGACAAACAAACTAAAGCAACTAGCTCTCTCTTCCCTATCAAGATGATCGCAAAACTAGAAAGGACACAAAGCAATGTATAACAAAACATGGTATTACATGGACAAAAGTCATAAATTTATATTTCTCTAAAAATGACTCCAGCTAGTTAGATTTTGGTACTTATTTCTTATGCCTAAAGTCACTATTTTAACATACATGTACAACTATCTAATGTGGCCTATCTAAGATTAAGGTGATCCTTTATCTACATCCTTACATTATGCATGTGATCAGTGAAGACTTTGCTGAAACTGGCTATATGCTCAGGCTGGTATGTGCCTTTGCTACTGACCAAAATGCCCTGGCTCAATTTTTATTCTTATCTGGGCCATCACATCAGACAAGTGTGCTTTTTGCATAGACGTCCATAAAGGTGACAATCAAACATTAGAAGCATATGCTCACTCAATAGCTGCTCATGCATGGTTAAATGATAGCATTAGCTATATAGAATAAGTACCATTTTCTTATTAACAAGTTGCTTATTTGGTAACTCTGTATGATTTTTTTGTCATCTGCTGAACTTTTTCCAAAATTATTTTTTGAACAATTATTTAAGGAATATCATCAGAGTGTCAAACAGTACTGATGTGAGTCCAGACTGATTGCTTATGTTATTAGCAGACGATTTTGACACACAAATACCTATCTTGCTTAGTAAAGTTAATCGACTTTATACCACCCTTACCAACTTAAGCATGAAATATCTCATGATATGCTAGGTCTACACTGATGTAGGTGGTATAAAATAGTTATACCATGTTTGTCCTCCTGTACGTAAGATAATCCACTCGCTAAAGCTCGTGGATTATCTCCACGTACAGGCGGACAACCCATGGTATAACTATTACTAATTTGGTGTTTGTAGAATCAACGGGTCCTGTTAATCTTCGTGCTTTGGCTAAATCTCCAAGTGAGCTTCAGATAACATGGGAACCACCGCAAATGTACAATCATCGGGTCACACGCTATGAAGTGTATTGGGGTCTTCATAGTCCTCCTATTCCTGATGTTTCAACGCAAGACTATTGTGCAAACCGTAAGTGATATTGAATCATATATATATATATATATATATATATATATATATATATATATATATATATATATATATATATATATATATATAATAAGAATTTCTAGGGATAAGGCGGACTATTTCCCTAAAAGAGACGTTCGTTTTATTTTGTTGAAGTAACGGCTGGAAACACTAGGCATGTTCAACAAATACATCTAGACGAGCCGTATTTGCACCCTTTCCGCCCCGCCCCATAGAACGATTATTTTAAACGGGGGCTCCTTAATGCATGTAATAACTCTACTTCGTTTTGAATGAGAATTTGTTTTGATCATCAACTGTGCTTGCTATTCAGTAACATATGTGGGAAATAGACCGTTAAACAAGGGTACACAATCGTCCTATCACGATAGAGCAAATATATTTATACAGTTGATGTACAATAAAAACGACCATCTTGCAAAGTGGTCTATTTTTGTCAGATGTTTGATGGCTAATTTCGCTTATGCAACCCCTTTCCCCCCTAGACCCAAGACGCCCTTTACATATGTTGTATATTTATATAGCGACATTTAAATGTCCAAAGGGCATCTTGGTTCTAGGGGGGGGGAGCATCTAAAATCAAACTGAAAGACCTCAATTTCCTCTTTTCAATGACAAACGTCAGCATTTTAAGTATATTTTGTGCGCATGCGCGGAAAGAATACCGCAAAATTGAGAAAATGAAAGGCACTTATATCCATAATATTTTTGTACTTTTACTTTTGGAAACCTGCAACGGTTTTACTAAACGTCTCGTCTAAACGGCACCCAGTATAAGGACGTAAAATGAGGGGTGGGTGTAGAAGGCATACGTTTGCACGGCTTTGTAAATGATGAATCGCTTTGAAACATATTTTTATGCTTACTATGCATATTTTACTACCTTTAAAAGCATTAGGGCGATTTGAAATTTTGTTTTTGTAATCATGTCAACTAGGGAAAATATACACCTTATCGCTAGAGCTTCTTTAGTTTTTACACATGTTCATAGTAAAGTAACAAAAAGGGTTACCGTTAAAAATATGAAAACAAAATTGTGTCCAATCGAGTACAGTAGTACCACGACCTCTAAGTAATGACCCTCGATTCTCTCAATGCATTTACCGTTACAGTCGTGCTTCAAAGCGTTTTGTGGAAGTATACATACAATAACTTCACTATGATCGTGTACCATGCGGGACTTGTTTACTCTTTTCGTCGGTAGGAGTGTTGCTTATCTTCAACGATTACTACTGTCCTGCCAGCCAAGAGTAACAGTGACATCTTGTTTTGTTTACAATTATAAAGTAGACATTAACTTGTACACACCACTTGAGCTAACGTGAATCGATATATACCCAACAAAAAAAGAAACGCACCACCACGATTTTCCCATTAAGATCTCCTTATAATACGAAAATATTAATTATCATGAAATATTCATTTCTGATCAAATTTTACTAAAACTTGAGTGTGAGGTAGATGAGTATCTGTACCTTCCCTTTGTATCCACAAAACATATCAAAGCGAATGGTAAACGAGTTTTTGAAGCGTAAATTCAACGCTACTGTCTACATGGAATTCGAGCATGTTTTACATTTGCAAAGTATGAAAACGATACGTTGTCGTTATTTGAGACAACCAATGTGTTTATTGATGCATTTTTGCTATTCCAAAATCCATTTTCATCAGTTAGGACCGTTTACGTTGATTAAAAACAATGTTGAAATCTTAAAATGTTTTTAATGTTTATCTCCAGTATGGAATCGTTATCCAAATGGTAGTCACAATACCTGAGCTACCTAGCGTTCAATTATCGCGTATGATGAATTTAAAGATAGAATTTACAAAGAATAAGTGTCTGAGTACAATTGGGTCTACTGAGATGATTTTTATTGCTTGAACTTATCCAGCAAGAGAACATTATTTAAACACTTATTTCCTGTGACTTTACAATTTGACCCCCACTTGGTTCATGGCCAATTTTCTTTAACACAATGTCGACGCCTGATTGCAAAATACGTGTAAAGCAGCAGTACCTGGCATACCTTTGCACTGATATAAACTAAACCGGCCTATCACTTGTGATCTTTCTGAGAGTTGAACACTTCTAAGTGGTGCGTTTCTTTTTTAGTCGGGTATATTACTTGTTTATTAATCATATCCTGCGGATAGGATTAATACACAAGTGGTCTTTCGATTCTAAGTCCCTTATATTTTTGTAAACAAAACATGACGTCACTGTCACCCCTGGCTGGTAGGACAGTAGGTATTGGAAAAGCTGTAAATACAAAGACACTCATTACAGGTGGCAACGAAACTCAAAGATTTACAAACGACTGAAGCACTGCCTTCGAGCAGACAGCAGCCAGTTCTACTGGTATGTGGGGGGGGGGGGAGTTTAAATAAACAGTTTCTTTACTATTTCACAAGACCAGAGTGTGTTTTTGTTGTTATAATATTTTCAGTATTCAGGGTCCTAAACATTGGCCTGCTGAACCCGAATTTATCATTTTTTGAAAACATTGTTCACTGTGTCTAATCTGATTGAAAATGCATAAATGCATATCAACGGGGCTAAAATTGGAAAGGATTCATCCATGCGAGCTAAACCATTTTTGTGTTTTAACAACAACAGGATCTATGGCGAAGATTTGGTACCAGTAAAATGCATTTCGCACCCACCTGGTGGCTTAGGCTGCTGTCCATTTTAAGGCGGCGGTTGTGGTGTTGTTGATTCGTTGTTAATTGTTGTTCCCTTTGTGAGGGTTCTGTTCTTGTTTCGTGTTTTGTTGTGAAGGGCATTGTGGCCTTTCTAATTTTGCAACCATCGTGATGGGTTGCTTTACTTTAATTGTCTTCCTGGTGGCATGTGCCTGTTAGTGTTCATTTCTCTTTCTTTCTTTCTCTATATACTGCCTGGCACTCGCTTTCGAGCATTATCGACAGGTGTACATTGTACACTCTGGGTTGCAGGATGAAAGCCTACAAGTAACCAAATCGAAATTACCGTAGGGTTCTTTAACCTGCACAGGGGGTGACTTTCCCTGCACAGGGGACATCCAGTTAACGTCCCGATCCGAAGGACGATGCACTTATCTAGCATCATCCCTGCAAATGACACTAGAGAAAGCGTGTTCGGACACCGAATTTTTTTCTCGCCGCGAGCGGGAATCGAACTTGGGACCTCTAGCACCAGAGGCAAGTGCCTAACCACTGATCTACCACGCTTTCAGTGACTCTTCGTCCCAGTGCCGTTGTCTGGTCTGCTGTGTGTGTTTTATGGTATTTCCTGATCATACTCAGTTACTTTTTAGAGCTATTCAGCAAGAAAATGTTTGGCTGTAAACTATATAATTATGACTCGCTAACAAATTGACCTCTGAGATTAACCCACTCAGATCAGACTTATCGTTTAGGCTCCCAGAAAATAAAGTGTAATTGGAAATTTTCTTATTATCAACAACGACATTTGCTATGGATTATCAAAAGAAACAGTTAATCATAATAAGATTAGCAAAATATGCATCAGCCATTTGTAAGGCTATGCCTAGAATTTTGTAACTTTTTATTCACACCTATTTTGATATATTCAATAAAACAAGGTCTCAAATTTTATATTCTGTTTTAATATGACAATTACATTATTTTGAAATCGCGTATGACAGTGCCATTTATACACAACGTTATTATGACATTACCTATATGATTGTTTTTCATAAGTGGTTCATGGCGAAATATCGACCCAGATGTCATGCGCTAAAATATGTTACTAATAAGATTTCATACTGGCAGACGATTCTCATATCATATCATTTTTTATTTTCTACAAAAATAAGGAAATATGTCGAAAAATTTGTCATCTGCTGCAGTCGTGATTGGCGCTTTAAGGGTTAAGGACCAAATTGACTGTATAGTTTTGTATTGCTACTAGCACTAGAGAACATAGAAGCTTACATGGATGATGTGTGCGCATGTCCTATAGCAGAGCAAGTTGATGACAGTGAAGAAGCAACAAGTTTTATCCACGCATTACAGAACCAAGTTTATATTAAAAGGTAGGTTACATTATTATAAAAAAAGATCAGGGCCCGGAATTACAATGCCTACTTAGAGTTGAGGAAGACTCAAGTTAAGTATTGATTTTTCAGGATGCGAAAAATAACGTTAAAAACTGATTAAAATCAAAATAGTTTCATTTTTTTCTGACGAGAACAATGATATATTTGACCACAAATACCACATCAATCCAGACACTTTATTTAGCATTTAATATAGCATGTTGAAATATCAATATTTTAACTTAAATCTTGCTTAACTTTAAGGAGGCATTGTAATTCAGGACCCAGGGCAACTTTAATGATTATTATTGACAAATAGTTTCTCCCTAATTATTGACAAATAGTTTCTCCCTAATATTCTAATAATTAAAATACTATTTTGGTTGAATATCAATTTCATTGGAGTTGATGCTTTACGGCTCAGTCAACAATTTTAATGCTTGTCGAGACGTTTCCTGTACTAAACAAAGGAAACTGTGACTTGCTCCAGGAAACAACACAGTACCTCCAATTATACTCAAAACAGTGGCCCCTTAAGTCTCAAGTCGAGCACCCTTCCACTGAGCCACTATGCTTATGCTTTGAGTATTGCATAAGTACATCTTGATGTCGCATTTCTAAATGACATTTTATTTAATAATCAACTCCCTGTAAATTTCTTATTTTACACAAATTTATAGCTAAGTATCTGTCCAAGATTTCTTAGAGTATTCAATCACTGTATTTTCAAGTTTGGCGTTTATACAACATCTATAGTGTTTTGTTTTATCTTATAGGGTTTTAATAACACTCTTTAGACACACTAGGAACAAAGATTGAGGCTAAGGCAACATTTAAGCCTCTGGTCCCATTAAACAACTGCACATTAAAACAGTAGAAAAGAAAGACATAACACATTATTCAATTTGCACCTGGATCTCGTGAGTTGATCCATCTTTTCTTACAGACCAGTTTGTTTTTATTCTTAACCCATTTATTAGGAAATAAATTTAAATTTTGTAATGTTCATGAAATCATGAATACTTTAGGTCTCTTGCATGATAAGTAAAACTAAAAGGGCTTCACATTAATTTATATTTACATCTTACTATAGGCATCTAAAAATATAAAACATATTTATAATTTAGAAAACAAAGTAAGTAAGTGTGCAAAGATCAGGAATCGATACAATCAAGTACCACACCTGACCCAGGATACCAATGGGAAAGTGACAAACTCACAGTAGACACCACAAACGAGAGCCAAGAGGTCAGCCCTTTCCCAGCAGGTGACCACAAAGCACATATAAACAGACGCGCACAAAACATAGCAAACACAAGACAGAACAAAAACATAAAAGATCCACAAAAGAAGTACCGCCTTGGAACGGTCAGTAAAATATTTTACTGGAGGGCTTAAACCGGTTTAACGGCGCCAACCTCACCCTTAATTCAGATGTGGATCAAGACACATAGATATTTGGTTTGCATGAAAGACCCCTAACTTATCAATGCATCATCTCCTAAAACATATAAATCAAGATATAACAAGGAGATAAAGCAAGGATAAGGACTCAACAGTAAATTAAACTGAATACCGGAGCAAAAGAAATCCAACAGGTAAACCCCGGAGGGCCCGACAACAGCCAAAGCATCAGGCCCCTACTATCTCATCAACAGATAAGTCTTTAAGTCGGAACCATCATAGAGTCTGAAGTCCGACGGACCGGCGTGCAATTAAAGAGGAAAGCAAAGTTGCCAACCGTGATTGGGTTGACTACCAAGCATGCAGTCTGTTGCAATACATTAATGTTATAGCCAATCCTTTTATAATGGGAAATTATTTTAATGAACTGCGCTGAAAAATTATTAGAGCCAACAATTTTCTTCAACTTATACACCAAGTCACCATAGAAATCAGGTTCTGAAAGTCCTTGGCGCAAGAGAGATTTAAGTCCAACTTGGAATTTAGAAATCAAATCATAGTATCGTCTATAAAATTTTGAAAATGTTTTGCGAAGTTTATGATACCGATAGTCTTGCTTAAGAAGTTTCTGAGTTAACAATTTATTGCGAGTGTTAAAGTCAGCAACATAGCTAGATGCTCTGGCAAAACGAATGAGTTGAGAGATATAGACTCCATAGGATGTAGAACGAGGAACATCACCATCTAAAAATGGGAAATTGACAATTTCAAAATCAAAGTCGTCACGTTTATCATAAATTTTGGTAGAAACAATATCATTAGAAATTGACAAATGCAAGTGTAAAAATGCGGCTTCGGTATCAGAGGCATTGGCTTTATTAAGTTGGAGCTCTGAAGGGTATATTTGACTAACCATATTGTCAAAATAAACATTATTAATATTTAAAATATCGTCCAAATATCTGGAAGTAGTGTTAAACGCATCAATAACATCAGCCTGCTTATCATCAGAAAGAGACATCATAAAGTCCCTTTCATAACAAAACAGGAATAAATCTGCAACCAGGGGAGCACAATTAGTGCCCATAGGAATCCCAACTACTTGTCTATAGAGCTTGGTGCCAAATCGAATAAAAATGTTGTCCAACAAAAAGGTCAGCGCATCACATACATTTTGACACGACCATGCATGATATTTTTTAGGTTTTTCTGAAGTAAAAAATGCATTTCTGTCACTACATGCAAGGTAAGGAGAGCCTTCTCTCTGGAAGGTTCTTTCAATAAGATCAATGAGTTTATCTTTAATTAAATTATGAGGTAAAGTAGTGTAAAGAGTAGAAAAATCATAAGTAGACAAACTGGTCGCATTGAAATCTCTAGCTTTAAGTTTATCTAAAATTTCACCTGAATTTTTAATCGACCAAAATAGGTTTTTACCGGATCTCTCATATACCTTTTCACAATATTTGATAACATGTTTTTTAACAGCTGTAAGACACGAGGTTAACAATTTAGAAAGTTCTGTTATCGTACAAGAACTAGAATTTGCAATAAATCTTGCTTTATAGGGTTTTTTATGGAGTTTAGGTAACCAGTACAACGTAGGAACTTTCTCTTGATTTTCTTTAGCTTTGACACCAAAATGTAAGGCTGTATGACAACCATGCCCATCAACAATCACCCTTTCACTTAAAGAAGGCTGCAGTTTATAGGCATTAGTGTCAACAAGCTCACGCTTAAGAGTATTAATATAATACAATCGTCAAACAACTACAACATTGTTAGCAGCTTTATCTGCTGGAACCAAAACATAGTTCATATGAAAATCCTGGATACCACGTTTAAGATGACGAAAAGAAGATTTAGGTTTAGGGGGCAAAAGATGTGTATTACGAGAGTAAAATGAAATACGAGTATCAATAATTTTAAAAATGTTAATCTTCCATTCCTTCAAAGCATCAGGTTCAACATTTTCCCGTTTGCACCAACGTTTACTGAAGTCATTTAAAGAAGCAGCGATCTCTCTACGACATTTAGAGAAATCAATATTAGAGGGGAATCTATATTTAGGACCTTTAGAAATGATATTACGCACTCTAGCGTCAGGAATGACATTTAGATTACCTGTAATAACATGCCCTGCAGAGGGATATAAATAAATTGAATTTTTACAATCTCAGGAGGCAGGAGTATTGGAATCTATATCTAAATCATTTACAATTTTATTAAAGTTAAATATGGTAGACCTTATTGGTTTGTTATATTTATAACAAATGATAGGAGTTTCAGAATTATTAAAGTAATTTGGAATAGATGAAATCACTGAATTATCCTTGAAGATACTATGTAAATCAATAAACTCAATACCTTTGTTAATGAATGGAATTTTAATAAAATGCCGTTTATGGTTGACCTCAGAATCGATATAAGGACTGAGGAAATGTTGAACATAACACCTTGTAAGGAGTGCTGCTTTATATAATTTGTTTGCTCTATCATAAAGTTTATTAGCCTCTAACTCTAAATTGCGTAAAACTGAGATAGGCAAGGAACTTAAAAATGAAAATAAGCCATGTCGACCATGATTAGCTAAAGCCAAAGAAAGATCCTTTAGAGAAGTATTTAAGCGTTCTTCAGTACAAATTTTGCGCTTAATGTTGCCATTTTTACGTTTACCATGAGATCTACTTTTACGTTTTTTACATTCCAAAACAGAAAAAAACATCAAAATCTGGCATTTTAGAAATGTTGCCTTCATGGTATATATTATCATTAAAGCCTAAAGGAAAAGGTGATTGCAAAAATTTAATCCATTTAAGTTCAGTTTCATGTCTCTTAATATTTTTTAATCTAGTTGATGAATTTGGATCATATATAATTTTTTCAACCGGCTGAATTACAATTTTACTAGGTGAATGACCATTATTTTTGAAATGGCGAAAAAAGAAATGTGTCAAATTTTTTAGGCTTTTTCATTTTACGAAAGTGCTCACGAAACCTAGTCTTGAGGGATCGGCCAGTTTGTCCAACATATTGCATTCCAGAGTTAGTTTCAGTTCAAGTTATAACATAAATCAAATCCGATGAAGTTCAGTCCAAATCATTATTATTAATTATGGAAAATGTCCTACCATTTACAGATGATGTAATGGTTGTTTTAGTACATAAATGTGTGCAAAAAACACACCTCTTGGCATTGCACTTAGAAACATTAGGGTACATTCCACGTCTTTTGAATGCATTAAATGGTTTAGTATACTTCCTGATAATAGGTGACCCAAGAGGAGATAACCTAATGGTAGGAAGCATATCCCGAAAATTGTTAACTGAACTAGGAATACGAACAGAGGACGCCGAATGTAAACTAATGGGAGATAAATGTAATTTTGTTATTTTCGTTCTTATCATTAAAAGTTGTGTGGGTAAGTACCATCCCAAGACAAGCAATCAACACACCGGTTGTTAAAATGACAAGCCAGTATAATATGAGTCCTTAAAAGCAAAGGAAGGTATAACAAAAGCAAACGATAATCCAAATGGCTAATACAAGTCCACAGGTATATAGAAAGCAGAAGTTATACAACGGGGTATGAAAATCGGTCATCTAGTGATCTTAAATGCGGTACAAGACATAGAGGATATCCAGGGACAGGAATAATGGAAGGAGATTGTACACACAATCCTGAGGATTGGAAAAATAAGAGCATTAAATGAAAGTGCGGGGAGACTTTTTAGGGCCGCCACGCAGCACAGACAAAACAACTCTGATAATCAAAGTAAGTAAGTGTGCAAAGATCAGGAATCGATACAATCAAGTACCACACCTGACTCAGGATACCAATGGGAAAGTGGCAAACTCACAGTAGACACCACAAAACAGTTTTATAAAATTGTATTAATGGTTTTGTCGGAGTGTAAAACGGAAAAAAAACGAAACACACAGCGTGAACACGGTCAGCCAATGGAGCAAACAAGAGACAAATCTATTGTGTTAATTTACAATTTTATGCATTTTTAAAGTCCATTGTATAGCCAAACATTGTTGAACCCAGGGCGTAGCTACATATAAGTAAAATCGCAAGTGTGTACACATTTTGACAAAAAAATATGGGAGAATTCTATTACAGTTCTGATGGATTCTTGATTTTACGTGTACAAGACGTGTGGGTAAATGCAATATTAATCTCTCTAAATTTAAATTTGATATAATTTGTGATGATATTGCCATAGGCACCCTTTGAGGATTTTTCACCAATTAAAGCAAAGTGAATGAGTGCCGATTTTTAAAATCTACCGTTTATCTTGGCAAACAGTGCAGACCCTGATGAGACGCCACATTTTGCGGCGTCTCATCTGGGTCTAAGCTGTTTGTATATGTTCCACTTTTGAGTGCACGCGTGCCTGCTTTGAATTGTAGGCTAGCTATGCCTCTGAGGCTCAACCAATCATACGCATCATTATGTGACCTGTGTTTGTAAATGTCACTGTAAAGTTGATCCTATGCTTATATTGTTTAACTACTGATAATCAAACGCTAAATGAGCCGGTATCCAGTATAAGGTGTAAGTTGGTATTTGCCTACAGTGAATATTAAAATCAGTCTGTCTGCGCATCTGCGTAGCCTGCTTAGTGTCTAAGTTTTTCGCCTCGGTAAATGGCGAAACTATGGCTACAGAGCGTCCATTAAAGACTCAAATCAGACTGCGCAGCTGCGCAGGCTGATCTGAGTCTTCGATGGGCGCATATGCCCACGTGTACCGTTTGCTGGTCACTGGCTCAGATCTGGTTTCATTGCTTATACGCCAACGAAAGTCTCCTGCATTTATATATATTATCATCACAGCTTGAGTATATATAATTATGTATATTTACTTATCAAAACTAACACAGGAGAGACAAACCAGAAAAGGGCAACCAGAGAAGCGCCCTTCCCAAAGTTTCTGTAGCAGAAGAAGATCCATATCCAGGAAAGGAAGAGAACAATCTTAAACTCAATAAAATATCTGTCGTTGATGGTACAGAGACGACGATAGCAAATCTTGATAATTTCCAAGAGTACGTCATCAAGGTATGTGATCTTGTTGGTATGGCTACTTACTTGCATTGTGAATACATAGAGTGTCGTTTGGAAGAGAAGAGAGGGTCGATAGATGTTATAAACAATCTTTGTTTATTACTTCTGTTCTGCAAATCAATTAATGCGGCCCCATATGTAGTGAAAGTAAGTAAGGGTGCAAAGATCAGGTGTCGATACAATTAAGTACCACACCTGACCCAGGATACCAATAGGAAAGTTACAAAATCACAGTCAGACACCACAAACGAGAGCCAAGAGGTCAGCCCTTTCCCAGCAGGTGACCACAAAGCACATATAAACAGACGCACACAAAGACATAGCAAACACAAGACAGAACAAAAACACAAAAGATCCACAAAAGAGGTACCGCCTTGGAACGGCCAGTCTTATTTCTGATCCAGAGGTCGGGAGTTTGATCCTGATCAGGGTCAATACTTTCCCTTCAGATTGATCATGAAATATGTTCTACTTTCTTTCTTCTCCTTCCGCTTATTCAAAGAGAGTTGTTCTCAGTTACAAAGTAAGGAAGAAGGCAAGTATCACATACAAGCAGGCCAAGGGGTCAGCCTTTTCCTAAACGATGACCACATAAATCTGCAATAAACAGACATGACAGTATGGCAAAGACAAACACAAACAACAAAAATACCAATAGAAGAAACACCGCCTTGGAATGGTCAGTCTAACTTCACCATTTATTCTGATGTAGATTAAGACGCATATATGTTTAGTTTAAATGCTTACACACATAAGTTATGGAGTTAAATGAAAGCATCTATCAGAAGTTAGACATCTAGGCACACTGTATAATTGAAAAAAAAAATGTTTGCATAAGCCACTAACAATAATTAGTTTATTATGAGTTGGCACATTTAGTATAAAACAAGTTACATATTTGAAATAAAGTTTGCAGATATGCAAAAAAAGTGCAAAAAGATCAAGTGCTTGCCCTCAAACACGGCTGACAATCTGTCGAATGCCAAACCGGCGGTTCAGCAAAAACATCCGGGTGATTGATTTCCGGTTTCGCAAAGAGGATCCGCAAAAGGTAGACAAAGTGTACCTGTTCCAATTTTAATGATAGATATTGACGTATTCAGAAAGTAAATCAAAAGATTTAGAATGCTATTTTGTCACTTAGTAATTAGTGTTTTGACGGGCCAAAGTAATTTATTTGATTTTGGCAAGGCTTTCAAGGAATTTATTCCCTCCTCCGAAACTCCTGTTTCAACACGGTCAAGGTCGCCAAACATACAAAGGAAAATAAAGCATTTTGCCATTTTCAGTGAGTCTCGATGAAAAAATTCACTGTCTTATTGTTTGAATTATATTTTCGTAAGTCGGCGATTGCGCCCCATAGCGTTTAGCATATTTTAGAATATTGATTGAAAGGGAAGATTGTTCCTGGTTCGGCATGTAATCATTAAAATATGAAGGAATTATTTCAACCCTTATGGAACATTTACATGCGAAACCAAAAACTTGAGACCGAATTAGCATACAAATCTGCAAAATGTAATACCCTACGCCAATGTGGAGTTATGACAGATCCCCCGCATTATATACACACTCAGCATGGCGTCTTTTTCGTAGCCCACAAGGCAATAATTGTCAGAACTAGCAAAATATCGTCGTGTTTATCCCATTTTTTCCTCATCTTAACAGGTGTTTCACGGGACGGAAAAATCACAACAACGAGAAAACACCTAACCATATCCTTAGGTGCACGAAGAAACCGATATAAAACTGACAAAATAGCATTCTTTAATTTCAAAAATATTCATTTTAGTTTAAATTAACGGCTTTCAAACGCAAGCACTCGTTGTTTGTTAACCTTTTGCGGATCCTCTTTGCGAAACCGGGAATTAATTGCCCGGATGTCTTTGCTGAACCGCCGGTTTCGCATTCGACAGATTATCAGCCGTGTCAAAAGCATAATTATATAACCGTGTTTCGATATTTATTTTGCATGGCGATATGTATTAAAGAGGTCAAGTCCATTGGTTTATGATATTCTGGTGTTAATCTTATCTTGCAGACTCAGCAAAACGTTATACATACGTATATGTTACAAACATTATGATTCCATAACACAAGATTCAACTTTCAGAATAAATGTTTGAAATGATATTGAACTTTAATATGTTCTTGTTCAGATTTTTTTTTATTTCTTCAAAATAAAAAGTACTTTATAAATTTAATCTGATGAAATTAAAATATAAGCCATGTGTACAGATAGTGGTAAAGATTCTTAATATGTGAATGGACATGCAAGAAGGTTAAAAATAGTAAGTGAGTATGATCAGGAAATACCACAATCACAAACTACATACATACATACATACATACATACATACATACATACATACAAACTCATGGCATTGTAAGGAAGAGCCAAACAACAATCACTAGATACCAGAAAGACAAACTAAGCAAACCAACCAGCTCTCTCTTTCCCATTAAGATGATTGCAAACTAGGAAGGACATAAAGTAACATACAGCAAAACACACATCAATACCAGACTCCCTCAATTGGAGTAACAATAAACAACAAGTCAACAATAACAGAACCGACACCTTAGAATGGACAGCAACCTAAGCCAGCCCGGGCGGTTGGAGGGGGCTTAAATGCATTTTACTCATACCAAATCTTCACCCTAGATTCTGCTGCTGTTGAAGTACAAGAAATGTTCAGCTCTCATGGAAACCTTTTAGCAAGTGAAATGTATCATCATATAGAAACACTCTTATCAAATAAACACACTATGCTGAAACAAAGATAAGGTCTCACGACTCACAGATTGTCAGACCTAAAGAAGACCTCAAATTAAGCCACTTTGGGCCCAGCTACAGATAAGCATCAGGCACCAACCCACCAATTGTAGCTTTACATTAGAGCTGTTATAGAGTCTGAGGCGGGACCAACCATCTTGCAATTAAATAGGAAACCATAGCTATAAACCGTGATTGGGTTTAAAACCAGGTATGCAGACTGTCGCATGCCATCCAAAATAGTAAGTGAGTATAATCAGGAAATACCACAATCAAAAACTGCAGACAAACCCATGGCATCGCGAGAAAGAGCCACACAAAAATCAGGAGGCACAAGACAAACAAAGCAAAGCAACCAGGTCTCTTTCTTCCCCTTCAAGATGGTTGCAAAGCTAGAATGGACACGAAATAATGCACAACAAAACTTAGAACATCTACAGAATCCCACAATTAGAGTAACACTCAACAACGATTCAACAACAAAAGATCCACCGCCAAAGAACGGACAACACATAAAGCCACTTGGGGGCTCAAATGCATTTTACTTGTACCAAGTCTTCGCCCTAGATTCTGCTGTTGTTGAAGCACAAACAATGTTAAGCTCACATGGAGGATTCTTGCTATTGCAATGTATCATCATAGAGAAACAATATAATCAAATTCACGCACTATGATGAAACAGAGAAAAGGGCTCATGGATAGTCAGAGCTGAAGAAATATCAAGTTAAGCCATAGTGGGCCCAGTTACAGCCAAGCATCAGACAACAACCCACCGATTAAAGCTTTATGCCAGAACCGTCATTGAGTTTGAGGCCTGACCAGCCGTTGTGCAATTTAAGAGGAAACCATAGCTATAAACCATGATTGGGTTTACAACCAGGCAGGCAGTCTGTCGCATCACATCCAAGTTATATCCAATTTTTATAACGTTCGATAATCTTTTTAAATTGATCACTAAAATTAGGTTTTCCAGCAATTCTTTTGAATTTATAAGTTAAATCACCATAAAATCCAGGTTCTGATATGCCATGTAGCCAAAGAGTTTTTAAACCAATTTATATCCAACCTTTATATAACATTTGATGAAGTTTCTGTTGTTGAAGTCATCAAAATTAGAACATACTTTTGCAAAACGAATAAGCTTAGAAATATATACTCCATAGGAAGGGGAGCGAGGAACATCTCCATCAAGAAATGGGAAAAGTACTATTTAAAATTAAAATCATCTCGTTTATCATGAAATTTTAAAAGAACTACGTCATTTGTTATTGACAAGTTCAAGCCCAAAAACGGAGCTTCAGTATCAGAAGAATTCGCCTTATTTAACTGAAGTTCTATAGGATATATCTGACCTACCATTTGTTCACAATATTATGAAAATTAAGTTAGTCATCAAAATATCTGAAAGTGGAGTTAAAAGCTTAAATAATGCCAGTTTGATTATTATCTGACAGCGACAACATGAATTCTCTCTCAAAGAAAAACAAAAACATATCTGCAACAAGAGGAGCACATTTAGTACCCATTAAACTACCTGCAATTTTTCTATATAATTTCAAGGCAAATCTTATATATAATTGCCCATTAGAACGTGGAGAGCATTGAGACATTTTCTGACATTACCACAACTTATATCCTTTAGGGTGTTCAGAAGTAAAAAAAGTCATTTTTATCATTACAAACCAAATAAAGTGAGCCCTCGCTGTTAAATGTTTGTTCAATTAATTATGTTAGTTTTTCTTTGATTAGAATATGAGGCAATGCAGTATAGAGAGTAGAGAAATCATATGTAGACGCACTAGATGGTAGAAAACCGCTAGACTTTACAATTTACTAAGAATTTCACCTGAATTCACATTAATAACAACACAGAAATCATTTCCAAAATCTAAACTATATAGTATTTTGCTATGATAAAATCTCCTGTAAACTGAAACAGATGTTAAACTTACAGTAACAACTTTTGTACGTCACAGATTTCAATGGACTATTTTTTTTATTTAAATTATTAAATTATTGACTAAAATTTTGCACAACTTCTAATAAAGAACTGTCTAACATAATATGCAATCATAGCAAATAGTGAATATACTGATGAAATGCAGCATGGTGCTGCATTTTATCTGGCTTCTTACTGTTCGTGCTGTACCCATTTAGGGATATCCAGTATACAACGTGTTAGATATTCTATGAGTTATGTCTTGTGATGTTTGATAATGAAGCATGTTTTGTCTTGCTGTAGGTACGAGTGTGTGAAAATGTGACAGGGGAGACTACTCAATGTGGAAAATTCAGCACAACAATCGGGAGAACTCTACCTGATCGTAAGTTCTTGCAAGCACTTGATAACGGGATAACCCATATGCGCCGTGACACGTGATTTCCAACAATGTGGCATTTTGACAAGTGTAGACTCATACGAGCGTGTGCAGCCTCCTTTTAAGCTTAGAAAGTCCAAATAACGTTCAGTCAGTAGCTTAAGTCTCGTGAAATATTCAAGCGACTAGTAAAGGCTCTGATCAGACTGCGCATATGCGCAGGCTGATCTGAGCCTTTGCTGGTCGCACATACCACATTGTTGGAAATTCCATGTCACGGCTCAATTATAGTAACAACAATGTCAGACTGTGTTGTAAACAAACAAATCAAATAAATGTTTTAAGATCATTAAGATAATGCTCAGATATCTGATAGTGTATGTTTTAGCATCTTTGAAATAATAAAATACCCCCTTGATATATATTATACAGTTAATTGGATCATTACTCAAAAAATATGGGATTTACAAACCTCAGGGTGTGAAAAGCTGGATAAAAAACATACGCATATACACTTATTATATCCCGCCAACTTAAAAAGTGCGGGAAATTATGTTAAACCCTCCATTCAAAAAAATGCGTACGAGTGTCCATCCATCCGTCCGTCCGTCTGTCTGTCCATCTGTCCATCTGTCTGTACATCTGTCCATCCGTCAGTGCATCGTTTTCACTCTCTGCTGGGAGCATTTTTAACCAATTTTCTTCAAACTTGCTATGAGAGTTGATATTGGGAAGGAGTGTGATGGGATTGCAGATGGGTAAATTTTGGCAAACAAGTACAGAGTTACAGCCCTTGATTGACATTAGAAATTGTTTTTCACTCTCTATCTTTGGCATTTCTTTACCGATTATCTTCAATCTTGGTATGGGAGTCGATATTGTGAAGGAGTGCTCTGGGATTGCAGATGGGTAAATTTTGATAAATAAGTACAGAGTTATAGCCCTTGATTGACGTTAGAAATTTGTATTCACTCAATATTTTAGCTTTTTTAAACCGTTTTTCTTGAAACTGGGTATAAAAGTTGATATTGAAAAGTAGTGTCTTGGTATCGCAGATGGATACATTTTGACAAATAAGTACAGAGTTATGGTCCTTGATTGACATTATAAATTGATTTTTCACTCTCTATCTTTGGCATCTCTTTACCGATTTTCTTCAAACTTTGCATGAAAAGGTATAGTTTCAAAATGATTTTCTTTGCATTGAAAATATCCTGTGGTGGAGTAAGTTGCATGTCTGCAGCGCTTTTGGATTTCCACCCCCTTCCGTTTATAAATCCCATATCTTAAGTGAATGGTAAATAAACGCTATCTATACTTTGAGGAGTGAAATATTTCCTTTTTTTATCTTTTTTTAAGTTGTAGTATTATGGTTCCGACTTAGACTTATCTATTGATCAGATGGTAGGGACCTGATGCTTTGGCTGTTGTCAGGCCCACCGAGGTTTGCCTGTTGGATTTCTCTTGCTCTGGTATTCAGTTTAATATACTGTTGATTCCTAATATTTGCTTTATCTTTTTTATATCTTGAATTTTCTAGGAGATGATGCATGGATAAGTGAGGTGTTTTTTATGCAAAGGGAACATCTATGTGTTTAGATCTACATCTGAACTTAGGGTGAAGTTGGCGCTGTGAAACAGGTTTAAGCCCTCCAGTAAAATATTTTCACTGATTGTTCCAAGGTGGTACTTCTTTTTTGGATCATGTGAGATAGTTATGTCTCAGGTTTGTCATGCTTTCGCATAGGTTCATTGCTGCCTTGTGGGTCTGCTGATGGGATAAGGTCGACTCTGGCTCTTGTTTGTGATGTTTAATTGTGTTTTTGTCACTTCTACATGTGGTATCCTGGGTCAGTTGTGGAACTTGATTGTATCGATTCCTATTCTTTACTGCCTTTCTTACTTTTATAATTACTGACGTTCGCTTGCAGCTAAAGCAGATGAAGTGCTTGAGTTAAGCAGCAGAGAAAAATATGGAACAGTCAATTTGCAATGGGTTTACCCACAAAGCCCAAATGGGCGAGTTCTAACTACAGAGATAGAATACAGCCACAACAACCTATCCAGTGTAAGTACAATATGTTTATCATTTGAAACATCCGAATCTACATTTGCATGATTTTTTAATGGAAATGCCTGTTCTTATGGTTATTGACTACTGTCCTCCCAGTCAAGAGTGGCAGTGACATCATGTTTTGTTTACAAGTCATCAGGGACTTATAATCGATGGATCACTTGTGTATTAATACGACCTTTAATCCTATCCTGCGGATAGGATAAATGCACAAGTGATCTATCGATTTGCGTTAGCTCAAGTGAAGTGTACACGTTAGTGTTTTACATAGAAATTGTAAACAAAGTATTAAGACACTGTCACTCTTGGCTGGCACGACAGTATTGGCCAACAACAATTGTAATTTTCCTTTGATTTATATTCTTTGCTCAAGTAAACATGTCTGAGCCACATCTCACAACTGTTACAAACATCATTTGTTATTACATTATAATTTCTACCAGTGAAAGCGCCATTAGGAGACCACTTGTTCCAAACAAGGCAGGTCACACTACATAACACAGTCTTTATTCATCTCCCTTGATCTGAAATTCGTGTACAGGCCATATCTCACACAACATATGGTATCATGTTATGAGATGCATCAAGAGGTAAGTCGCAATAAAAACCCCACCCTTGCTGCCTAAGTTGCCCAGTGCATGCATTTAATATCATTATTGTTTCAATAGTCAGGATTATTTTGGTTCTGTATTTGTTCCTTGTTTTGTAATACAATCCTTTGTGTCCTTTATAGTTTTGCAATCATCGCGATTAGGAAGAGGGAGCTGGTTGCTTTACTTTAAGTATCTTCCTGATATCATGTGACTGGTATTGTTCTGTGGCGTGGGTCGGTCTGCAGTTTGTGATTGTGGTATTCCTGATCAAACTGACTCATTTTTGTGAGGAAGAGAAAGCTGTTTGTTTACTTTATTTTTTTCTGTGTCACATCTACGCACTGACGTGGGTTGGTCTGTTATTTAAGCATTTGCTGGTAATGCTTCCTACCCTTTCAATAATCTCTGTATGTGGTATATACTTGCAATATATATTGTGTCACTAGGGGAGGCAAAATATATGTTTCTAGTTTATTCATGCGCTGGGGCACGACAGAACCAGCAATTTGACTACACTCATTGAGAAGACGTAGATACGCCTAGACTGATCACCAACTTTGCAGTATATACAAAGGGTGTAACTAAAGACAAAAGCTTACTACTGTCGCCCAGTATGGGTGGAGCTCCAAGCTGCTCTGGGTCACTGTTTGGTGCAAAGTGCTGGTTTTGTCAACTAATGCCTCAAAATAAAATGACTGTTTTAATCCTTATAGTATCACCTACAATTTGCAACAGATGATACTTCCGACGTTTCCTTATTAGAAAACAAACTAATACGGCTTGATAGTTCATGTTAACTGTCTGCCAACAGTTGATTCATGTGAAATACCAATCCTTTTTTCCGCCAAGATCAAGAAAATTACCACAAAATTTGTCATCTGCCACATTCGTGATTGGCGTTTGAAGGGTTATTATAATCACAGGTACTTGGTCCGTTTATCACTTCTCTGGATTCGGAATTAAAGGCTAGCAATGCCATCACAATGCCGCTATTATAATATCGTTCTACTATCTGAGAACATTTTACAGGGTTTAAAGATCAAACGTTAGGCACCTTTGATATAAGTTGAAAAAATTGAAACAAATGGAAGAATTGTTTCGTTGTTAATTTTCAGGTCGATGCTACTCTTTTATGTATTCCATACAAGCATGGTGGTAGTGTTCACAACAATATCACATTTATAAATGGTGACAGGGCGTCTTTCACTCTCAATAAACTTCTAGCAGGAAGATACACGTGGCGAATCAGGGTTTCTACACTAGCAGGTCCTGGTGTATGGAGTGGGTTTAAATATTTTACTGTTCCATTTTCCAGCAAAAATAGTAAGTTTTAGACATTTACAAAATGTAGATTTTCCAATGTAAATGGCATAGTTTTATCCGATTTAACTTTACTACATGTTGTTTATTTTTTTGAAGTTGTCCCATTTGCGTTTCTAGAAAAAGTTTTCCTAGATTGTGGTTAACATTACCATATATATTTGCATGCTGATATGTTCACCAATTAGTAACTGGAATAATATAATTCATTTCCTGGCTGCAAATAGGAGAGAAAGGACCAGTCAAATACTAATATCACAGACCAGAGACCTACAAATAGAGTAACATGAAAGCGCATACAAAGACACGTATCCTGGTTGTACCGTTGTAGCAGTTTTCGTAGTATTAACCTTTCAAAGTAAATCTAGGTTTGACAAAATATTAATTTATTAATAAAAGTATTTGAATAAGCATTCCTCTGCTACACTTGAAAGTTATTACTCACCATACTTTGCTGACAGTTCAATCTAGATTGATTCTGGGTTGGGTCACTTTCAAACCTACTTAGTTTCCACATTAACTATCACAAATCCAGGTTTATATAAATAGTCACCAAAATCCATAAAATGCCACTGGTTGATAGCTTATTCTAGTCTAATAGGTTGTCAGTGAATTGTTTCCAGAACAGCGCTTCAATTAATTTATGTGAAGATCAGTTGAAGCTGCCTGTTGTTGTCTTTAGCTTCTCATATTCGCAAAAAAGCAGCGTTCAAACGTCATTACGTCATAATGACGTCACTGATGACGGAATGTCGCTGAATAAAAATTAGGCAATCAGATAAATAAATGATACAGTAACTGATAAAATTGCATTGCTCATTTTTAGGAGTAGATAAATTGTGGCATCAATTCTGTCATACAACACGTTCTAGAACTACCACAAAAGCTGGTACATCTATCATATATTAATTTGTCTACAGTTGTCAGCTGCTAATAAAAACTTAGTTATGGTCAATCAGAAAGGTACTTGTTGGCTATTTCTTTGATATTTAACATGTTCATCTTGTTGCTCAAAACTAAAATCCATATTTAATTTGCATAACACTTGTCTGACTGGAGTAAATGCTAAACAAGTCCAAACGTTTGTTACATGAGAAAAAGTTATAAGAATAGTGAAGTTAAATATCAGATTGAAAATAGTAAATTAGTTTGATCAGGAAATAACACAATCACAAGCTGCAGACAACCCCATGACACTATGATTTACCAAATGAACAGGGCTCATGACTCACAGATAGTCAGCGCTAAAGAAAACCTCAAGTTAAACCACGGTTGGCTGAACCACAGACAAGCATTGGGCACTAACCCATCAATTAAAACTTAACATCAAGGCTGTCATTGAGTCTGAGACCTGACCCACCATCTTGCAACTATAGATGAAACCATAGCATTTAGCCCTGTTTGGGTCAACATGTTATATCAAACCTTTTTTTACTGTTTGATTATCTTTTTGAAATGATCACTAAAATGTGTTTTCCAACTACTATTTTGAATGTATAAACTATATCACTAAAATATCGGCTCTGTTATGCACTATTGCAGTAGAGTTTTTGGATAAGATCATTGCATATATGTCCCCAGGCTTGTCGTCCATGACAACTCAAAAGCTTTTTTATTAATTCATTATATTTTCAGCAGAGAACATGGTAAGTAAAAATATTATTACCAACTAAATACATGTGTTATGTGTTCATCCAGATAATCTACACAATTTGAAAACAGCAGACTGGGTTTTATTATGTTTGTTCACGAGAAATACTTGAAAGTGTAAACACTCTCATGCATATCTAAGACTAACGCAAACACTAGCAGAAAGAGTCAAATACGTTTGACATATCATACTTTATTTAGCTTTGATATACCATATTTACTGCTCAACAAAAATTTAGCATGGATAAATACAGATTAATATATGTTTGAGCAAACAGTTATAAGTTATCTGCTGAGATGATGGATGGATATGTGTTAAAGTCAACCAAAGCAAAATGTATAATTTAATTTGATTGCTACTGGAATGTGCGTTGTGTAAAAGAAGAAAGGGGTCAAAACGTGTTTCAAATGCATTATTTGCAATACAAAATTAATACAGTATCGGCTTATATCTTGTGTGCCAGTAAGGTGGAATTAGACAATCTGAAAACAATAAAAGTCATCTCATTAGAGCATTTGAAGTAAACATTGAGTCTCCGAAACCACTAATGTTGTTTTTATAATGGCCTTTGTCGGTAAAAAAACAGAACTGTTTTCATTGTTTACATGCTTAATAGAAGAGGATTTTGTGTTTAAGAGGGTGCCATAAGAAAGACAATTAATGGTTAAGCAAGTTTAAAAAAAGTTTGCCTCTGCGTATTTTATTCATGAAGAGTGACGTTCATCTGAATTCTAGGCTAAATTAAATGTAGGTAATAATTTTGTATGTAGGCTTGTATCCAGTACATGTGCTGTCCATAACATAATGACGATTTAAGGGTTAAGCAATTATATTTCAGGGATGTCCTGTCTGTCCTACTGGGCCAATATCAGAGATCTTCATGAATGATCTAATATGCAGATCTGCAGTAGGTAAGCTTTTGTTTGTTAATCATGATGTTGGCACTTACATTTACAAGCTTTTGAAGCCCGTTATGTATTTCTGGTATTATTTACAATTTTTCAATTAGACCGTGAAAAATTCATAAACAAAAATTGTAAATATATATTTTTCTACCAAACATTTTTTACATTTGGGCAAAAATACTTCTAGATATTGTAGTCAGATAATTATAGTTCATGTTCTTGCAACTGTTTTTTTTTTTTTTTTTCTAAAAGTTCACCCAGTCACAATATTGCAAACGGTATTAAACCAGAAAACAATTATAAAAAGACTGATAAACATGCTGCGGATTGCTCAAAAGCTGTAAGGTGGGGCGTAAAGTGATCTATGTGAGATGTATAAGTTATTCACACAACAATGCGGCCAAAGGTATCTGTCTCCTTAATAAAAACATTTTTTGTACAGGAAACTTTTCATGCAAGAGCTTTTGAAAGATATATCCCTGTAAGGAGTACATCATCTGTAAATGGTAGACAGTTTCCATGATCAATTATAATGATATGGACTGAATTTCATCTGATCTGATTAATGTGTCAACTTGAACTGAAACTAATTGTGGCATGCAATATGTTCGACAATCTGGCCGATTCCTTAAGACTAGGTTTCGTGAGCATTTTCCTAAAGGAAAAGCCTAACAAATTTGACACATTTTTTATTGCCATTTCAAAATTAATGTTCATTCACCTAGTACACTTTAAACTCTACCAGTTGAAAAAATTATATATGGCCCAAACTCATCATCTAGATTTAAAAAGATAAAGAGGTATGAAACTGAACTTAAAAGGATTAAACTTTTGCAATCACCTTCTCCTTTAAGTTTTAATGATAATTCATACCATGAAGGTAATAATTCTAAAATGCCCAATTTTGATATGTTTTCTCTTTTGGAAGGTGAAAAAAGTAACAGTAGATCTCATGGTAAACGTAAAAATGGCAATATTAAGCGCAAAGTTTGTACGGACACAAATAAATACTTCTCTAAAGGATCTTTCTTTAGCTTTAAAAAAAACAAGGTCAGCATGTCTTATTTTCATTTTTAAGCCCCCTGCCTATCTCAGTTATTTGAAGTTAGAGGCTATAAAAAATAGTAAGTGAGTATGATCAGGAAATACCACAATCAAAAACCGCAGACAACCCCATTGCACCGCAAGGACCCCATTGCACCGCAAGGAAGAGCTGCTCAACCATCATGAGACACCAGGAAGACAATAAACTTTACAATAGAGCTGACAAATTATATACAACAGGACTTCTTACAAGGTATAATGTTCAACATTTCTTTAGTTCTTATATCGTTTCTGAGGTAACCATAAAATACATTTTATCAAAATTCCATTCATTAACAAAGGTACAGTGTTTATTGGTTTACATGGTATTTTAAGGATAGTTTAGCGGTTTCATCTATTCCAAACTACTTAAATATTCAGAAACTCCAATCATTTGCTATAAATATAATAACAAATAGTCTACTGTACTTAACTATGATAAAATTGTAATTGATACAAATAAAGAATCCAATACTCCTGACTACTGAGATTGCCAATATTCTAATTATTTATATCCCCCTGCAGGGCATGTGAAATGTCATTTCTATCGCTAGAGTTCCCAATATTATTTCTAAAGGTCATTATATAAATTTCCCTCTAATATTGATTTCATTAAATGTCGTAAAGAGATCGCTGCTTCTTTAAATGACTTCAGTAATCGTTTGTGTAAACAGGAAATGAGACTGATGCCTCAAAGGAATGCAACATCAACATTTTTAAAAATATTGATACTCATATTTCATTTTACTCTCATAATACACATCTTTTACCCCCTAAACCTAAATTTTAATTTCATCATCTAAAACGAGGTATCCAGGATTTTCATATGAACTTTTGTTTGGTTCCATCAGATAAAGTGTCTAACAATGTTGTAGTCGATTGACGATTGTATTATAGTTACTCTTAAACGCGGGATTATTGACACCAATGCCTATAAACTGCAGCCTTCTTTTAGTGCGAGGGCAGTTGTCAATTGGCGTGGTTGTCATACAGCCCTACATTTTGGTTTCAAAGCTAAAGAAAACCAAGACAGAGTTCCTACGTTGTACTGGTTACCTAAACTCCATAAAAACCTGTAAAGCAAGATCTATTGCTATTCCTAGTTCTTGTATGACAACAAAGCTTTCGAAATTGTTAACCTTGTGTCTTACAGCTGTTAAAACATGTTATAAAGTACTTTGAAAAAGTAAATGAAAGATCCGGTAAGAATCTATTTTGGTCCATTAAAAATTATGGTGAAATTTTAAATAAACTTAAAGCTAGATATTTCAATGCGACCAGTTTATCTACTTATGATCTTTCTACTCTTTACACTACTTCACCTCATAATTTGATTAAAGATAAACTTATTGATTTTAAATGAAAGAACATCCAATAGAGAAGGCTCTCCTTACCATGCACGTATTCTTTACTTCGGAAATGCCTAAAAAGTATCATGCATGATTTGTTAAAATGTATGTGATGCGCTGAACTTTTCGTTGATCAACATTTTATTCGATTTAGCACCTGTAAAGACAAGTAGTTAGGATTCCTATGGGCATTAACTTACTTCCCTGGTTTCAATTTATTTTTGTTTTGTTGTGTGAGGGACTTTATGATGTCTGTTTCTGATGATAAGCAGGCTGATATTAGTGACGCTTTTAACACTACATCCAGATATTAGGATGATATATTAAACATTAATAATGTTTATTTTGACAATATGGTAAGTCAAATATACCCTTCAGAATTCCAGCTTAATAAAGCTAATACCTCTGATACCAAAGCCGTGTTTTTAAACTTGCATTTGACCATTTCTAATGATATTGTTTCTACCAAAATTTATGATAAAAGTGACGATTTTGATTTTGAAATTGTCAATTTCCCATTTTTAGATATTGGTGTTTGTCGCTCTGCATCCTGTTGAGTCGATATCTCTCACCTGATTCGTTTTGGTAGCGCATCCAACCATGTTGCTGACTTAAGCACTCGCAATAAATTTTTAACTCAGAAACATCTTAAACAAAATTATCTGTAGCATAAACTTCACAAAATCTTTTCTAAATTTTATTGACGATACTATGATATGATATCTAAATTCCATGTTTGACTTAAATCTCTCTTGCGCCAAGGACTTTCAGAACCTGAATTCTATAGTGACTTGGTGTATAGATTGAAGAAGATTGTTGGTTCTAATCATTTTTCAACGCAGTTTATTGACATAATTTCCCATTATAAAAAGATTGGCTTTAACATTAATGTATTACAACAGACTGCATGCTTGGTGATCAACCCAATCACGGTTGGCAACTTTGCTTTCCTCTTTAATTGCACGCCGGTGGGTCTGACTTCAGACTGTATAGCCGTTCTGACTTAAGGACTTCTCTATTGATGAGATTGTAGGGGCCTGATGCTTTGGCTGTTGTCAGGCCCATCAGGGTTTACCTGTTGGATTTCTTTTGTTTATATCTATGCTTTATCTTGCTTCTATATCTTGATTTATGTACTGTAGGAGATGATGCATGGATGAGCGAGGGGTCTTTTATGCAAACCAGACATCTATGTGTCTTGATCCACATCAAAACTAAGGGTGAGATTGGCCCCATGAAACCGGTTTTAGCCCTCCAGTAAAATATTTTTGATGACCGTTCCAAGGCGGTACTTCTTTTGTGGATTATTTGTGTTATTTATGTCTAGTGTTTGTCATGCTTTGGCGTCTGTTCATTGCTGCCTTGCAGTCACCTGCTGGGAAAGGGATGACCTCTTGACTATTGTTTGTGATGCCTGGGTCAGGTGTGGTACCTGATGGTATGATTCCTGATCCTTGCCGTCTTTCTTACTTTAAAAATATCTCTAAATAAATATATTAATTGTATTTCAGTTTTGAAATCTGTTGTTGGAAGAAATAAGTCGTATCCTATAAAAGTGAAATCAGACATACGCACCAAACCAAAACTTCAGATTAACAGGTTTCTAAATTACAAGATGGCCGCCAGCTGTAATTGCCCAGTGCTTACTAATGGAGGTAGGTCAAATTATAATTTTTCATTTGTATAAAGCAATATGGTTTTTATTTAAAGAAAGCGTATGATGTTGGCAAAAATACAAATTACAATTTCTGAAAGCGTGTGATTGAAGTCAGAACTTGGCCTCCAATATATAGGTCTCTATATACATGATCTGTCTAGGAATAAATGATTGAAAGCACTGAGCTATCATGACACTTGTTGTTCCTTCATGCATAGCACACCCACTATGAATACTTAGATAAATATTTTTTTTACATGTGTAAGTACAACAAAGAAATTGGTTGTGAGAACTTGTGACCAAACCCCATTGCTGTATAGAAATTTAGCAATAAAATATGTTTAAACTAAACTACAAAGAAATTACATGTCTGGTCAAGTAGGACAACTAGGAAGAATAATATCTAGTCATATTTCCATCAGCAAACAGAGAAAGTCCTGATCAGGCAAGAGCTGTCTGGTCTGGGTCTGCTCTGTTTGCAAAAGTGTTAAAAGGCGTCTCTAAAGGGTGAAGAGTTAAGTCTCACTATTATTTATCATTAAACAATGATCTGCAAATTTTGCTACATTACTTCTTGATTTCAGCAAAGGGATTAATAAGATTATTCTAAGCAGCAACCCCATTCAATAAATAATGACATTACTCTAAGCAGCAACCCTGTTTACTAAATAATAAGTGTACTCTAAGTAAGCATCAACTTCTTTACTAAATATTAGGTTCTCTGTATTGAAAATAATTAGAAAGTAAGATAACTTTCCTCTTTTTTACAGAAAAAAGGGGATTGATTTTCACCAACCCATGGAATATGAACTACGAGAAAGAGTTCCTGGCTTTAGATGATGAAACCACAATACTGGCGAATAGCAAACAGCTTGAAAGTAAAGTTAGGGAAATCGCAGCTCGGCCAGACCTCTGTCAGTGAGGAAAAAGCGAGGTCAATTAGATTGAATAGATCGTAACTCAATATGAACATTTAGAGTCATTTGTAATATTGTTCAAACACTCTAAGAAAAGTTTTTCGAAATATCTATGGCTTATCACAAAGTTTAATCCATAGATTATCGGTGGTGCAATCAGACAGCACACTAGATTTAGGAATCTTAGGCCTCCTAGAGACAAAAAGATGACAGCCATTTAAAATAAATGTAGTCCTAGATGTATTTTTACCGAAAAGAAGATATTTTTCTTTTTTACTTTATCATGAAACACATTGAAGGTGTCCACTTGAAGCGTCTCAATGAGATGATTGAATATTTTTGTATGCATTTTAATCATCTCGATATCTCTCATATCGATGGCTATCATAAAGCTGCGAAATCATATGAGTCCCTACTGTTAGATAGGGCCAGTTAAGCAACTGTTTAGCGTAAAATTGTGATTATTTTCTTATCCATCAGTTTAAACATATGTTTTAGTGCTCTAAAGAACCGTCTCATGGTGACGGTTCTTTGAGCACCCACAACATATGTTAAGCAAATTTTTAGCGTAAATTTGTAATTATATTCTTATCCATCCGTTTAAACATATGTTTTGGTGCTTTAAAGAACCGTCTCATGGAGACGGTTCTTTGAGCACCAACAACATATGGTTTGGTTGAGAAAGAAAAAAAAATTCTGGAACGCACTCTTATCTGGAAATTTCTATCATGCTCAACTCAACTGAGCATGATATTCCAACTGCTCCTAAAAAGTAAAATGATGCAAACTTAATACTTTTTCTGCTTATAAAGTCTTAGATGTAATATTTATATTGCTAATAAATATTTAAAAGGCCAAAATTGTTGGCTTTGTGCTCAGTTCAGTTGAGTATGTGAAAAGTCTATAACAATTGTACAAATCAACTTTAAAATGCACTGTTCTATCTTTTCTATTTTATGTTTTGAATTTCATAATGTATATCCAATAGTGAAAATATATATTAATATATTCTGATTTTAGATAAAAGCCTTCATTTAATTGATATTTTTATTGATCAATAAGACACCACTTTCTACTCAGTTTTGTGAGGCTGTATTTTGTGTCCTTTCAAAAAGGCAAGTGCGTATGATCATGAAATACCACAATCACACACTGCAGACCGGGACACCCTGAGGAAGAGCCATAGAACAACAACAATTACAAGACACTAGGAAGACAAACAAATGGAAGCCACCAGCTCTCTCTCTTCCCCATCACGATGATTGCAAAACTAGAAAGGGCACAAAGTAATGCACAGCCAAACATGGAACAAACACAGAACCCTACAATGGGAGCAACAGTGAACAACGATTCAACAACAACAGAAGTTTAACAACTGAGGAAGGCAATCACTTAGGAAGACAGTTCTGATTGGTAGTTTTGAAGTATTCTTACTCATAGTTAAAAACGACACCTAGTGAAGAGATAAAAACACAGGCAGCCATATTTTAAAAAATGAAAGAAACCGGTTCTCCCTCTTCCTTAGCAAGATAATCTGTAAAGTAGAAAAGACACCAAGAACCAAATCAAAAACCAGACCCAACACAAAAAAACAACACACAATAAAATATAAAGATAATCAAACGCCAGGCATCGGTCAATTCTGTTGCGGTAAGTTAAATAGAGGATCTTACATGAGTGCTCATGTTTTATTGAATTTATTAAAGGAGTTGGGGAAAAGAGATAAAATGCGAGGCTTGCCGAGCATTTTATCTCTTTTCCGCAACGAGTTTAATAAATTCAATAAAACAAGAGCACGAATGTTAGATTCTATTTATCATATGACATTTAGAATATTGTGAAATCTCATTTATGGCGTAAAGAACGTTATAATGTTGTCAATATGTACGCAACATTGTTATGGACGTCATTACGTTTCCCGAAAATTGATAAACCACTAGTGGTTTACAGATTTTATTGCATGGCGTTATTTCACTCCCAGACGCGACGTCATATGATAAGTAATAGTTATACCATGGGTTGTCGGCCTGTACGTGGAAATAATCCACGAGCTTTACCGAGTGGATTATCTTACGTACAGGTGGACAAACATGGTATAACTGTTTTATACCACCTACATCAGTGTAGACCGTGCACATCAAGTGATATTTCATGCTAAAGTTTGTAAAGGTGGTATAATGAATATCATGCAACAGTCTACATTCCTGGTTGTATCTGTGGTTTCCTTTTTAATTGCACGATGGTGTGTCAGGCATCAGAATCAATGACAGCTCTGACGTAAAGTTTAATTGATGGGTTGGTGCCCTTTTCTTTGTTTCATCATAGTGTGTTAATTCGATTAGAATATGTCTCTATGACGATACATTGCTGCAATTGATAGGGCTTAACATATAAACGCAAAAGAAACGCAACCGTTTTCAATCCACTTTTTCTTCCACATGGATCACATGAGTCTAATTTTCTTAATTATATCCTGTGTTCCTGCGCATTGAGTAATGATTTGCCGTAAGATGGTTTTGGTCACGATTTCTATTCTGACGTTTTATTGACGTTAGTAAATTTCAACAAATGGACTCTAAAAAGGTGATGTCTCATTCGATTTGAGAACAAACAGATTGATCTGATAGCCAGATGTCTTAACTAAAGGAAAACACTAAAACGGTTTGCAAGTTATTGATTATCAACGCTACCAGTCGCTGCATTGCTACATTTCTTTATTGACGTCAACCTCCTTTTTTCTAAAACAGTCATTACAGACGCATTTCGTTCGATCATGTCGTGATACCTATGTATTCTATGCAATGTATTGAGGGCTATATAGTGACATTAAAATATTTCGATTATTAATATTCATTTGGATAAAAATGGCCAATTACGCAAAACAGTTAAAGACGTCATTTTGACAAAATAAACGTTGACAGAAACATAAAAGTACCTGATTTGATTTTGTCTACCCTTTTGCTTTCAAAAACCGATATTGGTTTAAAACGTTTTTTCGCAAAATAGGCACAATTTTTTAACTTTGTGACATTAAAAATGGGGGTTGCCTTACATTTCTCGTTGCAGCTCGCCAACCATAAGCCATATCGGTCTGATTTTGGTCCTGTATACAAGGCAAATAGCGGTACATAGCGATTTTATTATCGCTGGCTTGTTTTCTTTGATGAAAAAGACATAACTACCATTTTAGAAAGAGTTGCGTTTCTTTTGCGTTTAAGTATATTTGTGCTTTATTAACAGTAGCTCTTAGGATGAAGATTTGGTACCAGTAAAATCCATTTAAGCCTCTCGGTGACTTAGGCTGCTGTCCGTTCTAAGACAGTGGGTCTGTTGTTGTTGATCCGTTGTTGATTGCTATTTTCATTGTTGGATCCTGTAATTGTTTTATGTGTGTTATTTTGTGTCCGTTCTAGTTTTGCAATAATCTTGATGGGGAAGAGAGAGCTGGTCGCTTTGTTTTGTTTGTCTTTCTGGTGTCTCGTGATTGGTGTGTGGCTCTTCATCACGGTGCCATGGTTTTTTTGCAGTTTGTGATTGTGGTATTTCCTAGTCATACTCACTTACTATTTTAGATTTTGGCTTAATTGTAGTTTCTGATTAATAACTTTTGAAGGGATGCAACATTTTCATTCAAATTTTACTGAAGGTCAGATAATCGTTTGATTTGATTCTATACGTCCCATCAGCAATCTTTCGGTTAAACAGGGACGGCACTTCCTGGGTTGAACCAGTACTAAGCTAGGATAAATGTGTCTTGCTCAAGGACCACAATGCAGTGACGCCGGTGAGGCTCGAACCTGCAGCCCTTCGATCTCGATTCAAACACTCTACCACTGAGCCACTGCGCTCCCAAACTATGCAGATAATCATAAAATACAGATCAACTTTGAATGTTGAGATCATTTGCAAAGTTTTGAATGGGTTATGGCTCATGTTATTAGGTTTAGGCGAATGCAAAGGCTATATTGGCTTTTTGTGTAATTAACTTGCTCCTTTTCCGAAACATTTCAGAAAATTACTTTCAGAATAGAAAAGTGTTTTGAGCTTTGACCCCACCCCATGGATCGAAAGTGTGTGTAAGGACATAGGGCCTATAATGTGCCTGCATGGTGCTCATGTTCCATTCCCTGTAATTTTATATGCAACATGACTCCTTTCAGAATTTTTTTTTTGAACGTTGATCCTACCTCACGGGTTCCGGTTTTGTGTAAGGACAGAATATATGCTTGCACGTTGCTGTATTCGTCATTCCCTTTAATTTGATATGCAACATGACCTTGTTCTTAAAATGTTGAATTTTGACCCCACCTCCAGGATCGGGGGGAGGTGGGTGCTACCATGTTGCCGCATGCGGCATTCCCTTGAATTTGATATGTAACATGACCATATTCTGAAAGAGTTGAATTTTGGCCTCTGTCCCACCCCACAAGTTCACCGAGGGGGGCGTACCCAAGTCTTTGAACTAAAATTTCGTCTCTGTTTCATATCTATTATACCTCTGTCTGCATGCAAAATTTCAATAAAATATTGACAACTGACTCAGTTATTGCGAAAATTAAATATTTGACCTTTGACCCCACCTAATGGGTCATGTGGGCGTGGTAAAATTTTTATCGCTGACATGCTTATCTACAGGCACTGGCTAATTACGGCCTATAGCGTGAATTTGTCAGATATGAATAGTTTTGCGAAATGTGAAGTTTATTCCACAAAAAAACCAATATAGCTTTTGCATTAGCCTAAACAAGTCATAAAGGGTCGTAACTCAAAAGTTTGCCAATGACCTAAAAATTCAAACTTGACAAGTATTGAATGATGCTTGACCCTTCAGTAAAGTTTAAAAGAAATTGATGCAACCCTTTAAGAGTTATCGATCAGAAAGTGTGACGCCGCGGACGAAGACGACGCCGCCGGAGTCATATTCCTATCCCAGGAGGGATACTCTCATTTTTTTCTTCATACGTAGGCTCGGGTTCAGCATCTACCCTTCAACCCCCCAAAAAATTAAGGAATTTCAAGCACCCCCTAAAAATATATGAAATTTTAGAAACCCAAAAAATATCCCCCATTCTGTACATTGACCGTAAGAAAAGGCCCTAAAATGCATAGAAATGACCCCTAAATATTGTCCAATTTTGTGATGACCCCAAAAAATATCCTCAATAACTTCATACCCCCAAAAATGTTTCTATTTCTGAAAACCTCCAAAAATGTTGAAATTCAAAATTTTGAACCCCCCAAAAAATGACCCGAGCCTACGTATGTATTAAAATATCAGAGTACCCCCTGGGATTCCTATGTGTCGACCTTGCTTCGCAGGCGACACAACAACCAAACATCATCAGCTGACTTTGCGGCTGTTAACAATCGTGTGACGTCATCAGTACCGTAGCGATACTGGCCCACTTCGAATCGAAAATTAGTTCCTACTATAGTAACTTAAGTTCGATTCGAACATCGATAGTCGCTACTATAGTGACGTCACTAATCTACTAGAAATCAACGGTAAGTCAGAGCACCGTTACTCTAGTAGCTTGACTGATTCCCTCCTCTAGACCTATCTAGCAAGATGGGTTCAAGATCTATCAATAGCCTGGAATGTTTTTAGTTTACAAAATAAATCCTTGACATATTTACATTCCCACTTATTCATAATTGTTAATTATGTAGGCTGTGTAGTTTATGCACACCATTTTTGTCTACGATGAAGAATTGAAGTGGGGCATTCAGGGCTATTCACTTTGTTTACTTGACAACTTGCTAAAAGTTGCAGCAACTGTAGCCGTTCTGGCGTAAACGTGCGCACGCATCTATTACGTAAGAACTTTAGTAAGAACTTTAGTTTGATTCGAAGTGGGCCACTGTCAAATAAACAACTGATCCATACCAGTACTGACGTGCACATTAAAGCCTGCAAGTAACATTTCAATCGCATTAACCGTTTGTAAGAAAAAATGCACAATTATGGTAATCAGTTTTAAAAGTTATACTGCACAAAATAGTTATAGCATGCCATTTTTATCAACATGCACTCATAGTCCGACCATTAGCGCGAGTAAGTTACAAACGTGTTTGTCTTGTGTCTTGCGAATGCCTGTTGATAAGAATGAAGTCCCTTTTCATAAATCTCCGTTTAACTCTTTATGCAAAAGGTGCTTTTTTTCATTAAAAATACCTTTTTCAAAACTGATTTTTAGACAATTATTTCAAGACATATAGCTCCACAGATGAGGTTGCTGACACCTTTGTTCACGATACAACACCTTCAGAAACTTTCTTCGCCATCAAACAGTCCAGACTACGATACCAACTATCGGACACAAGTCTCATTTGACAAGCTTCTCTCACCAAAGCTTGTGCGGCTCAGCAGACATTTCCACACAACACATTGACCCTGAAGGAAATTCAACAGATTATCAAAACCTTTAGCAATATTAAAGCTCAAGATGCTTTTGACTGTGCTGCAGAAATTTGAAATTGGCCCCTGTAAAAGTATTTGTTACATGGCGTCGCGTCTGGAGTGATATAACGTCAAGATATAAAATCGATACACTACTAGTGGTTTACAGATTTATTAACGTTACTTAATAACGTCCCTTATAACGTAAAAGATGGCATGGTCTGGACTTTTGTCATGTGATAAATAGAATCTGACATTCATGCTCTTGTATTATTGAATTTATTATACTCGTTGCGATAAAAAGATAATACTCGTCAAGCCTCGCATTTATCTCTCTTCCCCAACTCGCTAAATAAATTCAATATAGCACGAGCACTCATGTAAAAACCTCTATATAATATATTGGTTGTCATGATGAGTTGCATTATATCCCTGAAGGAGGGTATTCCCACTCCTGTACTCAAGAAAAAGAAAGATGCAACACTGCCAACCAACTATAGCGGTATAACCTTATTGTCAATACTAGGGAAGATGCTAGAGAAAGTACTTCTAAACCGCACAAAAAGAAAATATGTGGGCATCAGCGGAACTACCGCGAAATCCTGTTAACGTTAATGTGTTCCTTCGTCACATCCTGGACCTTTCGCGGCAGTGGCATCATCACGGAAATCCAAACAAAGGTAGGTACTCTCGCTTGCTTTGGTGTTTTGTAAAAGAATTGGCAAACTATGTAAAAATCCAGCAATGCTATTCCATGTAGATATGATTTACCTTGCTAAACAGGCCAAACGCGATGTTGAAAAAAGCTTTGCTTTGAGTTTGGGACCGTAACCAAATCAAACCCAGAAAGGGATTTCTTCAATTTATGTCAAATAGATGTTTTGCCAGTTTCAGCTCAGATCAAGAGCATTTTACAAATGGCATTTACAAAACAGTCTTTAATCGTCCCTCACACGTAAAACGTCGAACCGATCTAGATGGCTTCATGGTATACACTTACTGACATCCTCTCTTTATATAAAACCAGGGAAACGTATAGTGACGCTGTGCCAATGTGACGCAACAACGTCACTATGACGCCGGTTTACCTACATAACAATTTTGAATCTGCATAATGTCAATGATCGCCATCTCAAATATTTAATTCAAATATCTTATTTACATCAAGAAACAATTATATTCTGCTGTTCAATTAGCAATAATTAGTATGTGCCAATGACTACCCTTAATATTTAAGTCTAGTCTTTTCCATACATGCGTCAGCTAAGTAGTGGTAATAAGACAATATTGATCTCCACGATGAGCCGGCTGTTCCTATTTAGGTCCTGATAGCTCATCACGGTGCACAATTATGCCTTAGAATGAATGGGTTTATTTGTGCATGCGCTGACCATAACCCTGATAAGTCTCATTTACCATATCAATCATCATCATACCTTGCTTGCAGCAAACCAGATGTTTGAATTTTAACCCGTCTAAGTAACATTTAGACTGGTTCTCTCCCTTTAATAGCTTGTCAGCATGTTATATGCGTAGCGGAAGTGAAGCTTTATCAACTAAGGGAACCAATCTAAGTAACATTATCAATCTATGCGCACTCATATAAATCACCCTGTAACACGGAACTCTGTGACATGATCCAATAGGCATGACTTATAGAATAATCAAAGTCTGTACAGACAGCTACAATGAGCAGCCTGTGCAATCCTGACATAATCACGAAAATATGCAGTTGCATAGAAAAATACGTAGATGTGTAACATTACTTTCATTTCTGAAAAATATAATAAAAGGAGCATATTCCTTAAAAATGCTGATCAGCTAGAAACCGAAACAATCTACAACTTATTACACGTTACAAATATGGCCTTTGTTAGATTGACACTGATAATATACACTAAGGTTCTCAAATAGAAGACCACGTACAGTGCCACCTATTGTATATAAGAAAAAAAAAAGAATATTACATACCTTCTCCTTATCAGAGTAAGTAAGGGTGCAAAGATCAGGAATCGATACAATCAAGTACCACACCTGACCCAGGTTACCAAAGGGAAAGCGACAAATTCACAGTTAGACACCACAAACGAGAGCCAAGAGGTCAGCCCTTTCCCAGCAGGTGACCACAAAGCACATATAAACAGACGCGCACAAAGACATAGCAAACACAAGACATAAAAAAACAACATAAAAGATCAACAAAAGAAGTACGGCCTTGGAACGGTCAATAAAATATTTTACCGAAGGGCTTAAACCGGTTTAACGGCGCCATCCTCACCCTTAATTCAGATGTGGATCAAGACACATAGATATTTGGTTTGCATGAAATACCCCTAACTTATAAATGCATCATCTCATAAAATATATAAATCAAGATATAACAAGGAGATAAAGCCAAGATAAGGACTCAACAGTATATAAAACTGAATAATGGAGCAAAAGAAATCCAACAGGTAAACCCCGGTGGGCCCGACACACAGCCAAAGCATCAGGCCCCTACCATCTCATCAATAGATAAGTCTTTAAGTCAGAACCATCATAGAGTCTGAAGTCCCGACCCATCGGCGTGCAATTAAAGAGGAAAGCAAAGTTGCCAACCGTGATTGGGTTGACCACAAAGCTTGCAGTCTGTTGCAATACATTAATGTTATAGCGAATCTTTTTATAATGGGAAATTATTTTAATAAACTGCGCTGAAAAATTGTTAGAGCCAACAATCTTCTTCAATTTATACACCAAGTCACTATAGAAATCAGGTTCCGAAAGTCCTTAGCGCAAGAGAGATTTAAGTACAACTTGGAATTTAGAAATCAAACCATAGTATCGTCCATAAAATTTAGAAAAGGTTTTGCGAAGTTTATGATACCTATAGCCTTGTTTAAGAAGTTTCTGAGTTAACAATTTATTGCGGGTGTTGAAGTCAGCAACATAGCTAGATGCTCTAGCAAAACGAATGAGTTGAGAGATATAGACTCCATAGGATGTAGAGCGAGGAATATCACCATCTAAAAGTGGAAAATTGACAATTTCAAAATCAAAGTCGTTCAGTTTATCAAAAATGTTGGTAGAAACAATATCATTAGAAATAGACAAATGCAAGTCTAAAAATTGGCTTCGGTATCAGAGGTATTGGCTTTATTAAGTTGGAGCTCTGAAGGATATATTTGACTTACCATATTGTCAAAATAAACAATATTAATGCTTAAAATATCGTCCAAATATCAGGATGTAGTGTTAAAAGCATCAATAATATCAGCCTGCTTATCATCAGAAACAGACATCACAAAGTCCCTTTCATAACAAAACAAGAATAAATCGGCTATCAGGGGAGCACAATTAGTGCCTATAGGAATCTCAACTATTTGTCTATACAGCTTGATGCCAAATCGAATTGAAATGTTGTCCAACAAAAAGGTCAGCGTATCACATACATTTTGACATGACCATGCATGAATCTAACACAATTCTACCGTCTCTGTATAAGAGTAACAATTTTGTATCCCTGTTACTTTAAACCTTTAAGGGTATATACACTTAGCAACACTTATAAGTGTGCACATATAAATTGGTTCATATCTCCGTTAATACTGGTCAGATCATTTTCAAATTTTCAACAAATATAAACTACATCTGTGTAATAAAATAGCATTTATCTTATTTGAAATAATTGAAAACGTTAAACAATGCCAACGCAAAATTCAAATTTATGATAAAATCAAACTTCACTTTTTTTCCAATATTTTAGACGAGACCAAATTTGATCGAGTATATCAAAAACTAAGTAAATATCAAGGTATCCTAAAGTCAATTCCTGCAGCGGCGCCCATGTTCATATAAACTTAGTAGCAAGAATGTCCCCCCGCACTGTTCACTACCGCCATCGTGCAGCAACTGCATTCCTCTGTTGTTTCTCAAAAATGGAATGACCTCCGTATCCAGCGCTTGGTGTTGATAGTGAGCCATTTATGATGACAATGTTAGTTTTATGATGTAAGGACACACCTGCCCACACCATAACAGAACCAACCATTTTATTCATAAATGCTTAACTATAAAATGATATGCATACATGAAATGTCAGAACGATAAATTCTAAAACTAGGCCACTGGCTGGATATGGTTTACCTCCCCCAGGGGGAATTTCGTAGACCATATTTTTCTTGAAGCCCAATGTCTTGCAAGGATTTTCAATATGTAAGCTCTCTGACAATGGCAGCGTTAAACTGTAACAGCCTGTTACATACGTTACCTTACAAAATATTTTATAATCAACATTCTATTTAAGACTTCAGAAAAGTGCTAGAAAATGGTCAGATTTCCAAATTGGTTATATTTTCTAACTTAGCTGTTACTGAGCCACAGATATTGACATATGAAAACAAATATAGTCACCCCCGATGTAGTGTACGTCACATGGTTTCACTGAACCCCCTTTTAAATGATAAATGAATCTAATATAGTTTGTCTTAAATTTTATTGAAACCAGTTTATGTTCATTAATTTGGTATTATATTAAAGAATTTTAATTAACCTTTTCAAAACTGCAAGCATTACGTTCTTATCTTACATACATTTTGAGCTATTAGATGATGAACCTGGTAGCCCCATATCACACAAAAATGTAAAATGTAATTGTCTAGGCCTTGCGCTAGCTCTAGACCCCACCTCCCCCAAGGGGAATTTTGTACACTATGCTTCCCAGATACTACATTATATAAGCCACAAAATGAAATTTGTTAGCCCTCTGAGAGTGGCAGTGTAAGGGGGTAACATTATTTTACGTACGTTACCCGCAAAATACCATTAAGTTTTCCTGGAATGTCTCCAACATGACATATGTACACTTTTTTAAGTCTGGCAAAGGTTTAAGAACTTCTTAGACCACAGTAACATAATGTTTGCATTTATTTAATAAATGTCTTGAGTTTTTGCCGTTGTATATGTTACTTAGTGTTTCATATGTTATTTCCAAGTACCAGTATGGCAGGTATTAACTTTACATGTATAACATCCACCAGTGAATATAGCAAATCTATAAGACTGCTATTCAAATGGATTTAAGTTCCTTATTAAGGTGTCTTACACTATTTTACAGCCCAGGTCACATACGTTACTCTCTGAATACAATTAAAGGTTCAAGATATGGTCTCCAACACGACCAGCTTGTACTTATTTGCATGCTGGCACAGTTCCATGTACTTCTTTTTATTATATACAAAGTAATGAAATACAGGAAAATATTGATTAAATATAATGCATATTTAAAAAGAAGCTGTATTTCACAGCCGTGAAAATATAAAAAGTTGTATTTTCACTGCAGTGAAAATATAAGTTGTATTTCACGGGTGAAATTGGATGTCCTCTGCTTTGTCCATTGACTTTCTTTAGCCCACTTCAGAATTTCAAACGCCTGTAACTTTTTTATTAGTGGACAAAAACGCAAAGTGTGGGTATTCATTTTCTTAGCTAGATCGCAAGGAATATTTTGGTGATTAAATTGTCGCGATTTGCTGAAATTTTCACTTTCTCTACTCCTGCTCCTGAGTTTTCAGTTTTGACCGACGTGGCACATTATGCAACGTCATCATCAATATGACGTATTGTGCGAACGTGTATGACGTCATATAGTACAAAAAATCTGTAACGCTTAAAATCGTATATAATAAAAAGAAAATTCAAATGTTTTTTGTTAAATATGTCTTTTATTTCACTCGAGAAGTGGACAATAATTATATTTCATTCGTGGCTTCACCACTCATGAAATATAAATATTGTCCATTTCACTCGTGAAATAAAAGACATATTTAACAAAAACATTTTAATATCCTCTATTTACTGTGGCTCATTTGCTGAGGATGTAACTAAAATATAAACTTCCATAAGCCCTCTTTTCTTTTATAGAGACATCAAATATAGTTAACATAATACTCATGGAAAGTTTGTAACATATAGTACAATGTGGGAGTAACAACTTAAAAAATCAAAGAAAACCCATCAGGTAGAAGTTATAGAGCTGTTTCTTGCCAAGCTAGCAACTCTTCGTATATTATCCAAGGGTTTTAAGAATTTTCCAATACAGCTTATTAATCCTCTATCAGATTCATCTTGCAGGGGATTTTGCAATATGCTAGCACTCTGGTAATGGCACCATTACCTTGTAACAGCCAATTACCTATATTACCCATCAACATCTTTGATAATTTTAGTAAATGACATGACTTCTGAAAAGTGCAAACCATAAGGGAAGATTTCCAAATTGGCTATATCATCCAAGTAAGCTAGTTTTGCATCACAGATATGGACCTTTGAGAACAAATATGCACCCCAAAGTGTTACATATGTTATATTTTTTCCATTTTTCCTATATAAATAATTTATGCAACTAATATAGTTTGGTAATTTTTTTTAATGTGAATGTGTTTATTAATTCATTTGTATTAAATAATGTTTATTACCTTTTGGAAACTGCAAATATTATGTTTTTATCTTTTATAAGGTTTGAGTTGTTGAGTTTTAACCACGGTAGCCCCATATCGCACAAAATATGGAATATAATTCTGTGGCTCTTTTGTTAGGGTACAATCAAGTTTTCTTTCACCCAGAGGTATTGGATTTCCTTCCCATTTATTTTCTGCACATTTTGTTCATATCTGGAAAGCCTCACTTGTTTTCATGGGAAAGACTTGATAGTTCAATCATTGTACGAGGGGCATTTGGAAAGTTCTTAGTATGGTCTTTTATCTCAGTAACCGATTTACAAACCTTATCATGTTTGGATTCATGTTAAAGAGCTATCTTTCCTCTATGTTATGGCACAAATTTTATGAGGATATAATGATGCTGAAACAAATAATATTATTGTGAATACATGTACTGTTTGTATACTGGAAAACGCAAAATTTCAGTGGAAAATATAACATTTTACCTTTTGAAAAGTGTGCAGAACATTAACAATATTTCATGAAATTAGCTACTTTTGTACCATTTTGTAGGCCACAATCTGGTACAGTTATTATACAATTGATGACCGAGCTGGATGTTTCTAATAACTAAATACCGGTACAACAATACCAAAGCCGTCTAGAAAGCAAAGCAATGCGCTCATTTTTTTGACTAAAATTCGCATGTCACAATGCACATATTTTGAAAATATATAACCGACAGTAGTTTAAAAATGCCTTGCGTTGGTATTTTTGTCAAGTACACTTTATGCGCTTTGTATTGAAACCAAAATAAATTTTGTAAACCAGAACAAACGGAAGATAACTCTTATAATCTTACCATGGGGCAGAGTAAGTTTAGCTATGAGCTGACGTTCTTGTTTATTTTAATTAAAAAACAGTGGCAAACAAAAAAGTAAAAATACCTTGAGAGTAGAAATCAATCAATTTTGTGATAGTTAACGTGATACCAAGAGAAGTTCTTACACCATCGACAAAATGTGAGGGGTTAAGTTACCCCACCCACTTCTTGAAAAGTAGGGGTAGTGTTATTAGGAATAATTTTCTTGAATACAGAACTAAACAAGCCAAATTTTATGCGCGATGAAATGATTTTTATGCATTGTTCGCCACAAAAAAAGCAAAACATATACTCATTTTTCGTGCTCCTGCAGTGACACAATTTATAGTGAAGTATAAAGTTGAAAGTTTACCATTTCTCTATTAGTCAACATTTCCCGAATGTAAAGGTGGTAGTCGTGCAAGCAGTGATCGGATAATATAATTTAATAAAAAATAAGTTGGCACCAAATCGTTAATTTGTCAAATCAAGATCGCAAATAAGGTCCCCAATTTTCCTTCGCTTTTTTCCAAGTATTTTGCTTAAAATTTCTGCCAGTATATAAACCCCTATTCATTTTGAGCAAGCGCTGCACTTGCACGCCAAGTCCTTTTTCAACAAAAATTAAACCATCAAGTAGCCGTTGAATTCTAGTTTCCAAAAATGTTTTATTTTAAAGCATTTTATCAACGCATTGTGGAGTTATGATGCCATGCTAAGAACTTTCCAAATGACCCTCGAGTGTACATCTTAAGGACAGAAAAGCAGAGTGGAGGTAAGCTAATGTTCATGCCATTTGAAATAGTCAGTATATGTGCATGGCTTTGGTACTTTTTCTAGAAACATGTCGTACTGCAGCTTATTCACATTTACATATAGCACATGTTAGGGCTTCATGTCACTGATGAGTGCCTAGAGCATTTTTGTTCGTTTCTCTACCCTGCTTAGAATGTTGATGAACTAGTTGGGGGGTGGGGTGGGGTTCTCTATCAGTTTGATAGGAACAACCTTTCCGTGGTACTTACACACCGGCAAATTGGTAGTGTCACAATCTGTTAAACAGTGTATTACTGTAGATTTCTTTCCCCATATTCTGGCCAATGTTGTTGACATTCAGAAGGTGCACCTTTTGTTGCATACACCATTGTTGAACAAAACACCCAGGTCATCATCTGCGAAAACGTTTGTATAACTATAGACTGCTGCTTATACATATGATATATGCATCAGTGACAAATCCAACATGCCCTGCCTTTAGTGCCTGATTGAATACTGGTGCCATCAGATCCTTGAAGGTGACAGGAAAAGCTATTATGCTCTGTAGTTACAGCTGTGCCATCAAAGTTATCTGCAGAACTACATTGTCAATCTTATGTTGATGCAATGTGCGATTGCAAGCCATGCGGAAGTTTGGACTTGTCAGTCTTTGTGGAAATTCTATCAGGAGTTGACTGAGACCATGGTACAGTTCCCAGAAGGAATGGCAGTGTCAACTCAAGGTCAACATTATGCCCAATAGAAAGAAGGTCATGCTGACCAAAGACGCTCCTTTAAGCTCTCACCTGGCTGTTTGCATTTTGTTAAGAATTTCTAGCGATAAAGCGAGCAATCTTGTTGAAATAACGACTGGAGAAACTAGGCACATTCAACAAATATATATAGACGAGCCGTCGATGCAACATTGCCCCCGAATTTGTATATTTAAAACGGGGTTTCCTAAATGCATGTAATAACTTTACATCTTGTTGAATGATAATTTATTTCTATCATCAACTGTGCTTGTTATTCAGTAACCTATATGGGAACCAGACCGTTAAACAAGGGTAAACAATCGTCCTATCACGCTATATACAGTAAAACTATTTATACAGTTGATGTACAATAAAAACGACCATCTTGCAAAGTAGTCTATTTTTGTCAGATACTTGATGTCTTCTTTCGCTTATATAACCCCTTTCCCCCCCTAGAGACTAGACGCCCTTCACATATGTTATATATTTGTATAGCAACATTTAATTGTCCAAGGGGCATCTTGGGTCTAGGGGGGGGGGGGGGGAGAAAGCATCTAAATAC
Source organism: Loripinus fragilis (assembly GCA_964019695.1). Classification (NCBI taxonomy): domain Eukaryota; kingdom Metazoa; phylum Mollusca; class Bivalvia; order Lucinida; family Lucinidae; genus Loripinus; species Loripinus fragilis. The sequence continues at coordinate 94,674,082 of OZ026522.1, forward strand.
AAACTGAAAGACGCCAGTTTCATCTTTTCAATGACAAACGTCACAATTTTAAGTATATTTCGTACGCATGCGCAGAAGGAATACCGCAAAGTTTTGAAACGAAGGGCATTTATATTCTTAATATTTTAGCACTTTTACGTTTTGAAAACCTCCTAAGGATTTACTAAAACTCTCGTCTAAACGGCACCCAGTCTAAAGACGTAAAATAAGGGGTGGGAGTAGAAGGCGCAAGTTTTCACGGCTTTGCAAATGATGAATCACTTTGAAACCTATTTTGATGCTTTCTATGCATATTTTACTACCGAAACAGACCAACTTTAAAAAACATTGGGGCAATTTGAAAATTTAAGTTTTGTAATCATGTCAACTAGGGAAAATATACGCCTTATCGCTAGAGCTCCTTAGAAAATTTCTTCTTGCTTGGCCTCGCAAGCCTCAAAACTGTATTAGCTTGTAGCATTTTATGGGGTTGTGAAAGACAGATTTTTCAACTTAAAGCGAGCCAATGAAGTCTGCAACAGCCTTCTGCCAATGTCATCAGCCTCAATAATATCCTTAGCTATGCCAGGCATATTAGGAACACTGAAAGACAAAAAGTACATTCATTGTCTTCAAAACTAGAACTAAAAAGGATTAGATAAGCCTGAAACTGCCTCTAGTACTCGTTCTACTTTGCATCTGAGCAGATTGAAGACATTTCTATTTCATTTCAGTGCATTGAAGAGTTGTTTCAATATATCGAGCTCTGATGTGATGAGTAATATACCATTCCATCTGTAGAACGAAACGTAGTTCTAGTTGCTGAAGCCTAATACCTCTTTATTGTTTGCTTGATAGTTATATCAAAAGCTTTTCTCCAATAGTTGTGACACACTAAACCCATTTTGTTCAAGAAATTCTTTGCATCTGCGATGTGTATCAGACAAATTCATGAGTGTAATCAGTTACACAGGTACATATTGTACGTAGTTGTTGTGATCGTTTGTAATGAACATTGGGAACAAGGCATACAGAGAGAGCTGACATGCAATTCAAAGTTGTTTTCGTTGTAGCGCTAATCAGTGTCAACATCATCTGAATTATATCCATATACCTTGCCAAGAACTAGGCTGTTTCACAGTGACTGTCTTTCAGAACTTCCGATTTGAAAGCATGGTATCTACTGATTACCTGAGCAAACAGCAAAGGTTGATAGATCACATTCAAATATTAGTTTAAGTCACCATAAATCAATAAGGAGCTTCAATTTATTTCAGCCTTATAATTTTTCTTAATTCTCTGACAGTCTTAATACATGTATAATCAACAATGGCTATACAGATACTCAGAATAACTTATGTATCATTGGTAACACAAATAACAGTTAAAGCTCAAGGCATTTATTAAATGAATACGTAAAATAGGTAAATCTTATTAAAGGAAGTACATAAACCTGTGCCAGCATGCAAATAAGTATAAACCGGGCATGTTAGAGACATTAACTAAAATGTTTAATGCTATTTTGAAGGTAACATACATAACATAGGCCTGAAAAAAGTGTAAGCGACCAAAATTAAGAATTTTAAATTATTTAAGTAGCAGCCTTATAGATTTACTATATTCTGTGACAGATGTAATTCAAGTTAAGTCAATAAATACCATATTGATACTCATAAATAACGCAGGAAACACTAAGTAACGTATACAACGGTTATAACACAAGACGTTTACAAAATTAATACTAAAATATGTAACTATGTTATAAGAAGTTAATAAACCTGTGTCAGCATGCAAATATGTACGAACATGTCATCGTTGAGACATTATCAGGGACGTTTAATGCTATTTTGGGGGGTAACATATATAACGTGATGTTACACATTAACGCTGCCACTCTCAGAAGGCTAACATCTTTTAATTTGTGTCTTATATAATGTTGTTTCAGAAAATCATAGTGTACACAAAATTACCACTGGGGGAGGGGGTCTATAGCCAGCTCAAGGCCTAAACGTAGAAAACTGTGAACTTTAATTTTTCAATATTTTTGAATTTTGATCGCGCATTCTTAAAGCTAAAATTTTACGAAAATAAAAATTGATGGACTATCATGTCATGAATGTCATCTATATCTGTTGCTAATTTCCAAATGATCTGACTTTTATTTATGAAGATATGGATCCATTTACGATATATGTGCACATTTATAAGTGTTGTTAAGTGTACTATTATCGCATTTCTTCATAATTTAAAATCCGAGATTGGGTAGCTGTGCATTTAAATCATACATGCTAACAATTATCTTCTCGGAGGACACTGTTCAGACTGCGCAAACGTTTACCTCGCGTAATTAAAAAGCGTGAACTTTTATAACGATTGTTCATGACAGACGTAAAGTCGAGCAACCCAGGCTAAAGACGAGCCTTTGCAAATGAACGTACCCTCCAGAGAATTCGCTTTTCGGATACAAAAAGCATGGATGTAGATGAAGAATAGGATAAAAGATCGGATGTCTAGCCCTGCTGAAAGCTAACGATAAGCGATTATAGGTGTTGCTACATCGGCAAGCTAGATCCGCCGAAAAAAAAGTATAATTAATACTGTGTATTACGTAATGTGCATGGTTCCAGATATTGTTCAGTTTCCATGTAAATCAATATTTTAGATGATACAAAAGGATCTAATAACGGGTATGTTATGGGTGGTTGATGGGTATAATATAAATAGCCTTAATGTATGTTATAACTTAAACACCCCGAGCCAAAAGAGTAGTCGAACATTAATGCAATGCTTTTTAATATGGCTATTCACTCGGATGTATTTAACCGTTAGTTATGCAAAGCTCTAGATAAGAGTGCGTATTATAACTAATTTTCTTTTTTCTATTCCAAAACGCATGCTGTTGGTAGTTAAAAGAAACGTCTCAACGAGACAATTCTTTTGAGCAACCAAAACACAGGTCATGATTAATGACTAAGAATGTATTCATAACTTAATATGCAGTATACTAAAACGTGTTTATCTTGGGCTATGACTCAACACATTGATATTTGAGAAAGCATGGTACAGGTCTACGTGTGCCGCTATAATAGCCCCCTTTTCAGGCCGGTCGCACACGAATAGGTTATCAAATTCATAATTTCTAAGTTACATTTATAGGGCTCATATATACTGACGGGCAAACGAAACGCCAGATGCAAAATTTCCGATAAATTACTCAGAAGGAAATAAAATTAGTGACAGCAGTTAAAATATTTACGTACATGTTTATTAGCCAACATGCTAGCAGCGAAGATTCTGGTGTGTTTGCGTGTGGGAGGGGGTAACTACATTTGGACCACTGTACGAAATTTGGGTACTTATCTCACATGGGCTAAAGTCTGCATTTAAGACTGTATATGCCTTGGGGGAACGAATATGGGTAGGGGCAAGACTTTAACCGTTGCTATGGTAACACAAATGACCGCCACAATATGCTGAATATAGGAAATTGACCGTTTTCGAACACATTTGAGAGATTTGACAGAGAAATTAACATAGAGCACAAGCAAATACCAAAAGGATATTTTAACAGATGATTAGAATTATCATGGCACAGGTGTTTTTGGTATTTAGCTATTCGGTCTCCTAAAGCCTTAAATGTGGTCCAAAAATGGCAATTTCTCTATTTAGGCCTATTTTGGCCGCCATTTTTGTTACTTTGGCAATGGTTAATCTTGAATAAATGCAAGACTTTTACACTTGGTTTATTCTTCTAAACAACCAATCAGAAGAAAATGGTGAACAGCAACTGTCAGTTCTTTGCATTTTATCAGAGTCTGCTACCTGTGGCCTCTCACTATATACAATGGACTATTCTGACTTAACTGTATCAAACTTTATGGAAAAAATCAATTTGTCTTAAAAGGGTTGAACACTTATTAATTACAGGATGTCTCTTTTTAGGGAATCGGTATAATATGGCGAGGTAGGAAGGAGAACACACGAGAAACATCCACGTCAACAAAATGAATCAAGGAGGTATTCTAGAGCCAATCCCAATTACACAAGACGATAAAGCCTTTTTAGGAGTGAAAAGGAACAAGGCTCTGAAAAAATGGACAAAACTGGCAGTTTTTGCTACAATAGTGGCAGTTATAACAATCTTAATTGGTATTATTGAACTGTTATTGGCTGACTTTGGTATGGATTACTTTGGAGGGCCAGTGATCATTGGTGTCATGACACTTGTGATCGTGTTTTTCAGTTTGTGTGCAGTTCGCGAGGGTCGTAAATATCCTACCGGGGATCAGACCGGTGGTTGTTTTAAAGGCTTAGTGTTCTTTTATCTAATAACATCACTAATGTGCTTGATAGGTTCAGGAGTGATATTGTTGTTTATGTTAATTGGACTGATTGGATGCTTTAGCTCACGTGAAGATTCGTATAATGTTAATCCATGTCACTTACCAGATGGCGACACTTTGAAGCCAATCTCTATCATCGCGGCTATTTCATGTCTAGTATTGACAGTAGCCAACGTAATGGGCTGTGTTGTCTATAGCTGTAACACCCGCGCGTTTGGCTTCAAGTCGAGGAACGAGATAATGTTGGAATATCAGACACAAATGTTGACGGAAGTCCAGAGAAGTCAAGCTCAACAATTCATTCCACAGCAAGCGTCTCCCGGTTACCCCACCAGCATCCCTCCAAACGCACTTCAATATCAAGGGTATCCGTCTACCCAGGGCCAGTACGGCCAGTACCAGGGACAAATACCTGCACCTGTAGCGGGGCACCAAGGGTATCTATCGCCACCGGGACCGTATCCTCAGTATCCACAGGGCCACCAGGCAGAACCCATAATGCGTGTAAATGGGGAGAACTGAGATGAAAATGGTGATCTGCCCAGTTTTAAAGACGTTATGAAATGAATTTTTGCATGTGATTTCTATAGCATCTTACTCCTTAACCAAATTCAGCCGAATGGAATTTCCCACTGTTATCAATTAGACCAGTCGATATCTGTTTAAAGGATCGTAGGGTGGTTCTTTACATTCTATTTACATTTTAATAGAACATTATGTAAGTAAACCGTGGAGACCCTGGTCAGACGCCGCGTTCTGCGGCGTCTGATCTGGGTCTACACTTTTTGCATCTCTTTGCATATTCCCCACAGAAAGGACGCGCGGCCTATATTGGTTAACTCTTTGCACGCAGGGCAATTTTCGATGATGCTTGGTCCACTTGAGATGTTTCAAAAGTTATCTGAGGAATAGCATCAGGGTGACAAACAGTTTAGATCAATGTCAGGCCCCTGATCTTGGTCCAAACTGTTTACAAATGTTATTACCATTCGTCACTAACATGCAAAAAGCTAACCCGGTATTATTGAATAGAAAAAAACAAGTGAGTATGATCAGGAAATACCACAACCACACAATGTAGACTAACGCATGGCACCGCGGGGAAGAGCCCCAAAACACTAACAGTCACAAGACATCTGGGAGACAATTAAAGCAAATCAATCAGCTCTCTTTCTGTCTGTCTGTCTGTCTGTCTGTCTCTCTCATCCAGGTGATTGAAACACTGGTAGGACATAAAGTACTGAATAAAAAACAAGGACCAAACACAGAACCACCACAAACAATGAAAGCAACAATAAACAATGAATCAACAACCACAGAACCACCGGTTTAGATTGGACAACAGCCTAAGCCACTAGGGGACTTAAAATGCATGTTACTGGTACCAAACCCTCGCCCAAGATTTCGTTGTTTTAACAAAAAATTGTTAAGCTCGGATGGAGGTTGCCTAATTATAGCCAAGAGAAAATATCTAATGAAAGTAAAGAAGGCCAATATCAGGAGTCGATTCAATCAAGTACCACACCTGACCCGAGGCACCATATGGGAAAGTGATAAAACTCAAGGAAACAGCACACACACGACAGCCAAGAGGTCAGCCCTTTCCCAACAGGTGATCACAAGGCTGCAATGAACAGACAAGACAATACAATAAAGACAAACGTGAAACATTAGTAACACAGTGACTATGATTGAACAAAGAATAGGACTTATCACTCACAGATAGTCAGAGCTAAAGAAAACCTCAAGTTGAGCCACGGTGTGCCCAGCCAAAGACAAGCATCAGGCACCAACCAACTAATAAAAGTCTTACGTCAGGGCCATCATTGAGTCTGAGCATTGACCCAAAGAGGTAACCATAGCTTACTTTATAAACCGTGATTGGCAAGACATGTAGTCTGTCGCAAAACATCCATGTTATATCCAGCTTTTTTATATATATGTTTGGCTACCTTTTTGAATTGATCACTAAAATCAGATTTTCCAGTAATTCTTTTGAAATGCAGAAACGTGGGCTTGATATTGAATCGGTTCATCGGTTAATATTTAATATCTCGGGCTTCGTCCTGATTTTTTCACTCTCCCCAAGGACCTGGTGAATGTTAATGCATGAAAACCAATGTTTGATCCCTAGAATATTAAATAGGAGCATGGGTCCTATATAATAACGTCCGTGATATAATATGCCATATGCATTTAGTGATTCGTGTATCCGCTTAGTTTGTCTTCCTGGTGTTGTCTCGTGATTGTTGTGTTGCTCTTCCTCGCGGTGCCTCGGATTTGTCTGCAGTTTGTGACTGTGGTATTTCCTGATCATACTCACTATTTATAATTGTTGTGCCAACAGGTTGAGGTTGGCATGTAGCGACAATTTTGGCAGCCATATTGTTTACCGTTATCAGACAAAAGGCATTGCTTAGATAGTATCCCCGGGTGCTGGCGAACAGACGAACGTACAGAGTACATCTGAGCTCCGCAAACACTCGTCGGTATGATTACAACGTTAAGTGGTCTAACTTCTAGATCCGCGGCTCGGGTGTCTGCAATCGGAATGATCGATGGTAAATCGATTTAAAACTACATGTAAGAGCATATTCATGATATTAAGCCAGCCTATGAAATACTGTTACTTATGGCGTACGAGCTAGTTAACGTCTCTCTATAAAAATACATGCGCATGCAATGCTATCCAGTGGGTAACAAGTGTAGCTTTTTGTCCGAATCCTCATCTTCTACCATATTTTATGTGTGCCAGCAGAGGTGGCTCAGACAAGACTGTGAGGATTTGCAGGTACGTTTGAGCATGCAATGATCGCATGTACGGCGGGTACTGCTGCTGTTTATTTGTTGTCCTGGCACCCGCGTCTATCCAGATTCCCGTTATAGAGACAGGATAGCAGACTAGCTTATTTACTTTCATTTAAATAATTAGGCACCGTCGCTAGGAAACCGGTCTTCGGTGTTTGCGTCTTACTAGTATAACGAAACGTTGCATGAGTTGTATGCAGCTATACTTTTAGAGAGGGCGAATGCGGATGTGTTGGCTGGTCTGCGACTTTGCTATTCGCATGCAACAAGATCAGATTTTCATGCAAACCAAATATCTATGTGTCTTGATCCACTATGTGTCTTGATCCACATCTGAATTAAGGGCGAGGTTGGCGCCGTTAAACCGGTTTAAGCCCTCCAGTAAAATATTTTACTGATCATTCCAAGGCGGTACTTCTTTGTGGATCTTTGGTGTTTTTGTTCTGTCTTGTGTTTGCTATGTCTTTGTACGCGTCTGTTTATATGTGTTTTGTGGTCACCTGCTGGGAAAGGGCTGACCTCTTGGCTCTCGTTTGTGGTGTCTAACTGTGAGTTTGTCACTTTCCCATTGGTATCCTGGGTCAGGTGTGGTACTTGATTGTATCGATTCCTGATCTTTGCACCCTTACTTACTTTTCTTGATTCGATACTCATAACGAAATAACTAGACTATATATGTTTGACACGTCATTTGTCACTGCCATTCTATATTACATTCTGTGGACTGGCATGAACTGACAAAAGGACAGATAGACGGGCTGACAGAGGGACTGGCGGAAAAGAGTAAACATTGGTCGGCCTTTGGCCAGTAGGGAAATAAATCAAAATTACAAACACGTGAATTTGACTAGGATATGCTACTATCACCTACTAACATAGTATGGCACGAAGAGCAAGAAAGACAAAATTCAATGTTGACGGTATCTGTAATAACTGACCGCGACGTAAAAATATGTTCTCTCTGTTTCCGTCAAATTTAGATTTAAACCGGCCTGCTCATCAGTGATAATGACTAACTAGAAAATAAAAAAGAGCCACGTGCATTGAGGGGCTAATTTTGTCCCCTCTAGAGCCAAAAAACTGAAATTTCTTCTGATTGGTTTATTAGTGGAAGAATTCAAGTGTAAATGTCTGGCATTTATCTAACTTTTGCCGTTGCTATAGTATCAACAATGGTTGACAAATAGACTTAAAATAGAGGAATTGCCATCTTGGACCAAATTTAATGCTTTGGGAGGCCGATGTTTTAGGAATTAGATATCAGCTCAGCTAAATAAAAACACAAACAAAACACTTTTAATATGCTGTATCCTGTGATAATTCTCATCATCTGTTGAATATTTTTTGGGTCAAATGTCTCAAATTTGCTCCAAAATGGTAATTTTCTTATTTTCAGTCTATTTCGGAGGCCATTTTTGTTACCATAGCAACGGTAAAAGTCAAATTGATACCAGACTTGTACACCTGCGCTATTATTCTAGTGAACTAATTGAAGAAATTGGTGAAAAAAATACTTTTATTTTTTAGCCATACAGTTGGCCAAAGTCGCCACTAAATGCACTTAGCTCAAATTTCGCTCGTAGCAAGTCTAGATGTGACACGTTCAAATAGTGAATAACAAACCGCGATGATCAGACTACGCGGATGCGCAGGCTGGTCTGTGCCTTTGTTGTTCACAAATCCCGCAGATGGGGTCGGTCCCATTATTATGGCACCAAGAGCAAGAAAGACCAAACCCATAATTTAAGGTTTCTGGCATATAAAATTGTAATAATTCTTGGTGCAACTACTAAAGAAGTTTTAGGACTTCACTCAAACTGACAATAGCTTTTGTCTTGGTACATCAAACTCAATAAACTTTAACGGTTAACTGTTTTCAGTGAAAATTCTAAGGGCTAGAACCCGTACACTACCAGTCACGTGTTGCTATAAAAAGTACAGCTTCCTGCTATATATGATACAAATGAAAACTACAATTATTTAGAAGAATTTAGGTCTAAATAAACATTTTGTTTTTGCGTATAGTATGATAATTGTCTTATCTATTATTATAAATATGTGTTTTGGGTACTCACACAAATGTTTTGTCTAAGAAATAAGAAAAAAATCATTTACGCACTCTTATCTGGATATATGAAGAATCGAATGAGAAGACGTTTTTTCACAACATTTTCAGCATACATAACTGTGAAATAAATATGAAATCATAATAAATACATATTATGTATTTATTATGATTTCATATTTATATCACAGTTCACCCCACATATCTGGACAGTCAGGTCACACACATTATGATTCAGGGGCACTAACTCGTAGACATCTTAAGCCTTAAGATCACCTTAAGTTCAACTTACGTTCACCTTAACGGTTATGGTCACTAACTCGTATGCACCTTAATTTACGGAGACAACTTAAGATCATCGTAAAGTTATGGTCACGATAGAGTCACCTTAGCGTCGTCTTAGTGGTTACGAGAGGTACTTCCCAGAACGAACGTAATGAAAATTTGATTATGACGACATAATATTTTTAAATAACCATGAACACCAATGCCTTTGAAGAACTTACTGCATGCTTCGTTTTTGGTGACGTTAAAATGCCACAAACATGAAAAAGTGCACATAGGCAATGCGCAGATCCAGCGGAGAACAGGTAGTCTGGAACCCCTTGAAAACCAGTTCTTTTGGTTTCTATAGAAAAATGCAATTTGGCCCCCATCACCTTGCAAAAGGTTGGACCCCCTGAAATTCGTGGCCCCCTGTCTGGGCTTTTGAAAAATTACAGTTTCTTTGAAATAACCATTGGATCCCCACTGTAAAATAAGCTGAGGACTAAAATGTTGCTAGAGCTCTTTTCTACCAGCTTGGTTCGGGCCGCCCACCATCCTGGCGAAAATTTCTGGATCCCTGCTTGTACGCATGTAGCAGATAAACACGCACGTGTATGTACATGTATATTGCTTATGTATGTTTTGTATTTGGTAACTATAGGTCATCTTATGTGATGGACAAAGTGATTAGGGAGTGCAAAACCATGAGAACAAGGGTACTGTTCTAAGGGAAAATGGTAAATATCAATCATGTTTCTAAACGCATATGAGGAAAATAGGAGTTGATGAAATTACGTTGATATTGTAATGCGCTCAGAGAACAGGCATCAACTATAGCCCCAAAAGTGGGATCAAAGGAAAATATACTACCTATGGAGAATAGATAAATGCTGTTGGGAAGATCAGTTATGAGGCCCTCACAGGGAATACCTGTTTCAGCGTTTGCATGATCCCGAAAATAGACCAAAATTTCCTTTTACCCTCGCCTGTTCCCAAAACCATTGTGTGTGTGTGTGGGGGGGGGTGGGACTAGGTAATACAATGTCATTTTTCCTTGTTCCCAAACCATTGGGAACACACTCGGTACTATTCATTCGAATGCATATGAGTGGGCCAATACTGAGATGCTTAGCACTCCTCAGCGGGATCAGAGTTTTCGACGTACTCATGAGTTATAGCTCTTGGCACTCAAAGTCCACTATTAATTTTGAAATTTTTGCTCTTAATTTTTGGACAGGAGGTTGCTCCCATTGTCGCATAGACTCTAGTTTCTTTTGTAAACTCTTTAGCTGTGATTTTTTCTTAAAAGTTCTAGTTTTTTATTCATTAAGCTAAGATAAGAATAATGAATACTTTTTTAATTGTATGTAAAATGTGGGCTCTTGAAATTTACTATTTCAGCATGATAGTTATATTAATAAAACGCATAAGAAAAATCCATCTTTGACAAGCCGCCCCAACTGCGACATTCTCTTTGATCATCATGTACATGTAAGAATTATAATGGAACCAGGCGAAATTTAATCCTTTGTATACCGATGAATTCTTCCTTCTGTGTTGATACAATGAACTTGGGATAGTCCATTGTACATATCTAGGGTGTCAGGTTGTAATTTTCAAAAGAAACCAAAATGTATTCTTTTTCTCCGACGATCGTTTATCTTTTCAAGCAGTATAGAGCCTTATGAAATGCAGCTTATTATGCTGCATTTCACTGTCGTTTAGGGGTTTCCCTGAATACAAAAGGTAATATAAAATATAAATACTGATATCAATAGACGTTTAAATAGGTAATATCAACAACCTCGAGAAAATCTGACTTCGTTACAAATGAAAAACGATGGCTCAGAAAAGCCTGCGCAACCGTGCAGTCTGATCAGTCATTTTAGTTTTGTTAACTTGAAAGAATAGTAGTCAGAAAGTGAGTATGGCTAGAAAAAACACGATCGCAATCTCCAGACTAACCCACAGCACCGCGAGGAAGAGACACAAAACACAGACAACACAACGTGCACCATATTTTTTTCTTAATATGCTAGCTATTCTCTGTACCTGAGTATGCTGATTTCAGCCTATCCGCAGACAGATTTTCTCGCGTCAAGACCCATATATTTATCTTTTCTACTGAGTCGGTTCTAAATACTGTAAACAACACGCTTTGCACGAGAGCATAAATATAACACAGGTTAATCTTAAATGATAAGGTGACCTTAAGTTAAGAATACGCTAAGACGGCTTTATGTAATCGGAATAGCGCCACCTTAAATGTTACGGTCTTCGCCTTAAGTTCATCTTAAGACCGTATTAAGTTGGTCAACTTACGATGTCTACGTGTTAGTGGCCCAAGAACATTTTTGTTCATCAAAGCCCGAACAAATTCTGATTATCATATGTTACAATCATAAACATCGATGAAGTAACTTATCAGGTTAAATGAGAGACTAGAAAATGTGTAAAGCATTGACTCGGTAAAGGGAAATTTTGACCTTAGACGGATCAAACGTTTGATGATGTAGCACAGAAATGGAAATCTGGTTAAAATAACAGTAATAACTTATAGTCAGTTGTCAGTTTAACGTCGATGGCTCGAATAGTAGGCATTTGATGTTGCAGTCGGAATAACCTTCCACGTGCTACTGATTAGACTCGTCCAGTTTTTTATCCGTCTGAAATCATAATTTACCTATATTGCATAAGATTTCGTATTTATTAGTAATTAAAATACGGGTAACTCTAACATTATATGGACCTCGACGCGACAAAACCTGTCTTCGGTGTTTCCGACAAAGCGAGTTTCAAACCAGTATCCTTAGCTACAGTGACTAGCTAGAAAATTGAAATTTCCGCTATAGAAAGTTTACATACGGTACTTTCCATAAAGCGAAAAACAAAGGCGCTGATCAGACTGCGCGGATGCGCAGGCTGGTCTGTGCCTGTATTGTTCGCAAACCACCAATGACAGGTATTAACGCGCCGATGCCCACAAATTAGCTGGTAACTATCATGGTTAAAGACCTAAATTCTTAGCCAATAAAAGTGGTGCCACTGCCTGATGGCTATTCCAGACCATATCAAATGCTAGCACAGTTAATGAATGTTCTCTTGTGCATTGGTATAGACATGTGGTTTGGATACCCATAGGAGTTGTCTCATGAGAGGATTCCACACAGGATTTCTGTCGCTAGATATGAAAAGGAAGCACAGGTAAAGGAGGTTATCGTGTACACTGGTTTAAACATCTGTTTTGGGAACTCGTTGGAGTTGTCTATATGAGACGGTTCCTTTGAGTATCTACTAATGTACATGTGATTTTTGTTTTCGCCAGATAGGAAAAGTTAGCAAAGATGATGGATGCTTTATGTGCATTGGATTTGACATGTGATTTGGGAGCTCATGGGAATGGCCTCATTGGGACGGTTCCTTTGACTATCCAAATGTGGTCTTTGGCGCCAGATAGGAATGGTTAGCACATATGATGAACGTTTCCTTGTGCATTGGTTCGGACTTGTTTTCTTGGAGCTCTTGGGAATCCCCTCATTGAAACGGTTCTGCTGAGCAACTGCAGCATGAGATTTTGTGTTCAGACATGACAAAAATTAGCACAGATCATTGGTATATTCTTGTACATTGGTCTTAACATGTTTATTGTGCGCTCAACCGAATCGTCTCATGGGGACGTTTTTTGAGTACTCACAACTTGCGATTTGTCGCAATTGAGGAAAAGTTAGAACTAAAATTGATTTTTTTCTAGAACATTGGTTTAGACATGTGTTGTGATGGCTCCTTTGAATCGTCTCAATGAGACGGTTCCTTTGAGTACCTTCATCATATGACTATTATCTCCAGATAATAAGAGTTAGTACAGGAAAAAGATATTTTGCTTTACATTGATTTAGATATGTGTTGTTGGAGTGGCATAGGGAAGGTATCATAGGAGTAACGGTGATATAATTTAGTCTAGTAGATGGTGAGTGTCATGATAAGGAGGTAATTGCTTGAACCATTGAAAACCATTGAAAAATTAAAATCTACTTAACACCAACATAAGCAGTCAAGGACCCCCCCCCCCCAGATGGGCAAAAGTGTTTAAGTCTAATATTGTAGATATTTTATTTTGGTTTTTTAAATTGTTTTGGATGCTCAAAAGAGCCATCTCAAGAGATGGCCCTTTTGAGTGTCTACACTCTGTGTTTTAGATGTGAGATAGAAAAACGCATTCTATTATAAAGATTTAGTCATTCTTTGCCAAAACCCCTTTACACCAATTTACACCAATATACTGCTGTGATTTTACAATATATACAAGAATGTGAAGGGTGTGTTGTGGCATAGTGTGTGTGAGTTTCATACCAACCGGCACAGATACAGGTGTTTATGGATCTGCAAACCTGTTTGCCCTTTGTATGTGTGTCTTTGTAAAATAGTTTTAGAATCGCAAGTATCTAAAGAACTTAAATTCTTACTGTCTCTCACAATTCTTTTAGAATGACAGTTGTATATGTACTTATGTATTTTAAATGTAAGACATGTTTTACTGTATACACTGGTGAGAAAAAAAATTAACGATACTTACTTACTTATTCACTTGCTATTCTTTATGATGTGATTATGTCTTCCTTACAGGGGGCAATAAAATGGTCCCATGAAGATATTTTCTGATAAAACCTTGATATATATCGCAGTGATGGAATTATTGTGTTATATACAGGTAAGTTCTCTCTTGGGGCCCTTGAAATCTATTGAGATACTGAAGCTGCCCCTTATCAATTTATCCGTTAATGATCTCTTTTGGACAGGAATATAGGTCTCTTGTATGTGATGTGTTTTTGTCACTTTCTCATGTGATGTCCTCGGTCAGGTGTGGTACTTTATTATATCGAGTCCTGAGCTTTGCCTTGTTATATACCTTAATATTATTAAGTTGTTAGCACGAAATCCTGGCTCTGAAAAAAGATGGATTTTATTTGGTGGAAAATTAAATCAAACGTGTTTGTAAATTAAAGAAATATATACCATGACACTTTGTCTCGTATTATTGGTCATCCCTCGTATATGGTACACACTGTGTTTCACTTGCTTACAACGTGAATGCTGCAGTTTCACAGAATAAACCTTCATCCCAACGTCAAGGTCAAATAATGTAATATCTTGTACATGCATCTCCTCCTGAACCGTTGGACGTAGCAGCTTTAAACTTTATGGGTACATAGGTCACATGATGTATTTTGTTGTAAATGCATCTATTGGTTCGAGAAAAAAGCGGGTATTCTGGATGCGCTGCGTACTAGTTGTTCGACGTAGTCCGATAAACATTAGTCACTATAAATCCAGTATTCTTCTAATAATCGTTTACAGGCTACTTGTATTCCTTGAGAGAGAGAGAGAGAGCGAGAGAGAGAGAGAGTATGCTGGACCCTGGTTAATAGGTGTGCATGGATTACTAGTTTAAGTTGGACCATGGTTAATTGATGTCGACCTATAGTTAAGAGATATATTTGGAATAAAGACGGGTTCTTCATAACCATAATTCACCATCGCGTTAGCGATGGTGATATACGTTAGTAAACTTCCATTAGGCGCGTGTTCGATTCGGGCCTGTCTCATTAGCAAGTTGCGGAAATGGATCGGATGTTAACTATCAGGCAGCAGTGTCTTTTACTATTCTTTCTCAAACTCCCCGTCGACCAAGCTACTTCCAAAATTCCACCATTGCGTGAGCGATTTTGATATACTTTGGATATTTAATATTTATTTATTTATACAATATTTCAAGAGGGTTGCACTTTAAGCTAAATTAGCCAGTCTACCAAGTGGCCCTCAACAAACAAAACAATACTACATATAAATACAATATACAATATGTACATGAGCACAAGTGAATTTAAAAGGGTAAAGGATGCGATAAAACACATTACCAACGTCTTTTGTAAGATCATAAGAAATAAGAGCAAAGATGCAATGTCTAAAACTTTAAAATATAAATTCAAAATTTGACTAAGATCCTAAAAATAGTTGCACATAGATCCTGGTAAAATATTTTATTATCACCTTGCATATTTGGCTGCCTGTTTTGCCTTGTAGAATCCAACTGTTCTGGAGCTAGATGACATAAGTTACTGTTAGGTTGTCTAGCGTAAAGGTAGACGCTTTATTTACCCGTGCACCGTATTACTTGCACGAGCACGAGCACGAGGTAATTGTGCCTATTCAAGTTTTATCAAAAGATGTGACAGTTAATCCACTACTGTCGTATTTAACTTTTTGAGCGCTCGAGCAAATGCAGAGGTTACTTTGTCTCCAAATAAGTTAAGCCTGAAAAAGCCTATATTCTATGTTTTATCTTTTCAATGAGACATTCGACTGGGAGGTGGTGCTCCGAGACACAGTCAGCTCCTTGACATCAGAAGGGACAGGAGACTTGACGAGTCCATTTACCAATAATAGGAAAGCTAAAGAGAGCATTTCAGTTATCTCCAGACCAGATGTTTTCTATCCGCGCTGTTGAACGACGCTTCATCACGAAATCTGTTTCACAATAGACTCGTCCAACCGCTGTCCGCTTGGCGTCATAAACAGACTATATCAAAGCAGCATTACTATCCTGCCAGTCAAGAATGACAGTGGCGATATGCCCCGTTTACAAAGCTATTAGGGACTTAGAATCGATGGGTAACTTGTTTATTAATCCTATCCGCAGGATAGGACCAATACACAAGTGATCCCTCGATTCGCGTCAGCCCAAGCGAGCGCACAAGTCAATGTTCCCCTTAACTATTGCAAACAAAGCACCTCGTCACCGCCACTCCTGGTTGGCACGACAGTAACTTGATGTACATTTAATAAACAACTACCGGTTTCAAACCGGCAAACCCATATATTCAAATATAATTTCTCAGGTCAGTTTTAAAACTTCTGAACGAGTTTATTATACGAATATTCTGCGGCAGGGAATTCCATAATTTTGACGCAGAGTGTGAGAAAGAGCGATCATATAGCGCAGAACGTGACCTCGGAATACACAAGGCTCCATTTTCTGATGATCTTAGTGATAATGAATGAGTTTTAGATATAGGCGTCAACAGATTGGTTATGTATGCGGGTGTCATGTTATTTAGAGCTTTATAGGTAAGTATAGCCTTGTTGTATAATAGTCGCTTTGGTACAGATAGCCACCCTAGAGTTTCAAACATGAGCTTTGATGGTGTGAAAAAGTCGGCTTTTAATATTATTCGCGCTGCACGTTTTTGTAATTTAGAAAGGCGTTCGATATTAGCACAAGATGTCGTTCCCCAGGTATTGCTTCCATAGTCCAGCAGAGGTAAAATATAGCTTTGGTAGTACATTTTTTGTACATCTTGAGGCACGTATGTGGATAACTGTCTGAGAAGCGAGATTTTAGCAGCTAGCGTTGAACAAAGGTGGTCAATGTGTGCCGTCCAGGAAAGATGATCGTCAATGATGATGCCTAGAAGTCTTTGTTTTGTCACTTTGTTAATGGCGTGATTGTCGGCACTTAATTCTAGTTGATATTCATCTGGATACCTGGTTGCTTCTAAAAAAGCAAAAAGGCCAATAAGAGACCTTACCACCAAGCTAGAATCCTGATCATAGATGGAACCTTCAGACATTCTAGACCAAGTGTGACGAAATAACTAGATGTAGATGGGTCAGTTTCATTATGCCCCCCTATGCATGATGTGCATTGACTTCGATTGAGGAATACGGTTGAATGACCTAATACATACTGCTGGGGAGGGGGTTAACTCTACGGCTATTTAGTGTGTTTATGAGCAGAGTCTTACTGGAATATGCATATTTCCTGTGTTTTATTTGCTTCCAATGGATCACCTATATACAAATTGTTAACTAAAACAAAAATAAAATACCCAGAGCTTGAAGCACATGAAACACTGAAAAGAGTGGCTTCAGCAAATGCAATATTAAAACACTATATAAGTTCTTCTTTATTAACTGTAAAACGCCATGCGATGGTTCTAAGCTTTTTTAAAAGCTAACCTTGTGTAGACATACGTTGTTAGGAGTAAAAAAAATAAAAATAAAAAGCAGTCCAAGTTTACTAGAACTATCAGCCCACTACATCTTTATAAGACGGGGGCATGTCGTCTATTTTATCACCTAGTGGTACTGGTGTGTTTGTTTCTCTCTGACCTTGATAGTGTAGAACCTGGTCGTGATGTTGTTGCTGGTAGTGCCCATCGTGATATGGCTGTCGGTGGGGACGCTGTTGTGACTGAAAATGTCTATCTTGTTGGGGTTGTTGGTGTGTATAGTGGCCCTGGCCGTGTTGCGTCGGTCGATCATGAGGCTGTGAGTGATGGTCTTGCCTTGAGTGATGAAACTGATCTTGTTCGTGTTGGTAGTACTGACCAGGTTGTGGCTGGTACCCTTGTTGTTGGTACATGCCAGCAGCTGGCTGGTAACCAGGGGGCATTGTCGGGGGAACTAGCTGTTGGCCCTGTTGTCTTTGCACCTCAGTCATCATTTGTACCTGATACTGAAGCATAATCTCATTTCTCGATTTAAATCCAAACGCTCTGGTATTACAACAATAAACACAACTACCAACACAATTGATGATCGTCAGAATTAATAGAGTAACAATCGCAGCAATAGCTATCGCCTTAACACCATCATCACAGGACGCGAGAACATCATACTCAGATGTGGGTGGCATAAAACACTTAATCGCTCCAATGAGAGAAAACAAGGCCAGAATCATGCCAATTATGATGACGAATATGGCTGTAATAAAGTAGCACCCAACACAGCATTTAAAACATCCACCGGTATCGTCACCCTCGGGGTATTTCCTACCTTCGTAAATTGCCCCCAATATAAAGAACACAAGGAAAAAAGTCAATCCACCTGCGATTATCGGTGCACCAAACGAATACATTGTGATTTCGCTTAGTGCCAATTGGGCGATGCCCAAACCGATGGCGACAACAGCTGCTACTGCGGCGATTATCGAGTATAGCTTCCATCGCCTCAAAGCTCGATTTCTATCAACACCTAATCGTGCTTTATCCTCTTGTGTTATAGGAATAGGTTCTATAATGCCACCTTGGTTCATCGTGACTGGTCCTTCTTGTTCTCTTCAGTTGTTTCGTCTTGCACTACTCACAATCTAGAAAAATGAGGAATGCGTGCACATTAGAATTACTGTACAACCGGAAATTTTCGCGAGAATTTTATTTTCGCGAATAGTGTTAAAATACATATTATTCGCGACTAGGGCATGCTTTACCTATATCAGTAAACGACAGGGTTATTTCTCCATTTTGTGCGGATTTTATTTACACGAAACCTCGCATATGCTAAGTTTCGCGAAAATAAAACCCTCGCGAAAATTTCCGAATTTACAATTGGTACTTATCTGTTTTGCAAAAAAAGCCTTGCTGACTAAGTAAAGGGAGGGTGGTACAACTTCGGTCATTTTCCGTGTAAAGGGTGTGTTGGGTGGTATTTATAATTTGTATTAAAATCTTGATAAAACATTCTGTAAGCAGACAGTCGAGACCCTGGTCAGACGTCGCGTTCTGTGATATCTGATCTGGTTCTGCTTTGTTTGCCAATTATTAGAAAGAATAAGGCCTGTGTGGGTTTAGAGGGTGGCATTCGCGTTGAACTAAAACAAAAGTGTTCATCCTTTTATGAACATATATCCGAAAAGAGTAGTCTGGAACACTAAGATGTCACTCTGGTGTTTTATGCTAGGTTTACACTATGTTCCCGGCAGTCACGGTAGCTAGAAACGTAGCTCGCCGTGGTGTTTTTAGTCTTTTTTGTCTTTGTGTTCAAGTTCTGTTAAGATCTCTACGTTTTCTCACGGTCTGTCAAGGCAGAGGCTTGCCGGCGCACTACGGTCTGTCACGGATTATTCTACGTTTCCTCCCGGCCTGCTACGTTCTGTTGGGACCTCTCACGTTTTGTTACGTTGCGATCAAGTTCTGCTACGTCTATCAAGTTCTGTCAAGGTTTTCTACGATGAAACGTGGGCGATGAATGGTGTTTGAGTCCCAATATGTCCACGGTGTAAAAATGAGGTCCACAAAGTTGCTGCAATCGTTATATTATGCACCCTTGATCAAAAACATCTTTAATGGCAATGAAGAAGCCGATTATGTATTTATATAATTGCTAGGAGCGTTCATCAAGCCTTTGCGGCAGCAAGGAGGCCACCAGCAGCTGTATAGAAGAATGATCCTCTAGCAGGAAGGTTAAAGACGGATGCAAAGTGCGGGCATGGTTTTAGGAAGAACGAATGCAACAGCTGGGATATTTCTCAACTTTTATAGCAAGAGAGCTTCGCACCGAAGATGTTAACGCATTTCAGGCCTCCAAAGCTCTTCGAAACTGTTCGACAATAACACCAGCCATTTGTATCAGCATTAACCCTTTGTACTCTAGTGACTTATTTATGAGTATTTTTTAAAACACTGAAGATTCTAATGAAATGGCGCACAATGCAGCATTTTATCATCAATGTCTACACGGACTGATCTTCAGAGAAATAAATGCAATATTTTGCCACGAGAAATTAAACCTATGACCCCTCGATAATACAATGAAACTACCAAAGTCTTTATTGTATTAAACCGGAAGAAGAAACTAAAGTACAAAGGGTTAATTTCACACACTAGTGCACGCACGCACACAAATACATTCGGTAATGATTATTTCTATCCTTGTCACAACTTTCCTCCTCAGATGTATCTATCTGAGATTCTTAGACTCCAAGTTCAGGTTCGAGCTGTTGGGTCGGGTTAGGAGAACGTGGCAGACCGCAACAGAACTTGATAGACCTTGACAGACCTTAGGTTGCCGTCACGTAACAAGCCGTCTCACTACGGACATACTCCAAGTTGTACACTTCCGCCCGCGTATTTGTCCTGCGAATTCGCGTTTCATGTGCGTTTCCAACGCAGTGTACGTGCGTTGAGTTTAAATTGCGTATGAAACGCGAATCAACGTATTTCGAAACTCATGAATATTCATTAGCAGCCCTCAAACGCGTTTCAACGATAAAATATGCGTTTCTTCCTTTAGCCAATCAAATCGTTTTGTTACAACGCAGTAATGCGTAAACCAGTCAAAACTGAGTTGACCTTGCTCAATGTTTACATTGTTATTCGCGGTTTAACTTTGCTTTGAATATTTCTGATAAGACTTGTCTTGCAAATCTCAATTCCCGTTTCCTTTGAGGTTTTAAAGCCCAGTTTGAATTAAATATCTCACTTCATTCATTGATCAATATTTTGAGCCGACTATCGCGACTTTTCAGCAGAGAAATAAATGGAGTTACTCAAGGCCGAAAAATGAATATATAATAGTAAAATCACATCGATATTCATCAGATATAGAACTATAATTAGTCTCTTTTAGTGCCCAATGTAAAATATTTTTCTTAAAACAACGACATGAAGCAAATGAATTGAAAATATGTCGCACTGCATTCAATTTTGTTTCTTGGGATTTGCATCAAACAATTTCGAACTTTCAATTTGGGTCAACTGAGATTAGATGCAAACTCTCCTTGTTAAGTAAAATAATCGAGCCAAACTCACTTGTTGACGTTCTAACTGAATAGATCTCTCTCTAAAGAAAAAAGAAGGCACTCCTAAGCAAAAGCAATTGCATGTGCCCAGGCTTCACCTGATCAGTCCTAAAATAAAAGTAGAGCAGTATATCCAGTTCTGCCCATCCAACCTGCTCTGGAGCTAGAAATTGACACCGCTTAAACAACCTGCACCCCTGCTCGACAGTGCCAAGGAGGTAGGTTCAGACACCATTTAAACAGCCTGCACCCTTGCAACGCAGTGCCCGGCAGGTAGGTTCCAACACTGCTTAAACAGCCTGCACCTCTGCATCACAGTGCCCGCAGGTAGGTTTCGACACCGCTTAAAAAGCTGCAGCACAGTGCCGGAAGATAGGTTTTGACACCACTTAAACAACTGCAACACAGTGTCCGTAGATAGGTTTCGACAACGCTTAAACAGCTGCACCCCTGCAACACAGTGCCGGCAGATAGGTTTCGACACCGCTTAAACAGCTGTACCTCTGCAACACAGTCCCGGCAGATAGGTTTTGACACCACTTAAACAGCTGCACCCCTGCAGCACAGTGCCGGCAGGTAGGTTTTGACACTGCCTCAACAGCTGCACCCCTGCAGCACAGTGCAGGCAGATAGGTTGCGACACTGCTAAAACAGCTGCACCTCTGCAACACAGTGCCGGCAAATAGGTTTCAACACCGCTTATACAGCTGCATCTCTGCAACACAGTTCCGGCAGATAGATTCGACACCGATTGAACAGCTGCACCCCTACAACACAGTGCTGGCAGATAGGTTTCGACACCACATAAACAGCTGCTCCCCTGCAACACAGTCCCGGCAGATAGGTTTCGACACCAATTAAACAGCAGCACCCCTGCAATACAGTCCCGGCAGATAGGTTTCGACACCACTTAAACAGCTGCACCCCTGCAACACAGTCGCGGCAGATAGGTTTCAACACAACTTAAACAGCTGCACCCCTGCAACACAGTCCCGGCAGATAGGTTTTGACACTGCTTAAACAGCTGCACCTCTGCAACACAGTGCCAGCAGATAGGTTTCGACACCACTTAAACAGCTGCACCCCTGCAACACAGTGCCGGCAGATAGGTGGTTTCGACACCACTTAAACAGCTGCACCTCTGCAACACAGACCCAGCAGATGGGTTTCGACACCACTTAAACAGCTGCACCCCTGCAACACTGTGCCGTCAGATTGGTTTCAACACCGCTTAAACAGCTGCACCTCTGCAACACAGTGCCAGCAGATAGGTTTTGACACCACTTACACAGCTGCACCTCAGCAACACAGTCCCGGCAGATAGGTTTTGACACCACTTACACAGCTGCACCTCAGCTACACAGTCCCGGCAGATAGGTTTTGACACCACTTAAACAGCTGCACCCCTGCAGCACAGTGCCGGCAGGTAGGTTTCGACACTGCCTCAACAGCTGCATCCCTGCAGCACAGTGCCGGCAGATAGGTTGCGACACTGCTTAAACAGCTGCACTCCTGCAGCACAGTGCCAGCAGATAGGTTGCGCAGATAGGTTGCGACATTGCTTAAACAGCTACACCTCTGCAACACAGGGTTGGCAGATAGGTTTTGACACCGCTTAAACAGCTGCACCTCTGCAACACATTGCCGGCAGACAGGTTTCGACACCACTTAAACAGCTGGACCTCTGCAACACAGTCCCGGCAGAAAGGTTTCGACACCACTTTAACAGCTGCACCCCTGCAGTACAGTGCCAGCAGGTAGGTTTTGACACCACTTAAACAGCTGCACCCCTGCAGCACAGTGCTGGCAGATAGGTTTCCACAACGCTTAAACAGCTGCACCCCTGCAACACAGTGCTGGCAGATAGGTTTCGACATCACTAAACAGCTGCACTCCTGCAGCACAGTGCCCAGCTAATAGGTTGCGACACCCCTTAAACAGCTGCACCCCTGCAACACAGTGCTGGCAGATAGGTTTCCACAACGCTTAAACAGCTGCACCCCTGCAACACAGTGCCGGCAGATAGGTTTTGACACCACTTAAACAGCTGCACCCCTGCAGCACAGTGCCGACAGATAGGTTTCGACACCACTTAAACAGCTGCACCCCTGCAACACAGTCCCGGCAGATAGGTTTTGACACCACTTAAACAGCTGCACCACTGCAGCACAGTGCTGGCAGATAGGTTGAGACACCGTTTAAACAGCTGCACCCCTGTAGCACAGTGCCCGGCAGATAGGTTCCACACTGTTTAAACAGCCTTCTTTCTCTCTCTCTCTCTCTCTCTCTCTCTGAACACAGTGCCTTCTGTGAGGCTTGGAACTGGAGCCTCATCAACTGAAGACCCAAATTTAATCGAGCCAGTAAGAAGGGATTTATTGATAAAGACTTCAAGCTAATTATTTGATCAAAATGCAGCAGGTTCAGGTTCTGAAAGCTGATCCCAGGGCCTGATAACACAGAATTACGGACCTGTTTGATATGGTTGGACTAAACACGATAAACTGGTTCACATATTTGAATTGTGTTCGATTTTAAACAAATATCATGGGATGTGAAGTCAGCTGACATGAATATCTCGCAACGATGGCCATAAATGAGTGAGTGCCATTCACACAAAAAAGAAAAAAAGATACGATAAACAAAGCATTTTGTGGGATAATGTTTTCGCTGTTTTCTTGGTTTCAATAATTAAATTATCATTGATTTACATGTAACAGGTCTGGCAACGCAATTGAACCTTTTTCATTGGCTGTTCAACAATGCGTTTCAACGTGAATTGTACGTTGAACTGCGTTGCTAGGGAATAGCTATACACCGGAAGGAACGCCCCTTCCGCGGAAGGAAGATTTTTGTACGGAAGGAAGCTTTTAAATAAGTTTATTAGCAAGATAATTCTATAAAATCGTGATTTATTATTAAAATAATGAATATTGAGATGCTTAGATGAAAAGTTGTGATGAAAATCAAAACTTGATGTCAACTTTGCTACCATTAAAAAATTGTCTGTGTGCCGCGTATAGCGGCATCGAAAATTTCAATACGGAAGGAAGAATATCTAGCTTGTTTTAAGCTTGTTAAATCTAATAAATCATGATTTAATACTGAAATAAAGAATATGAAACATTTAAATTAAAAACTCAGTAATATCTTAACTTGATTTCACCTTCAGCAGTGATTAAAATTGTCCTTACGCGAAAGGAACCGATGCCTACGGAAGGAAGATTATCTACGGAAGGAAGTTTTTTCGACGGAAGGAAGCTTTTTAATAAGTTTTTAGCATTATTTGTTAATATAAATAATGAATATTGAGGTGTTTAGGTTAAAAAATAATAAAATCTGCCTTGAGTTCATCTATGGCAGTGAAATTAATTTACCGTATACAAAAGCAACATTCCTACGGAAGGAAACTTTTAAAAGTACATTGTGAAAGCAAAGAATATACAGCCTGGTCAGACACAGCATTCTGTGTCGTCTGACCTGGTTCTGCACTGTTTGCATTCAGTTACCTCCAAACAATTCGTCAGCTTGTAACCTGGACCCAGAGCAGGCCCAATAGGGACGGGATTGTTTTATCCTATAAAAGGAAGATTAACCTCGAAAGGAAATATTTCTTTGTGAAATGATACGACCTGTCATGTTAGCCCACAGATAATGTTATCCATAGTTTCCAGCTGGCACCGCACAAGACTGAAACGATCTTGTGACGCGTTGAGGTATGACTAGGTCTTGTTGCCTGTTTTCATGTAGAGCAACCGTTTACCAGCCTCTTTTTTAACATACAGGGGTTGTCCATACACGTACATGGCTAAAGTCGGATGTAATCTGTATCTAAACAATTAATTAAAATACCAATATTGATCCAAACAATGAATTTAAATGCCAAAAAATGCCAGTATGCTTTCCATTTCGAACATTTTGGATACAGATTAGATCCGACTTTAGCCGGATCTGATATGGATCCAAACTATTAATTAAAATACCAATATTGATCCGAACAATGAATTAAAATGCCAAAAAAATGCCAGTATGCTTTCCTTTTCGAACATTTTGGATTCGATCCGACTCTCATCGGTAAATAGTTTAGAACCAGATCAGACGCCGTAAATAAGTGCGTCTGATGAGGTTTTGTACTGTTTGTTTACTTAAAATTTACAAATTTAAGTTTAAAAATTCCATTACACATATATTTGCTAATTGATCACGAGATTAATCTTAAAGGCACACTTAACGCCTTGTTATACGGCACACTTCACACCTTTGCTAATGGTTACCGTTAGGTATATTGATATCGGTATACAGTTCATTTGGCAAAACAATGAAGACCGGGATGAAACTTTTCAAAGGATCCCCCTTAAAGATATAAAATGGGAAAATCCACCAGAATGAACTAGTTCGATAAGATACCAAAATTCGCGGGTGAAAAAAATCTGATATTATCGCGAACTAATTTATTTAATACAAACATATATTTTTTGTTTGTTTTACAAACATTTGAAACCATGTAAGACTCTGATATTGGTCGAAAATAATCGTAAAAGTTACGTAATCGACGTTATTCATTCGTCTTGAGACAAAAACAACAACAAAAAAAAAAACAAAAAAAACAAAACAAACACACACACACACAAAACGCGCAATTATTTGTCGCAGTCTATCAGTTCCCATCAGGTAGTCAAAGCTTTCCAGCACCATCGCAGCGACATCGGATACATATGTATCCCAAAGGTAGCTTCGCCCAGGCCTTACCAGCTGCTTGTCGATATCTTGGCAACCATTGTGAATAAAGGTCTTACAAGTCTACAAACAGGACAAAACACGTTTCAGATAGAAAGGAAGGAAGAAAGGAAGAAAAAGAAAGACATATAGGTTTTTTTCAGGCTGATCTGAGAGTTTCTATATCTGACGCGCAGTCTGATCAGCGCCTTTGTTATTAGGTTTTGGGAAAGTATCATATCAAAACTTGCTATAAGCGAATTTTCATTTTTCTAGCTAGTCTCTGTAGCTGAGGCGACTTTTGTTATTCGCTAACAAGTAGACCTGAGACAAGTAAGTAATCAGTGTATTATATGTGCATACATGATATAATACAATATTACAGTAGTTTTAGAGGCCCTCTAGTGCGAACAGCACTGGCCAGGATCAGACAACTCCCTTAGGAGCAGCCTGATCATGGCATAATGTTTGCTTGCTTACATATAAGCGACGTAATAATCGGCCCACACTTTCTCGACTCGAGATAACCTGTCTTCGGTGTTTACGACAAGAATAGCGGAGACCAGTCTGCGCATCAGTGCAGTCTGATCAGCGTGAAAATTGGTCTTCGGTGTTTGCGAACAACAAAGGGACAGAACAGTCAGCGCATCAGCGCAGTCTGATCAGCGCCTTTGTTATTAGCTTTTTGGAAAAGTATCATATCAAAACTTGCTACAAGCGAATTTTCATTTTTTTAGCTGGTCTTTGTAGCTGAGGCGGCTAGTTAGAATCTCGCTTTGTCGGAAACCAGCAACATATAACAGTAATAAGTTCAGTGGTAGAGTGCTTGGCTCGAGACCGAGGGGCCGCGGGTTCGAACCTCATCGGCGTCACTGTGTCGTATCCTTGAGCAGGACACATTAATCCTAGCTTGGTACTAGTTTAACCCAGGAAAATCCGTCCCTATTTAACTGAAAGGTTGTTGATGGGACGAAAATAATCAAATCAAACAAACAAACAAAACAGCAACTAGTGTTCCCGAACAGACGGACACACTGATGAACATTTTACGATCGATAAATCAATATTTTTTAAAGCCATTATCATCAAAGTGATTGATTAAGACACCATTAAAGTAAACTATGAGTCGTCATCATGTTTGACACAATGTTCTCATATTTCGTTGATTGTGTATATTGGTTTATTGGTTAATTAATTATTTAATTTATTAATTGATAGATTATAAATTAAGCGAATTAAGCTCTTAACCAATTAAGGGAAATCTGACATATCTCACTCACTTTGAAGTATTTTTTATGGAGCACACAGTTTCACTAACCCTCACCATTTCTGGTATATTTCTACAATATGACCAGGCTTGCGATTTTTATGAGACAACTACGTGACCCATCTAGAGAAATTTACAGGAGGCAGAAGTGAAGTTTCTAACTGTCGTTTCTTTGGTGTATCTGGTATGTCAACAAGAAGAAAATTTCAAGACAAGATCGACGAAATGAAGCACTACCGTCCTGACGTTGTCTTCATGATTCTTTACGGCAACAACATCATAGAGAGTACAGACACGCAGAATCTTGTTAAGCGACTCAAGAATATTGCCAAAGAACTATATGAGAAGGGTACTACTAAAGTCTTCGTCGAGAAGGCTCTTTTTCAGAATGGACTGGTTTGACTAGACCTATATTCAACAAGATTCGATATGCATTGAATAAGAAGCTGCGCACTGAGTTGAGTACAGATTTGGTCGACGTAGGGAAGAAGATAAAATGCCCAAGACATTACATCGATGACCTCGTGCATCCCGGGTATCATCAGGGCGGCATGTACCTCCTCGACAGACTTATAGTTAGATGCTTCGACGCATGCTAGGTAGAGCCAAAGCCTGAGCACAAACGGTCCTTTTCAGGACCACCAAATCATATCGAAAGAAACCCATTTATTGTCGTACAATATTTCGCCCCTTCATACATGTTAACAGTGCATAGAACTTACACCCGAATCCCAGCTAAATAAATGTTCACACATGAATTAAGCATATCTAATCATCAGAGTGATAATCAAAATTTTTTTTTTAAAAAAAGCAAGCTTCCTTTAACACGCATTATAGACACGAATTTGGGCTTGCATAGAAAAATCTTCCTTTTGCAACAACTCGAAAAAGCCATAAAACACGGACGTATATTACATATATTCAAATATACGTCCGTGCATAAAATGAACATATTTTAACCTAGACATCAAGTTTTGATTTTCATCACAATTTTTCATTTAAGCATCTCAATATTCATTATTTTAATAATAAATCATGATTTTATAGAATTATCTTGTTAAAAAACTTATTAAAAAGCTTCCTTCCGTAGAAAAATCTTCCTTCCGTAGAAAAAAAACTTCCTTCCGTAGATAAATCTTCCTTCCGTAGGCATCGGTTCCTTTCGCATAAGGACAATTTAATCACAGCCAAAGTTGAAATCAAGTTAAGATAATACTGACTTTTTGATTTAAATGTTTCATATTCTTTATTTCATTATTAAATCATGATTTATTAGACTTATCATGCTTGAAATAAGCTAGTTATTCTTCCTTCCGTATTCATATTTTCGATGCCGCTATACGCGGCACACGGACAATTTTTAATGGTAGCAAAGTTGACATCAAGTTTTGATTTTCATCACAATTTTTCATCTAAGCATCTCAATATTCATTATTTTATTAATAAATCATGATTTTATAGAATTATCTTGCTTATAAACTTATTTAAAAGCTTCCTTTCGTACAAAAATCTTCCTTCCGCGGAAGGAACCTTCCTTCTGCGGAAGGAACGTTGCTTCCGGTATATAGCTATACCGGCGTTGCTATACTTGAGTTATTGATTGGTTAACAGGTAAATGCGTTGCACTGCAGTTCAACGCGTATCGAAAGTGGGCTTTGATTGGATTTTCGAAATTCGCGTTGGAATACTAATGCGTATTACGTGTGTTTTCAATGCGTTTTCAACGCGAATTCGACAAGGACAAATAGATGGGCGGTAGTGTATTAAGGTCTGTTACGTTCTGTCACGTTTTGTTGCGTTCTCCCCGTTCTATTACGGCACATTTAAGTAGGTCAATCCCGCCGTGGCTGCCGTGGCAAATTTCTTGACTGTCCCGGCGATCACGGCAACCACGGCGAGCTACGTTTGTCGACCCCGTTCCACTACGTTGTGTTACGGTCACCCCGTTTCGTCCACGGTGGCCGATATCGTGACTGCCGTGGCCGCCGGGGAAATAGTGTAAACGTAGCATAACTGATATAGTATTCAAAAGTAAAGTAAAAGTAAAGGACCGAGGTTCAGATTAAGTATTTTCCATCAGAGGACGCATTTGATTTGCAAGCCAGCCAATGATCTATTGAATCGGTTTGTAACGTAGTCAACGTCAACTGTCAGCAGCTTCATAGGTTTAGATAAACAAAAAAAAAACAGCGTAAAATTGTCAATTTTTTCTTACCCATAATTTTAAGCATATGTTTTTGGTGCTCAAAAGAACCGTCTTATTGAGACGGTTCTTTTGAGTAGCCACAACATATGTTTTGGTTGAGAAATAAGAAAATTATTTTTCTGGTACGCACTCTTAACTAAAGGCCTGAATTCATGGAATCAAATCCAATCCGACAGGGTTATTTCTCCATTTTGTGAGGATTTTATTTACACGAAACCTCGCATATGCTAAGTTTCGCGAAAATAAAACCCTCGCGAAAATTTCTGAATTTACAATTGGTACTTATCTGTTTTGCAAAAAAGCCTTGCTGACGAAGTATAGGGAGGGTGGTACAACTTCGGTCATTTTCCGTGTAAAGGGTGTGTTGGGTGGTATTTATAATTTGTATTAAAATCTTGACAAAACATTCTGTAAGCAGACAGTCGAGACCCTGGTCAGACGTCGCGTTCTGTGATGTCTGATCTGGTTCTGCTTTGTTTGCCAATATTAGAAAGAGTAAGGCCTGTGTGGGTTTAGAGGGTGGCATTCGCGTTGAACTAAAACAAAAGTGTTCATCCTTTTATGAATATATATCCGAAAAGAGTAGTCTGGAACACTAAGATGTCACTCTGGTGTTTAACTGATATAGTATTCAAAAGTAAAGTAAAAGTAAAGGACCGAGGTTCAGATTAAGTATTTTCCATCAGAGGACGCATTTGATTTGCAAGCCAGCCAATGATCTATTGAATCGGTTTGTAACGTAGTCAACTGTCAGCATCTTCATAGGTTTAGATAAACAAAAAAAAAACAGCATAAAATTGTCAATATTTTCTTACCCATAATTTCAAGCATATGTTTTGGGTGCTCAAAAGAACCGTCTTATTGAGACGGTTCTTTTGAGTACCCACAACATATGTTTTGATTGAGAATTAAAGAAAATTATTTTTCTGATACGCACTCTTAACTAAAGGCCTGATTATTCTTGCAAATCAAATCCAACCTCTGACGGTGAAACTAGGCCTCGTTTTGTATTGTTGGTCTGGGTGTTATGTTCTTGAAGTAATTTCTGATTACGAGACACAGCCACGTTGTTTTTACTAGTAGTATTTAGCCTCTGTTGTAAAAGAGAGTGAGTATGATCAGTAAATACCACACTCACACATGCCGCAGACAAACCCACGGCACCGTGAGGAAAAGCCTTATGAAGTATGTGAAAACAATTAATGTACTTCTATGACACATGTCAAAGGTGACTGTGAGAAAAATATGGTAAGCATTACCATCCTGACCGTTAGCATTATCATGACCAGCATGGATACCTTATTTGTAAACCTTGCCTCACAACTGAAGTTTTATGAAGTGTTTTATCTTCAAAAAAGTTTCTTAAGTTTCAAGTTTTAATGCAAATTAGGCGAATACATCAATGGAAAATAAGAATATATCATTAGTGTGAGGGTAGGATAGAAAAATCCGTCCCGAGGATCGCCGTTTGACATCACGTGGCTTGCCGAGTGATGACAAACGTTGATCTCGAGGGACGGATTTTTCTATCCTACCCTCACACGAATAATGGATTCTTTTTCTTGCTTACCACTTTACCACTCGAAAATTTGCGAATGAACTCCAAATTCGAACTTGACCTGTATTTTATGATGCTTTATCCTTCTGTACAATTTGAATGAAATTGTTTTTCCTTTCAAAAGTTATTGATCGGAAACCACAATTTAGCCAAAATCTTAGTAAAAGGGCCATAACTCAGACTTCCACTTTCGAACTTGTCCTGTATTTAATGAATCAGATGCTTTACCCTTCTGTAAAGTTTGAATAAAATTGATGCATCCCTTCAACAGTTAGCGATCAGAAACTTAAAGTGTGACAACGCGGACGACGACGACGCCGACGGAGACATGATCCAGATGTGTCGACGCAGGCGACACAAGCAGAATTTCACGCGGTATCAGCACACCCCCTTGAAGTCAAAAGAGTTTTCCTGCACAAAACGTAACCTATGACTTGAACTAATTATTGATTTCGGTAATCAGGGTGTGTAAAAAAGTAAACATGCTAGAGACATAATGAAATAATACGAAAGGCAAATGTGCAAGTATTCCTGTACAGGTGTGCCCCGGGAACAATGCAGTTTAATCAGCGACTTTGAAATTATAGCTTCCGTACAAGCAGGCTGTTGTAAACGCTTTTTGTCAGCTAGATCCTCGTTAGCGATCAGACGGGTCAAGACTATTCCCCGTTTCAAGTAAAACACTTATGCATTTCTGTGGACGAAATGTTAGAGTCTTAATTTCCAATACATGACTATTCGACTGATCTCTCCTTTAGCATGACAATGTCCCTTCAGGGGCTTAAGGGCAGATATTTCTAATAGTTTGTGGGCCTGGCATCTTATCTGGGTGAATTCAGTCAATATACCAAGGGACGTAATGCAGTCTACTTATTTTTTTGGCTGAACAGTACTCACCTGCGCACTATGGCGATGAACGTCCCCCTTCATGATCAGATCTCATACTTTGAATCCTTAATCCTAATCGTATACCGATCCTGTGTATTTATAATTAGCAATGTCTTCAAACCGTTTAACATAAAATCCAAGTGAGTTATTTACATCGACACCGCTATTTTGCGGATCTAACAATATCATCAATGGGTCGCAATCATATAATAGTACCTCGATATGTCGACTTACTAACTCGAAATTTCCACTTTTGATTCGAAAATTCGACGTACTATATTCAAGGGGGTATTGCACACACACGGTAGGGTAACGTGATCGTAACTCGGACACAATTTTCTATTTTCGCCTTATAAATACCGACGTACAGCTGCAATTTATTACTGTTTGTAAGGGGGGCTATTACCAACAAAGTGGGGAAACCCGAACCGTCACTCGGACGCTGTGAATCATGATTCGGACACACGTGGGTCATGATTCGGGCGCATTCTAGAAAGCAGATTTTGAGTCTGACAACAGGCACAAACGAGATATTCTTGCACAGACATCATGTAGAGTTAATTATCAACTCAAGACACACGGGGGGGGGGCGGATTTGGGGGGGGGGGGGCGAGCATGTATGTACACTAGACGTTCAGCTAGAGAGTCGATCCATACTTCCCCCTCCACCACTAACTAGGGATTTTTGCAGACATATCCTATCAAAAGAGGCAATCGTTACTTCGCTTAATAATACATGTTTGGACATTTTAAAAAACATTTTAAGTCTGTTACGTATGTTACTATATAAGATCTGGAACTCAATTAAAAGTTGTGGTAAACAAGCGGTTAATTGTACACATTAAAGTGAAAGCTTATAGAACGTATGCCTTGCTATGATGGTGTACATAGATAAAAATTTACACTTTCTCAAAATATTTCAGGTTTCACCTGCGCCATTTTCGTTTGAAACTACCCACTACCTATCTATTAACTTAACAGCAAAATCTCCTGAAAATGACAAAGTTCAACAGTAAAAACTCCTGAAGATGACTAAGTTCAAACTTTTGAATTGCCGATGTTTTATAAATGGAGATGTCAATGGACTGCCCGTAGCTTATAACTAATCCACGTCTCTTATAATAACAGAAATACAAGTAAATTTTAAAAAAAAAGCTTGTAATCTTTATGGTGCTGTCACATATTTGGATAAAGGTAACGGACACCGAACGGACAGAAAAAAGGCAAAAAATGTTGATCCAGTGATGGAAGTCGTCTCGGTGTGGTGAAGGTCGTCCCGGAAGTCGTAAAGAGCGCATACGTACCACACAAGTAACATACAAAGAACAGTCAACTGACGTACGTGTAACAGCTGTATAACGGACAAAACGAATATGTACCGTATCAGAAACGGACAAAACGTTCGCTGAACGAACACAGAATGCGCATGCGGTACTCGTCTTGGGAACTCTGTTTCCTGTCCTGTATTTGACCATTCACAATTCAGGTCGAGCAGACATCAACGGATTCATACAGGATACCCACAGGATGCTGAACGCATGAGAACCGGACACACCGCACGAGAACCAGACGAACCGCACACCAACGCACGAGTAACGTTCATCCACCGGACATATTTATCCAGTGGCGTTCGTTCGAAAGTTTTGAACACGTCAAAAACTTGCAAAGGAATAAGACCGGGCAAAACGGATATTACCTGACACTTAGCACATTCACCGCATGAGGTACGGACAAGATACGCATGCGGACGGATACAAACGGACAGAGAATTTTACTGTCCGTTACGCGTCTGTTAGCGCTATCCGGTAAGGTGTGACAGTCACTTTAAGCTCTTATTTTACTGAGGAGTATCATTTGATCAAAATTGTCTGGGCACTCGCTGAGCACACAACCACCACATATGTGGTATATGTTTTTGCTTTTTTCTCTGTAACACAAAAGTTGCAAAAGCAAGCAACAATTTTATAAGCTAGCCCACAGCTTATGTAATTTGAATATTTTCCACTTACCTGGTTGATTTTTAACATGGTCATTGTGTCAACTGTCATAATGGTATAATTTGTCTCGAACTGTTTGCTTTTACTAGATTACAGGGCATACAGCGAATTTGTTACCAATACAAATGCAAACAAATGACAACATTAACAACAACAATATAAAAACAATAAACATATTTTCTTCATGTGGTTTTACAGTTTGTTTCTGTATATCAAACTAATCAAAATGTTTCAGAATAAAAAGTTTTGGCCAGTGTGGGGGTCGAACCCACGACATTCGCGTTATTAGCACGACGCTCTAACCGTCTGAGCTAACCGGCCGATATTATCTATTAACGCCCCAGCCAAATGTGTTCAGTCATATCGTGACGTTTCTTTGAACGTGTCAATGCTTCAGACGTCGCGTCAGATGTTGGTGCTAATTTGTGTAACGTCAAAAGTTGTTTAAACACGTCAAACAATGAGATTTTCACAGATAAAAGAGGCGATCTTCCTTGCGTTAATATTTCTAAGCACACATGCCCAGTTGTAAAATGATCAGATGAAAAGTTTGTTTAGGTTTATATATATTTAAGTTTTTAAAGGTTTATTAATACATGTTCCCGAGTAGAATTGCGAAAAGTAGGGTATACCCAGGTAAGCACAATTATTTTCAGTAGTAAATGCGATTGGTCAGTCGATGCTTATTAACTACATAAATCTATTCTCGTTGCAGTAGACTTCAATGGACAGACGGACGGACAGACAGGGTGATTATAGGTCTTAATGATATCTTCGCTGCACACACCTTTGCATGTTTTATATTAAAATTAGCCAATACGTAAGCGTTTGGTACTTATCGCATTGTCCGGCAACTAGGACTCGCGACTCGGGAAAGTCTGTGTAATAGTACAGGCTCGTCAGAGTAAAGTATGAATGTAGATGATAAATAGCTGTAGAATTAAGACCTCTATCACCGCTTGTATGTCAGCATCCACATTTTCACGAGGCTTTTGCGTATATGCGATAATGACCAAAATATCGCCAAGAGTTAGTGTTGGCCCAAACAAACATGTAGACACAAATGAATGAAAACAAGAAAGAAATTAATTTATTTGAGATTCGAGCATGTCACGTTTGAATTTCGGACACACCCTTTTCATCGTATGGCTTCCAATGAGTTGACTATTACTAAAACCTAGCAATATGATGTACAGTCTCGGGACATGTAGTTGTTTGCCACTTTGCGACGTCGCCGCTTGAAACAAGACCGTTCTAGAATTTTGTAAAAAATACCATGACAAACTTAATGGGTTAAATTTTATAAAACTTTCAGGGATGAAGAGCAAAGAGAGAGCAGCAATATACAATAAATGATTAAAATAATTACACTTTTGGTTCTCAAGTAGAACGCATTTAAAAGTGAATGTAAATTTTAAAACATCACTATTCCCGTAGACGCTAACGTTAACGTCACCGAAAACTGTAATTTTAATTTGTGTTTGCGTTTAAATTACTACCATACGAAAACAACATAAACCAAGAAGCTACGATAAAAATGTTTATTGCGTAAATCAATTTGCTTTCATTTGGTACTTTTTTCAAAATTGTAGCTTCTATAGTTTTTGGACAATAATTATTTGCAAAACATCTGGAAATACATCGATTTAAGCGGCAACGTCACTGGGTGGAGAGGGGTATGTCCTGTGGCTGTATATATACACAGCAGCTTGAAGTTGGTCCTTACCTTACATGTATATGCCTCATAACCAAAAGCTTAAATGTCATCATTACGTAATGACATTATGAGCTTTCTTTAGGGGCTATAGGAGTGAATAAGGATCGAATTTCAAGCTCCTGTGATATATTTCCTGAATATTCCTGAAAACAGGGGTAAAGGTCATTGAATATTCAGATTTCTCGAATTAATTCTGGCCAGTGACCTATTTTATATTACTTTATGTAGGACAGTGTCCTACAAGACCATGCTAATGCATCAGTATATAAGTATAGAAGTTTTAAGAAAACGCGCGATTAAGTTTTTGGCATTTACGCATATTATAACGCTAAAATGTTAACGTTTTTACGACGCGATTAGCAAAGTAAAAAAAAACGGCGTCTGTGACATTTTTGCTAGACAAAGCATTTTAGCGATATTTTATTCAATATTTAACAAATTCTCTTAATTTAAAAACAGCATAAAATGTATGAAAAACGCATTTACATATCTTTTTTAGAGAGAAATAAGTTTGAAGAAACATCTTTTCATTTAGTATTGAATTAATGACTCAGATTTCCGAAGACGCCATTTGCGTGAGTGTGACATTTTTGCTAGACACAGCAAAATAACACATTTTTGCTCTAAATATGGAAAAAATCAAGAATAAATCCAAATTTTAATTCTATTTTGAAAACGCATTTTTGTGATATACTTCGAATTTCAAAAACACGAGGCACTAAAAAGTAATACATCAACATAAATACACAGACCCCATGTTTTCAACGGTTTCTTTAAATCTCTACACGTTCCGTTTATTTGCTTGGTTGGCTATTTCTGGTCAGTTTGCCGATTAACGCCAATTTCGCGCATGTCGTCGTGAGGATAAGCACAAAAAGTAGCTATGCGGGGAAATTACAAGATTTCATGCATTATTAGTTAAAACTTTTGGATATAGAAACACTCCGCCAAACGATTTCTGTTACATCTCTACATGCAAAAAATCGGCAATTTATACGGAACATGTAAGCGATAACTTTTTCTTTGTATCTTAATTTGTCTTTCGTTTTTCATCAATGTAAAATATAATTAATAACCTTTTCTTTGATGTTTAGTTTGTAAAAATGTATAATGGAATAAGTGAAATAGAGAACTTTCAATAGAGAGGACCCCTACGTTTTTAAAATTAACACCAACATCTGACGCGACGTCTCAGGCTTTAATTAGCTCGGTAATTTGTGTTGTTTGATATGTTTCTTTACGTCCCATCAACAGTTTTTTCAGTTATATAGGGACGGGTCTTCATGGGTTGAACCAGTACTAATCTAGGATGAATGTGTCTAAGTCATGGACCACAACGCAGTGACGCCGACGAGGCTCGAACCCGCGGTCCTTTGGTATCGAGTTAAGCACTCTACCACTGACCCACCTGGCTCCCTGCTCGATAATTTGTCGACTTAAGTTCAGTGTAGGCATATTCTAATACATGGAGTGTAGTGGAGCCAGAGAAGTGGAGAGCTATTTTTGGAGTTTTTTGGAGGTGTCCTGGTTCTCCCAGATCACTGCTCAGTCACAGAGAGGTCATCTTCTGATTTCTCTGAAAGGACACTTGAAAGTCACTCAAAAATAATAAAAAAAATCTAAATAAAAACATATATTAGTAAATAAAACCACACACATGCTTTTTGCTCTGAAATACCTGTCAGACAACAGGCTTCACCCAAAATATTCCCCCCTCTCGCTTCGCTCGCTCGACGTAAAATATAATGTGTTTTTTTCTGTTGCTTTTTACTCTGAAATACCTTACCAAATATTTTCCTCACTCGCTCGTATCAAATTACATATTTGGTTTCTTATAAATAGGGATCCATTGCTTTAACAATACATGTATATAGATGATGTATGCAAATTCAAATAACTTGCAGGCAAAAGTTTCCTCGTTCACTTCGCTCACTTAACTGAGTAAAATTACATGTATATATTTTTTCGTAGAGATCTCTTGCTTTGATCTTAATGATTTTCATATCAGGATGTTAATGTATGCGTGCATGTGCATACACGTGTGTGTGTGTGTGTGTGCATGCAAGCATGTTTGTATGAATATTTAGCAGCAGCTTCATGCGTGTACATGCGTGCATACATATGTCTGCATGCATGCGTGTATGTATTTTTTGCAACCCCCCTCAAGTATTGAAGTTGTCCGCGGTGTCAACTGTTTGAATTTGTGTCGAAGTGTTTGCTTTTACCAGATTACAGGACATACAATGGATTCGTTACTAATACAAATGCAAAAACATGACGACATTAACAACCAAAACATAAAACAGTAAAGACCTTTTCCTTATTTTGTTTCCGATGACTGGGTTATTTTTCAAATATACGTGTATCAAAATGTTTTAGCACGACACTCTAACCGACTGAGCGAACTGTCATTGTAAAAAACACCTTATTTACAGATCTATCAAATTGGCCTCGACGTTCGCAACGTTCGGAGTTTGGGAACAAGAAATGCGCAGACCAGCCTGTGCGGACAACAAATGCAGTCTGATCAGCGCCGTTGTTGTTCGCTTAATCTAAACCTGTTACTAGTGAAAATTCAATATCCTAGCTAGTCTCTGTAGCTGAGGAGATTGTTTTGAGAGTCACTTTGTCGGAAACCGTAAAACACTAACAAACATAACAATATAAGGACCCTGAAAGGTGTCAAAAGTTCTCGCGCATGGAACTTTTGCAATGGCGTACCTTCGACTGCACGATTAGTGCTTTCCTTTGCTGACACATTAAATAAGTTATATTAGGAAGTCCTCGCGCGAACTAAACTGTGAATTGTGTCATTTTAATCACTTACAGCAGAATATAAGGTCTATGTCGATGATTTTGTTGAAATATTAGTTCATTGTATAATATTCTTCCCATTATAAGCGCGCTTTGTGTATGATCCTTCTTTTGTGATAAATAGTTATTTGGGTATTTTCTAGTTCTGCAATCATCTCGCAGAGAAAGACAGATTTTGTTGCTTTCCTTTAATTATTAAGTTGTTTCTAGTATCCTTTAAATGACGCTTCGCTGGTGGGCCGATGGCGGCCCTACGCTATATGTTGACGGAAATGGTATTTTGTGGTATGCCTAATACTCACGCACTTGTTAATAAAAAGCCCATTATACAGCAAAAAAGTTTGTCTTTTATTTATCGTGAAGATTTTCACGTGAATAGAGCAACATACATCCAAACATTTGGGGAAGTACTTCTATTGTTTTTACATACAGGATGAAATATTAAGTGCTTGCAGTACCCAGAATAGTCTTGCTGAATATCATGCTTTTGAAATATCAATTGCATGAGCCAACTACCCATGTTCAAAGGTAACACTGTAATTCATTCAGCCAGTAAGTGTATGATTGTAAAGAGACTGCATATGAACTGGTGTAAGGGAAGGAATCAAAGGGATCTTAATTGACAATGAGTCGTATTACTGAGGTAACATGACATTAACTCATATCATTTTTGTCTTGTTTCAAGAGTCATAGATGGGCAATCTATTGACCTTAGAGTACTTCAAATATAACTCCAAAATCCACCTAGAAAACTATCCACTCCACAGCTATTTACCCAAGTATCTGTCCTGCTTTGGGTTGCTGGCCCATATGCTTTCCAGGACTAGATACGCCTTTTACACTACACATCCTTGAGGTGTAACGTAATGCTTCAATTATACAGGTATGGCAAAATGAATGTGCACTATGCATAACAGCTACACTATAAAGAGCCCACTTTCTTGGCGGTGACAAGTCGTACACTGCTGCTATTGCATTAACAACAAAAATATTAAATCAGTAAACACATTTTCTACATGTGGTTTTACATTTTGTTTCCCATGATTGGGTTATATATCAAATATACGTGTATCAAAATGTTTCTGAAGAAAAAGTATTGGCCAGTGTGGGGGTCGAACCCACGACATTCGCGTTATTAGCACGACGCTCTAACCGACTGAGCTAACCGGCCGATATTATCTATTTTACGCCCCAGCCAAATCTGTTCAGTTATATCGTGACATTTCTTTTAATGTGACAATGCTTCAGGTGAAGTCTCTAACCTGCAAACCTCTTAATCTCAAGTTCAGAGCTAACCTCTGGGCCACTCTGCAGCTCACTCACTCGTGATCAATTAAGGAATAAAAATAAGTTTAAATTAAGCGGCGTCCGAAAATGGCAGCATTTTGTAGAATATATATAAGTGACAAAGAAACGCTATCATTGTAATACATGTAGACTCTTATCAAATTGGCCTCGACGAGCGACGTTCGGAGATTGGGAATAACAAAGGTGCAGACCAGCGCGCAGGGACAACAAAGGCAGTCTGATCAGCGCCGCTGTTGTTCACTTAATCTAAATTTGCTTCAGGTGAAAATTTAATATCCTAGCTAGTCTCTGTAGCTGAGGATATTGTTTTGAGAGTCGCTTTGTTGGAAACCCCTGAACAGTAAAATCAATAACAAACACCCTGATGGTGTAAAAAGTTCTTGCGCATTGGACTTTTGCGATGGCGTACCTTCGACTGCACGATAAGTGTTTTCCTTTGCTGGCACAATAAATAAGTTAGGAAGTCCTCGCGCAAACTAAACTGTGAATTGATGCATTTTAATCACTGACAGCAGAATATAGGGACCAAGTCGGCGATTCTATTGAGATACAAGATCATTGTATAATATTGTTCCCATTATAAGCGTGCTTTGTGTATGATCCTTCTTTTGTGATAAATAGTTATTTGGGTATTTTCTAGTTCTGCAATCATCTCGCAGAGAAAGACAGATTTTGTTGCTATCCTTTAATTATTAAGTTGTTTCTAGTATCCTTTGAATGACGTTTTGCTGGTGGGCCAATGGCGGCCCAGCGTTATATGTTGACTGGAATTATATTTTGTGGTATTCCTAATACTCACACGTTTGTTAATAAAAAAAGCCCTTTAAACAGCAAAAATTACCCTCCCCCCTAGAATAATAGTTTGTCTATTATATAACGTGAAGAGTTTCATGTGAATAGATCGTCATACACCCAAACATTTGGGGAAGAACTTCTACTGTTATTACATACAGGATGAAATATTAAGTGCTTGCAGTACCCAGAATAGTCCTGCTGAATATCATGCTTTTGAAATGGGCCTCGACGCTAGAAGACCTGTCTTCGGGAGTTTGCGAACAACACATGCGCAGACCAGCCTGTGCATCCGCACAGACTTGTCAGTGCCTTTGTTATTCGCTTTTTGGAAAAAAGCATATCAAAACTTGCTGCAAGCGAAATTTCAATTTCCTAGCTAGTCTCTGTAGCTGAGGAGACTGGCTTGAATCTCACTTGGCCGGAAACCACGAAAACAGGTTTTCTCGCGACGAGGCCCACAATTGTATGAGCCAACTGCTCATGTTCAAAATGAACACTGTAAGTCATTCAGCCGATGAGTGTATGATTGTAAACAGACGTTGCATATGAATCATACAGCTGGACCGGGTGTAAGGGATGGAATCAAAGGGAACTTAATTGACAGTGACTCGCGTATTAATGAGGAAACATGACATTAACTCATATCATTTTTGTCTTGTTTCAAGAGTCATAGATGGGCAATCTATTGACCTTAGAGTACTTCAAATATAACTCCAAAATCCACCTAGAAAACTATCCACTCCACAGCTATTTACCCAAGTATCTGTCCTGCTTTGGGTTGCTGGCCCATATGCTTTCCAGGACTAGATACGCCTTTTACACTACACATCCTTGAGGTGTAACGTAATGCTTCAATTATACAGGTATGGCAAAATGAATGTGCACTATGCATAACAGCTACACTATAAAGAGCCCACTTTCTTGGCGGTGACAAGTCGTACACTGCTGCTATTGCATTAACAACAAAAATATTAAATCAGTAAACACATTTTCTACATGTGGTTTTACATTTTGTTTCCCATGATTGGGTTATATATCAAATATACGTGTATCAAAATGTTTCTGAAGAAAAAGTATTGGCCAGTGTGGGGGTCGAACCCACGACATTCGCGTTATTAGCACGACGCTCTAACCGACTGAGCTAACCGGCCGATATTATCTATTTTACGCCCCAGCCAAATCTGTTCAGTTATATCGTGACATTTCTTTTAATGTGACAATGCTTCAGGTGAAGTCTCTAACCTGCAAACCTCTTAATCTCAAGTTCAGAGCTAACCTCTGGGCCACTCTGCAGCTCACTCACTCGTGATCAATTAAGGAATAAAAATAAGTTTAAATTAAGCGGCGTCCGAAAATGGCAGCATTTTGTAGAATATATATAAGTGACAAAGAAACGCTATCATTGTAATACATGTAGACTCTTATCAAATTGGCCTCGACGAGCGACGTTCGGAGATTGGGAATAACAAAGGTGCAGACCAGCGCGCAGGGACAACAAAGGCAGTCTGATCAGCGCCGCTGTTGTTCACTTAATCTAAACTTGCTTCAGGTGAAAATTTAATATCCTAGCTAGTCTCTGTAGCTGAGGATATTGTTTTGAGAGTCGCTTTGTTGGAAACCCCTGAACAGTAAAATCAATAACAAACACCCTGATGGTGTAAAAAGTTCTTGCGCATTGGACTTTTGCGATGGCGTACCTTCGACTGCACGATAAGTGTTTTCCTTTGCTGGCACAATAAATAAGTTAGGAAGTCCTCGCGCAAACTAAACTGTGAATTGATGCATTTTAATCACTGACAGCAGAATATAGGGACCAAGTCGGCGATTCTATTGAGATACAAGATCATTGTATAATATTGTTCCCATTATAAGCGTGCTTTGTGTATGATCCTTCTTTTGTGATAAATAGTTATTTGGGTATTTTCTAGTTCTGCAATCATCTCGCAGAGAAAGACAGATTTTGTTGCTATCCTTTAATTATTAAGTTGTTTCTAGTATCCTTTGAATGACGTTTTGCTGGTGGGCCAATGGCGGCCCAGCGTTATATGTTGACTGGAATTATATTTTGTGGTATTCCTAATACTCACACGTTTGTTAATAAAAAAAGCCCGTTAAACAGCAAAAATTACCCTCCCCCCTAGAATAATAGTTTGTCTATTATATAACGTGAAGAGTTTCATGTGAATAGATCGTCATACACCCAAACATTTGGGGAAGAACTTCTACTGTTATTACATACAGGATGAAATATTAAGTGCTTGCAGTACCCAGAATAGTCCTGCTGAATATCATGCTTTTGAAATGGGCCTCGACGCTAGAAAACCTGTCTTCGGGAGTTTGCGAACAACACATGCGCAGACCAGCCTGTGCATCCGCACAGACTTGTCAGTGCCTTTGTTATTCGCTTTTTGGAAAAAAGCATATCAAAACTTGCTGCAAGCGAAATTTCAATTTCCTAGCTAGTCTCTGTAGCTGAGGAGACTGGCTTGAATCTCACTTGGCCGGAAACCACGAAAACAGGTTTTCTCGCGACGAGGCCCACAATTGTATGAGCCAACTGCTCATGTTCAAAATGAACACTGTAAGTCATTCAGCCGATGAGTGTATGATTGTAAACAGACGTTGCATATGAATCATACAGCTGGACCGGGTGTAAGGGATGGAATCAAAGGGAACTTAATTGACAGTGACTCGCGTATTAATGAGGAAACATGACATTTACTCGCATCATTTTGTGTCTTTATCTAGTCATAGATGGGCAATGTTTTGACCTAAGAGGACTTCAAATATAACTTCAAAACCCACATCGAAAACCACCCACTCCATAGCTCCACCCCATTCCATTTTTTAGTATATGTCCTGCTTAGGGTTGCTTTCCAGTACTAGATACGGCTTTTACACACATATACTTGAGGCGTAACTTAGTGCTTCAATTATACAGGTATGACAAAATGAATGTGCACGATGCCCGCTTTCTTGGCGGTGACAAGTCGTACACAGTTCTGCTGCTATTTTGGCAGACACATGCATGAAATAATACGTCTGACACTGAAGCCTCGTTTTTAGATTTGCATTTGTCCATTTAAATGATATTGTTTTTACCAAAATTTACGATAAATGTAACGATTTTGATTTTAAAATTGTCATTTTCCACTTTAAGATGGTGATGTCGCACATTCTTCATCTTATGGACAGGATTTATATTTCTAACTCATCCGATTGGCTAGAGCATCTCGCCATGTTGCAGACTTCGGTGCTCTCAATAAACTGTTAACTCAGAAACTATCGGTATCTTAAACTTTGAAAAACCTTCGTCCAATTTTATTTTGATATCTAAATTCCATATCAGACTTAAACCTCTCTTGGGTACTTTCATGTTGAGAGTTTTTTGGCGGCTTAGTGTATAAATTAATGAAAATTGTTTGCACTAATAAATTTTCAGTGCAGTTTATTAAAATAATATCTCATTATAAAAAGATGGGTTATACCATTAATGCAATTCGACAGACTACATGCATGGCGGTCAACCCAATCATGGTTGACTTTGCTTTCCTCTTAAATTGAACGCTGGCCAGTTTGACCCCAGATTCTATGCTGGTTCTGACTTAAAGACTTATCGGTAAATGAGAGGGCTGGGGCCTGATATTGTGTCTTTGGTCAGGCCCACTGGAGTTTAACTTTTAGATTTCCTTTGATCCAGTAATTAGTTGTATATACTTCTGGGCCCTTATATTTTTTTTCTCTTTTTTATATCTTGATTTGTATTTACTAGGAGATGATGCATCTTTAAATCAGGGATCTTTTATGCGAACAAAGGATCTATGTGTCTTGATCCATATCAAAATTAAGGATGAGGTTAGCACTGTTAAAACAGCGAATATATATGTTCAGCGCAAAGTGAGAATCGGTACAATTCCGGAATTGTACCTGCGCATTGTGAGAATTCCCACTTTGTCCGCCGATTCCGGAATTGTACCGGATATTCTAGAATTGCGCAAGGGGTATTTTATCGATTTTTGCTATAACCAGGCCCTGCGCGAAGTAGGAATGGGCTGGACAAAGTGAGAATTGGGTGAACATTCATGGGAGTCCCATTTTTAACTTTGACCATTTGCAGAGAGATTTTTTCTCATTTTCAAACTCGAATATAATCCGACGGCAGCCACTTCAAACACATAACATTTTGTTTGCATTGTTTGCATTTTCTGCATTACCGGGACTATCCTGTGTGTGAC
This sequence comes from Loripinus fragilis, assembly GCA_964019695.1. NCBI lineage: Eukaryota > Metazoa > Mollusca > Bivalvia > Lucinida > Lucinidae > Loripinus > Loripinus fragilis. The sequence goes on from OZ026522.1 coordinate 94,718,623, forward strand.
TATTTGAGAGAGAGAGAGAGAGAGAGAGAGAGAGAGAGAGAGGGGGGTATATTGAGTTAGGATAATCCGGGTATCGCTTAATATGTATCAAATTCGCCAGTTTTGAGAGAGAAAGGGAGTGAGAGAGAGAGATGGGCAGTTAACACTTTTTTTATTTAAATAAATAGTCTAAATGTGAGTGATGCCCGTAAGTCCTTTATTCAACAGTTTCTGGGCATCACTAGTTTTTAGATGATGTCAGCAAAATTTTGGCTTTAAATAAAACGGCTGTCCGTGAGAAGAATCATAACAAGTTACAGCCAGAGTAAGCGAGAGAGAGAAAGCGAGATGGAGAGAACGATTATGATTAGGAAAACAGCATGCCCTTTTTAAACAGCGACAAACTTCTGATGAAAACATAAATATCATTTATCCGAGAAGTCAGTAAATTAAATAATATATTGAGTGTTTGTCTAAGACGGACGGATGGATGTACTGGGCTGACGAAATGGTGCCGAAAAGAGAAAATGGACAAGCGGCGAATCGCAGGTTAACTTGATACATAATTTTGGCTTCATTATTTCATTTATCATCATATATCACGCAACGCACATAGTGCATGTCCATGCCGGTGCAATACGCAAGTTAATGTGTGGTTTATTCGCATGTACGAGCGATAATCCTCTCTCTTAGGCCAGTGACTTAGCTTCCAGAACACACGCACAACCCATAAAAAAACCATAACTTAAAACACAATGAAATCGTCACAAGAAAAATAATATCAGATTTTAATCAAATATTACTTTGAATTCAGAGACCGAGAGGCCGCGGGCTCGAGCCTCACCGGTGTCACTGCGTTGTGGTCCTTGTGCAAGACACATTTATCCTACCTTAGTACTGGTTCAACCCAGGAAGACCCGTCCCTGTTTAACTGAGAGATTGTTGATGGGTCGTAAAGAATCAAATCAAACAAAACAAAACTTTGAATTTGTTTTATTATACATGCGTAGGATTGTCCATTCATGCTTATCGTTACCCATTTCTACAGATTAGCTTGTTTTTATTTGATATATATGATCCGAGAGTAAATCCAGCCAGAATCCAACCGCCGGCCACTATCGCCCCGCCAGCAAAACGTCATTCGGATGGCGTTTCGCTGACAGACCGGTAGTGCCCCGATTTTACGTGCATCCTGGAAAGTTTGACAGAGATTACCCCATTCTATTGTAAACGGTATACACTTTACAGAAGTTATCAGGTTATGTGGCCGCTTTTTAATTTCATTTTTCTGACGCCCCAATTATCATGATATTGAAATGAATTTTGCCCAAATATGTGCCTTTCAATCGGCTAAAATTAAGCGATGCTTTGAAATAATTTTCTATCACTTCACGATTTTTGGGTTCAAAATGTAAAAAATATTTTTTGAAGAAAATAAGCGTTTTGAGTGTAGTTTTATTGAATAAAAGAACAAGTGATTTCAAACCCATCTAGCTGACTTGAAAAGGCCAACCACTTGCTAATGACAGATTTTTTGTGATTAGTTTTCGCATTTACACTTAAAATATTCCCATAAATATGCCTTATCATACAGTCTAAGCGCAAATTAGAATGCAATTTGATCAGGGTTTACACTGCCATTTCAATCACCATGGGGGAGTCATACCCAAGTTTTAGATACAATGTTGTTAGATTTGTTTTCTTTTATCTTATTACATTTTTCAGTAAATGCCAAAAGAATTGAATAAATAAAATCCTAGAACACTTCAAAATAATTTTAGTACGAATATATCGGCAATCTGTACAGCTTGCTAATTTAGCATTTATTTATCTTTCTTGCTTATTTCGTTTTTGAGACACGAATAAAATAATTAAGGTGTGAAAATAAACTAACTGGAACCAATGAAACGATGCTTAAGGCGTGGCATGAAGGTCACATGGTCAGTTAATCGATTGTCTCCAAATGTTACCTGTTTTTCGGTGTTTATTATAAACTACCAAATTTACCAAAAAAGACATGTGAGGCCAAGGTCAGCCGGCACTCTGAGTTGGGCTGCTCGGGATCTTCGATGACCTTTAAACGTAATTTAATTCAGGCCCAAGCTAGTCATCAGCCCCATGTATGTCGGACTGATCAGGGTCTTCGTTATCCGTTTAGAGGTGTATTAGAAAACAAATCTTTGAAAGGCGATTTTTGATAAGTCAGCTCATCAGGATCCACATTTTGTTTCACATTCAAATGGGCCCTTCAGTCGAAATAACATCGCACGGAGACCCGGGGGGGGGGAGGCTACTCTGATTTGTTCTTCATACGTAGGCTCGGGCCCCGCATCTACCGTCTCACCCCAAAAAATATCAAGAATTACAAGCACCCAAAAAACATTCTTCATACCCCCAAAAAATATTCATTTTTCTGAACCCCCCCCCCCCAAAAAAAAAAAAATAAATATTGAAATTCAAAATTTTGAGCCCAAAAATGGCCCAAGCCTACGTATGTATGAAAATATCAGAGTACCTCCCCCCCCTCCCCCTGGGACGGAGGCGCTCATTAGATGAACATTCCCAATTGAAGAATCCAAACAGCGTTTTCAACGTAAAGCTCATGTTCATTTAAACAAGAAGGGTCCGACAGTGAGGTCATGATATGTTTTAATATATAGTACAACGTTTGAGGTATCAGCAGATCTTACAGTTTTAGAAAGTTATAACGGGTTTGGGATTTACCTTTCGTCACTGTCATAAACGACTTGTGGAATAGTACAATGTTATCGCTCACAAATATATGTGTACTTTTTTTGCGATCGTAAACACAGTTTTTGCATAAACAGGTGGACATACCGGCAATGCCGTCGTTTGAACCGCGACACGAAAACAACAACAACAACCAAATGAAATGAGTGTCCAGTGAAGACTCAAGCCAGACTAGGTATCAGTCAAGTTAATTTTCGATGTCCACTAAGTTCGTCATTACTTAGGTACATGTGAACATACATACAGACAGACATACAGACGGACGGACGGAATATCAGACAAATGGACGGACGGAAGATAAAACGATGAGCACAATGATATACAATCATAAGACGCACAGACAGACGAGCAGAAACGAAAGGACGAGCATAACACGCTGACATGCCCACATGTATGCACAATGCCGATGCGGACATTAGTATGTTCCTACAACGCTCGGCATACATGCATCGAAGTTTGTAGTCAGACCTAACGTAAATATTAACTCTTTTCACGTCATGATTCAAAGTGAGCAGTCTGATATTTTACACAACAATTATCCTCTACATATACTCAAGTGCGGATCCAGAGGGGGGGACAGGGGGTCCGGAACCCCTGACAAATCACAAAGCTACCTAGCTAGTATTCAATGTTGGGCCAACATCGGCCCGCCAGCGAAACGCCATTTAAATGGCGTTTCGCTGGCGGGCCGATGATGGCCCATTTATAGTGATATTTGGATCCCCTATACCCTCAACAACTAAAAAAAGCGTTATCAAATTTGGACCCCCTCTGACAAAGCTTTCTGGATCCGCGTAGATACTGTTTAGAGTTCGACCTTGGCATTTTGCGCAAATACAGTGAGTGCATAAAGAAAGAAGAAAAATACTAATTATAATAATTAGCACTGCGAGTGTGAAACAAAACATGCTTTGCTGCAAATTTTCTTTGTTGATTATTATTTTAATAGACTAATGATTTTTTCCCTTCTATTTTTTGCACCGTAAGCACCCATATCACATTAATGTTAGAATTTGTACCCTGTCCTTCTGCCATAATACCGGTTACCCCTCCCTCATCTCAGCTGATTAACGATAACCCTACCCTTAAAGGCGAATATGCAATTGAACTACTTTGTAAAAGTTTGGAAACCTTTGTCCCATATCAATTTTACCCGCAAAACATATTACGAATATACGATTCTCACTTTGTCCCGATTCTCACTTTGCGCACGGACAATTCCGGAATGGTACCGCGCAAAGAAAGAATTCTCACTCTGTCCGCCAATTTAGGAATTCTCACTTTGCGCAGAGCGATTCCGTAATTGTCCAGATTCTCACATTGCGCAGAACATATATACTGATGGCATTAAGGCGGTGCTTCTTTTCTGTATCCTTTTTGTTATTTTTAGTTCATGTCTGTCTTTGTTAAACAGTCTTATCTGTTCCTTGCAGCATTGTGGTCACCTGCTGGAAAAGGGCTGGCTTTTTGCTGGCTTGTGTGTGATGTTTCCTTGTGTTTTGTCACTTTCTTATATGGTATCTTGGGTCAGGTGTGGTACTTGATAGTATCGATTCCTGATAGTTATTGTCGTATTTTTTTGACCCTGAAGTTCAAAGGTAGTGACCTATGCTAATTTTATCTAAGACCTGTGATCGATAGTTTTCGCCAAATATACGGGAATAAATTAGGTTTTCTGAAATTCAATATATCATAACGGTAGAAATATAATTCTATCGTCCGCTGTGGTGTTGTGGTCTAAGTCCAAAGCTCCTATTCTAGAGAAAGCAAGTTCGAATCTCGCATGGAGTTTTATTTTTTTCCAGTAAAATAGTTCCTATGAACTGACATGACGGAAAATGTGAAAATGCTTATTTTTGTGCAATTGTGCATATGTATACATGTATACGTGATCACACGAGTACAGTCGCTAGTAAATCGAGACTGATCATGCGCGGATCCAGGAATTTACGTCAGAGGGGATCCAGGTCAATCTGACAAAAAAGCTCTGACAACGTTTTTTTTAGTCCTCAGCTTATTTTACCGATGTCAAATGTTTAATTTCAGAGAAAAATATCGTTTGTCACGGTTCCTGGGGGGGGGGTCCAACATTTTCCAGGGAGGACCAACTTTTTCCAGGGGGGGGGGGGGTCCAATTGCTTATTCCCTATAGAAACCCATATAACTTGTTATTTTCCAGGGGAATCGTGTCTTTACCCCATGTCCCCCTCTGGATCCGCATTTGCTGATTCGCCTAAGAGCCAAGATTGGTTGTCCGACATAACTGGTTGACTAGCAACTGCAGTGATACCATGTGTATATTTACATTTACTTTACATAATTCGCACGCGCGCAAAAAATAAATAAAAAAAACATCATTTTCACGCATTCTTATTTTTAGCACATAAAACTTTTCTTACAGGAAAAAAAATAAAATGAAACGCGCCTCGTGAGATTCGAACTTACCTTTAATATGCTACGAGTCCTGCAAATAAACCACTACGCTACAGCGGACGATATTGTCCAACTGACATTTCAGACATTTCATTTCAAACATCATAATTAGTTCGTATATTCGGCGAAAACTACCGATAACAGATCGGAGATAAAATTAGCATATGCCACGCCCTTTGAACTTCAGGGTCAAAAAAATACGACAATACCCTCTGTTTAATGTTAATATCAAAATCAATGCTTTTTGATCTTAAATGCTCACCATCTTGGTTGTTTTGCTTAATTCTGTCAAATGGTAATAAAAAGTAAATTTAGTCATTAAGCCACAAGGGTCTTCCCATAGAAATTAACTTATATATAAGGAATAGTAAGTGAGTATGATCAGGAAATACCACAATCACAAACTGCAGACAAACCCACGGTAACGCGAAGAAGAGCCACACAACAATCACGAGACACCAGGAAGACAAACTAAAGGCCCTGTCACACTACGACGTATAGCACCAACGTATGCCGACGTATGAAAAATTCAGCAAGTACGTTGGTATACGCTGAGTACGTTAGAAATAAGTTTTAAACACGTTACTAATACGCTATAGCACGGTGGTAAACGTTGAAATACGGCCAAGAGGTCCAACATTTTGTGCATCCATAAAAATGACAGCGTATGCGAACGTACTGTTTGTATACGCTAGGCATACGCTAGATGTACGCAGCAGGTAAGTTATGCATACGTTAAGGTACGTTAGCACCAACGTATGCGGACGTATGAGAAATTAAGCAAATACGTTGGTGTACGCTGAATACGTTAGAGATAAGTTTTAAACACGTTACGAACACGCTACTGTACGGTGGTATACGTTGTCATACGGCGAACAGATCCCAAAATTTTGTGCTTGCATAAAAATCTTCAGCGTATGCCGACGTATTGCTTATACGTTAGGCATAAGTTAGATGTACGCAACGGGTAAGTTATGCATACGTTAAGGTACGTTAGCACCAACGTATGAAAATTCACCAAATACGTTGATGTACGCTGAATAAGTTAGAGATACGTTATCAATACGTTACGAACACGCTACAGTACGTTGGTATACGTTGCCATATGACAAAATGGTCCCAAAATGTTGTACTGTTTTAAACGTTTCACATAAGTTAGAAGTACGCTACATGTAAGTTATGCATACGTTAACGTACGTTATATGTACAATTCAGCATACGTTAGACGTTCGTTGTGCATAAGTTTAAAGAACGCTAGTGATACGCTGGGCATACGCTTTTATACGCTGATACAAGTATAAGTTATGCTACGTCGGGAATAAGTTATTCATAAGTTAGACATACGTTCTATGCTCGTTTCGCGTACGCTTTGCATAAGTTCATAGAGAGGCTTCCTCTGATTTTTTTTGTTAGATTTCAGCGTATGCCAGCGTACTAGATATATATTTCATACGTCGGCATACGTTGGCTAAAACGTTATAGTGTGACAGGGCCTTAAGCAAAGCAACCAGCTCTCTCTTCCCCATCAAGATGATTGCAAAACTATAAGGGACATAAAGTAACGTACAACAAAACATAGAACAATAACAAACTCCCACAATGGGAGTAACAAAAACAACAAAATTGTATAGATATACCTTGTGCAATTTGTTCACTTATAGTTAACCATGGTAATTAATATCTAAAAGAGTGTTTTTCTATCACAATGGTTAAAGAGACTAGGTATGTAACTATGAACATTTTTTCGAAAAAAAATCTTTTTAAATCATTTGTAAAAAAAAATTAAGTTATGTTTTCACAATAAATATGTACAGTAGAGCTGAAAACTGCATGAAAAAGTGAATTAGCTCATAGAAACAGGTGATTTTTCTCTTGTTCGGAATTATTTACGTCCCTCCAATAATTCTAAACAGCTGATTTTACTCATAAATGCTGTTGTTTTGATAGTGATAATGTGTTAAGATTTATGAATATGGTAAAATGTTTACCTGAATTTGAGTATTTTTCTGTATTCTTAAAAAAATGTATACTTTATTTCCAAAATTAGAAGATCAAAAGCTACAGACTATGCAGCTTTAAGAAACCAGATTAAAAGCATCGCTATAAAACCAATGTACTTTAGATAACATTGTTACTGTTCTCTGTCGGTTTATGTGCATATATCCTTCAACCCTCTCTCTAATTGCATCATTTTACATATTTTCTATTCTGATTATTAGTCCCCTACTGGTCAATGACCGGTTGTAGGGACTAAAAACTTGTTGTACCTTTCCATGGGTAGTAACCAGTACCTGGCCGGGAGGGTTAATGATTTACGTGTGTATTTTATGACGGGAGCACCAGAAGGGTCAACCGAATGTGGTTTTGGAGAAGCCGGGAATCGAACCGTTGATCGTTGATTCCTGATCTTTGCACCTTTACTTACTTTGTTCGATTCCGTTTGTCTGTCCCTTCCACCGCCCGTCCGTCCGCCAGTAATGCTTTTGTGTTTGGGCCAAATCTCCTATAAATCTTGACATTGACATCCCAGATTTGCTGTGTGGATGCATCTTGGGAAGGCAAAGTGTCGCGTACCATTTTCGGGTCACTGCGACCTTGACCTTCACATTTGTCCTCATTTCTGTAATAATCGTATCCGGAGTATATCGCCTACATTATTTGAGCTAGGATTTCAAAATTGTTTGTGGGGTTGCATCTTGGGAAGTTTCTCGTTTCATTTTGATGGCACAGTGACCTTGACCCCTGACCTGATTTAGAGTATAATTGTGTCCGGAGCAGATATCCTCCATTATTTGAGGTAGGATTCTCAAAGTTGCTGTGTGGATGCATCTTGGGATGGCATAGTGTCGCTTGTCCTTTGGGGGTCACTGTGACCTTAACTTTGACCTCTTTTCTTGGATAATTGTGACCGGAACATATCTGCTACATAATTTAATGTAGGAATCCTTAATTTGGTGTATGGGTGCATCTTGATAATATCATTATCAGGTCACTGTGACTTTTATCTGACCTAATTTCTAAAATAATCATGTCCAGAGTGTATCTTCTATTTTGATTGAGAAAGGAATCCCATATTTGGTGTGGGGATGCATCTTGAGATGGCGGAGTATCATATACCACTTTTGTGGTCACTTTGACCTTGGCCTTGACCTATGACCTGGTTAAAAGTCAATTTTTCAGAATATGGTCGTGTTGCATAAAAAATTAAAGGGAGTTAAATACACTACACTATGCAAGAAATGATTTTGCCCTTACATGCACTCTTGAACTTTGAGTGGGGTCCAAAGGTCAATACAGGTTTCTTTCTGAAAATTATCATGTTTCATATCAAATTAAAGAGAATGACACATACAACAACACGCTAGCAATACTTTGTCCTTACCGGCACCCTAGACCTAGGGTGGGGTAAAAATGTCAAAACATTTTTTTTCTGCATTACATACACTCTCGGCCCCTGGGTGGAGTTTAAAGGTCACAATATTTATTTTCTTCTAATAGTAGTCACATTGCATATGAAATGAACAGGAAGGTTGGGGTGAGTTTCCTTTGACCCAGTAGGGGACTCCTATATTGCATAGCAATATGACATGCACTTGTTCTTTTCGATTTTATTTCTTTAATTTTCTTTTCTTTTCTAAACACTATCAACATTGCTCTATAAGTGTATTCACAGTTTCAGCTATGCTATTGATTTTCTGTGTATACTGCTGGAGGTCATAGTTCACTGGTTGCAGCAACCTGTTTCTCTCCTATATATCTCTATAGAAAAACATAGATTATCATCAAGAAAAAGGCTGTTATGTCAACAATTCAGGTGCTATCAAGCTAGTTACCCCAAATAATATGTATGAATGATTGCCTGTACCAGCTGTGTGTTATCTGTAGATTATCCATTATTTCAAGGTTCTAGTAAAAGTAAACATACATGTTTCATTTTGATATGAAAAGAAGGACTGAAAGGTAAAAGGAACTCTGTTTGTCTATATCTTTCTCTGTGTGTGTGTGTGTGTGTGTGTGTGTGTGTGTGTGTGTGTGTGTGTGTATTGTTGTGCCGACATGAATTGAACTGGCTATCACACCGATAACAACAGAATATGGGCCTCAATACAAGAAAACCTGTCGCCAAGAAAAAATGCATCTGAAAATGTCGTCTGCTGAAGTCGTCTGCTGCAAATAATTGCATAGCATTACTGACGAATTAAGTATAGAAGCAAACAGCGTGGACCCAGAACAGATTGCTCCTATAGGAGCAATCTGATCTAAGTCCATACTCTTCTTAAACATTTCAGCAGACGAGAAAAGCAGACGACCTTTGTTGGGTTTGGCGCTTTAAGGGTTAAGGGTTTTTGACCCAGTATGGAGCTCAAACCAAGCTGCTCAGTTACAGAAATTAGCCAGAAATTGAGTTAGTTTAACTAATATACTTTTCAGAAAGCAAGCAACTAAGACGCAGATCATTCTGTGCTGATTGGGCCCTGTTCAGGCAGGTTTGTGTCGTTGTTGTTCACATGCAAAAAAGTCAGGTGCGTGAGGGTGGGGAAAAGTAATCATCTTTACCCCACAAATAAACAGTTTTACTATATTAACCCATTGAAAGTAAATTGAATTTCCCACTCCTATCATTTGGACCGGTCCATTTTCAGTTAAAGGGTTAATGGATGGTATTTTCTATTTTTATTCTAACTTTAAAAGAATATTCTGTAAGCAGACAGTCGAGACCACAATCAGATGTCACTTTTGTGTGGGGCATCTGATCTGGGTCTGTGTTGCTTGCTGATTTCCGACAAATAATGCTTGTCCTTCATGGTTTAAAGCAGAATTCTACGTGACCAAAATATTGCATAGGTGTGCTATCGTGATGTTATTCAGAGGCATAATGCACACAAAATGAGCCAGTGCATAAGATTTCCAACAATGTAGTATGTAAGACCAGCAAAGCCTCCGATCAGCCTGCGCATATGCGCAGTCTGATCAGAGCCTTTACTAGTCGCTTGAGTATTTTATGATTGTTAAGCTACTGACTGAACACCATTTGGAGTTTCTAAGCTCTAAAGAAGGCTGCAGAGGCTCGTCTGAGTCTACACATATCAAAATGCCACATTGTACGAAATCTCATGCCAAGGCTAAAATTACTGTTCAGAAGTATTTTGTTGAAGGGAATGTCGAATTCCATACACGATGCCTCCCCAAGTGTATTTAAAGATATCATTGCTTCTCCCAAAATGAAAAAAAAAGAATCTGTCCTCCATGAAGCTTGAAATGGTGCTGAAAAGATTCAACAGCGGGCCGAGTTTCTCACCAAAAATGCCCCAAATATAATATATCATGTGACAAGATTTTGCCCTTAAGAAATATATTTAGCAGTAGTAGGGTTTATTCAAAGGCCCCTCTCAACAGATTGAGCTGATAAAATGAATAAAAAACTACTTAAAAATAAAAGCGGTAGTGGTATCATGCTGTCTATTTTTGTTTAATAATTTGAATAGATGCTTTAATTCCCAGTCCTCGATATTTCATTAATGCCTGAAAGTTCTCTTGGTTGAACCATAACCAAGCAGAGTTTAAAGTGTCTTGCTCAAGGACACAACTCAGGGCCTTTTGTCAGTCATGAACCAGAGACTCTTGGATTTGAATATCATTTCATAATAGCAGGAAAATGTAAAACATTATGAAACATGTGCAAATACTGCACAGGTTTTATTTTTTACATTTAATACAGATAAAGAATATATATTTTTTAAAATCTCAGCTTCAAAATTTTTGTAATGTTCTGGTTATGTCAACTGCAAGTTTGTTCTTTCTTACGGTGGAATGTACCTTAGAAATGAAACACTGACATATGGACAAGATAATACAGATTTTTATGCATTGGGAAACTATGCTAATCACCAGTGATAAGGATTAATTTATAACGGTTGTTATCGTTACATTGATAAAGCTGCAGAAGCAGTGGTTTGTTTACATTCTTGGCAACAGTTGACCTCTTTATGAGTCATCTACCTGAGTGTGTACTATGGAACCATGAATAGGCTTATTGACAACTGTTGAATCTCGTTTTGACTTCATATTCTTCTTTGATCCAGATCATTTTGAATCATGCTCTAAATTTCCATTATCCCTTGATCCAGCTTTTGTTGAATCACGTTTTGACTTGCCATTCTTCTTTAATCCAGATCATTTTGAATCATGTTCTGAGTTGTCATTCTCCTTTGAACCAGATTCTTTTGAATCACGTTTTGACGTGTCATTCTCCTTCGACCCAGCTTCTGTTGAATCACGTTTTGAATTGTCATTTTCCTTTGATCCAGTTTCTGTTGAATCATGTTTTGACTTGTCATTCTCATTTGATCCAGATTCTTTTGAATCACGTTTATCTTTGTCATTCTCCTTGGAACCAGATTCTTTTGAATCATTTTCTGAAGCATTCTCTTCATTTGAATCTAAATGTTTTGTTGATGTTTCGGATTCATCTTGAACACTTTTCGATTTCTCGTCTGAATTTGAACCCATAACACTAATAGTTGATGGCTTTTTGTCTGTTGTGGAACCAACATTACTAATAGTTGATGACATCTCCGAATTAGGATTGAACATTAAATCTTGGTTCGTAGTTTGTTCCAATGTTATAAAATCATCTTCTAATGTTGAATCTAAATTATCAGAAGTAGATACTATTCCTGGGTTAAAGGTAATTGAAGAAGAGATGCTGCCTTGCCTAGTAGTTTGTTCCAATAATGGGGAAACAGAAAGTGACTGAAATACAAAAGGAAATCAAATTTAGTAATATAGTAATGTATCAAAAATTAGAATTCATATTGTTCAAATTACCCGCTAAATTAGATTAAATTAATGGGTGTAATAGATTAAGACCTTTAGAGATCCATTGCACTCCTTAACTTTATCTAATTTAGTATTGTTATCTATTGAAAATATTTTGTAGAACATATGTTTTGCTCGTTTAGAAATACCTCTAGGCTAGGCGTTTGTTTTAAGCAGAAAACACATATGTTTTGAAATGGAATACTGAAATTGATCACTTTTGGATTATCTGTCAGTAAATGCCTAACTCATTTCAATTCGTCAAACTGATAATTCAAACAAAACCTCTATGGTCTTTATCCGTAGTTAAATGACAACAGTGTTTACTGAGATAGACAACATTTCTTTTGGTTAGATTAACAATAACAATGCGGATTTGCAATGGTGCTCATAAGAGGTATCCATGGGAGACATTCCCTATGAGTCCCCATAGCATGCATTGTTGAGGATAAGAACACAATGAATATGAAACTCCATCTCGACTCGCATTCTGCAGTTGTCACAGTTAAATGCAATATGGTGCGTGCAACCATCATGTCTTGTTACTGGCATTATGTACGTCACAATATATGGTACAAGAATATAACTTGTTCGTATATATGCTATGTTAGTGGCCTGAGATGTTTTTCACAAATAACGTTTCCTCTGTGTCTGTCTGTCTGTCTTTCTGTATGTCTGTCTGCCTGCCTGTCTGCCTGCCTGCTTGTCAACACTGTGTATGCCATATAACATTGTTCAATAGTGTTTATTTACAATGTGATGCATTGAAAATATTATATAGGTTAATTTCTTGCCCTACTGACTAAGAAACTAAGAAATGTATTGACAATCACTAAAAAGGTAACTGAGTATGACCAGGAAATGCAACAATCACACACTGCAGACAAACCCACAGTACCGTGAAGAAGAGTCAAAGAACAATAACAGCTTTAAGAAGACAATACAATTTAAGCAACACGATCTCTCGTCCCGAGTGAGATGAATGCAAAACTAGAAAGGACACAAAGTACTGCATAACAAACCAAGGTGATAACTCAAACACCCCACAAACAATGAGAGTATATACTAATCAATAGATAAAAAAAAAATAGAACAACCGCCTAAGAACGGCGAGCAGCCAAACAACTTGGGGGTTAAATTAATTTTACTGGCCAAATCTTTGACGTAGATGATGCTGTCGTCAAAACACAAAATAAGTTTATCTCGCGTGGAGGCTTCCTAACTTATGCTTTGAATCATCACAGACAAACAATCATTTCCATTAACATACTGTGATGAATCAAAGAAAATAGGTCTCAACTCACAGACAAATGATGCCAATGCAGTCAGGGTGGTCCCAGCCAAAAGTAAACATCAGGCGCTGGCCCACCGATGAAAGTCATATTCACTAGCTGAAATATGTTTGAAATTTTCTATTAATAACTTATAATGAGGCATTTGAGCAAAAACACTGTGTAAGGTTAACGATAAGCAATGACCAGGAACTGTTACAATCAAGACCATAGTCTTGCCCTCTAATCTGAAATGGAATACAATTATAGCAAGGCACTGTATATGGTCCAACTATTGACTAAGTTAAAATGCTATAAAATTGTCAAATCTTCGGCATTAACTTACTCAATTAACAGCTTCAATATGTCTTTAGCATACTCACAAAGTATTGAAAGGATATACTTAAAGCTCTAAGAGGAGTAGGGAAAGGGCTAACCCTATTTGCTCTCTTGTGTGTGATGTTTTCTTGTTTTTTTTTTTTTTTTTTTTTTTTGTAGCTTTCCCATATGGTGCCCTTGGTCATGTGTGGTACTTGATTGTATCGATTCTTGATCTTTGCCTTCTTACTTTATTTGATTTCACAAAGTGTGCACTGTTAACCATAAGTTTATATATATAATGGACCCAAAAATGTCTAAGATAAAATGCTGTAAATTCATCAATACATTTTTGCACAGTTTTAATATGTTTGCAACATTCTGATAAACTGGAGGCTGTAGGAGGAGTTGATTTCACAAAGTATGTACTTTAACCATTATTCAATATGTGTCAAAAGTGTGTTCAATTAATTCGCTAAGTTTGTCTTTGATTAGATTATGGGCCTATGTATAGAGAGTAGAGAATTAGAGAAATCGTTATGTAGACCAACTACTTAAGAGTTCAGCCTTTTAAAAATCGCACCTGAACTTTTGAGACTAAGTTAGACTTTTTCTATTCTTCACATAAACTTTTCACAATTGTTTTATCATTTCGTTTTTAATAAAAAAAAAGAAGTAACTTTTTCACAATGTTTTATCATATGGTTTTTCATCGCAAGAAACCAATAAGTAAATGGTACAGACAACTCGGTAGAAGTACACGTACTAGAATTAGCAAGTCAGTGTGTAGTAATTTATTAAGCAAGAAACACGAATCCTCATTCTTAAAGATATCTTACTACTGGGAAATATGCCATATACAGGCTATAACTTAAGCAAAATTATATGGCTCGAAATTCTAGAAATTAGTATCCAGGCCTATATATTTCTTTGCAATATAGACGGAAGTCGTGTGACTAATGTTCTACTAGCCATTGAGATTGTAGAGTTTACTCGACCCCTGGGTGATAAAAGTGAGCAGTTTCAGATATTCTGCATTGCTAACCTCCACAAAATGTGATATAAGTTTACATGCAAGAAGTAGCATTCCTCTATTAAGTGGTGATATTGTCTTCTGCGATATATTATGCTCGATGTATGCTTAATGCGTTTAGCGTATTCTGTTTGGAACACTCCTTTCTGTCCTTCCATTGGACTTTTGGAAGGAATTTTCAGCAATGTAGCGACCGATTGTTTACTTTTATGAAATATAGCAGTGATCAGACCAGTGGCATGTATTTCGTCACTGGTTCTTGCTATTTTTCATAGTTACGATATGTTTACTAAGTTATTTCCTCATTACCTTTCGCTTACCCTTGCATTTCGTTTCAGTAAGGACAGTGGGGTAGCAGGACAATACTTGTGTAACCTCTATTTGTAAATCTGTATCTAGTACCATGTTCTCATAATATTTCTCTTTCCTTAAAATGTATCAATTGTTATATTTTGCCAGCCAATGCTATACGTGCCTATGTATATATTTATGTATCTCATATTCTCCTATGTGGAGGAACTTAGTCTATCTATCTATCTATCTATCTATCTATCTATCTATCTATCTATCTATCTATCTATCTATCTATCTATCTATCTATAACTGAAGCACATTTTTTTAAACCAGCACAATTATAAAACGCCAGACAGTTGTAAATTAAACAAATAAATATGATTACTGTTTTGTGATTTGTCTTTACATAATTACTTGTCTCTATAGATAGACTGTATTCTAAGAAATTGATTCAATTGATCCACGAAGATACTGTTTCTTAATTCCTGTGACGAGTGACATCTAGCTATGATTTATTCCAGTCCTTGGTCAAATAGATTTGTGTACTGCATGTAAGCTCTCCTTTGGATATTGGCTATTGGCAGCGTTTGCTCTTAACATGTTTCTTCTTCAGAGTTGATGGTTGTTTTAAAACATATGAGGCACTTTAAGACTGTGTAACGGTACACTTTAATGGATATTATAATACTGTTTTTGTGTAACCGGATTGATATTCCACTTCTTACAATATACTTACTAGACCGTATAATCCGCATCGCAATTAAATCTGAAACCCTTACCATGCTCAATCCGGATATATTCTGTTTTGATAACAGTGTAGATCCCGATCAACTGGCTTCTGAGAAGCCAGCTGATCAGGATCAACACTGTCTTTCACTCGGCTTGCAAATACATGCTTATAACTTACATCCTATGAAATCCTTTGAGCAAAGAAGATGCAAAATGGGGATGAGAGTGGTACATAAGTCTCCAGAATGGTAAGAGTTAAGGAAGAACGAATCTTGTTGATAATTAGGACGCACGTTTTGATAAAGCTTAAACGCACGTGTGTCCTAGAAGTGTTTCATTAGCGGTCACTGATTGGTGTCCTGTTTGTATGTCCTATGTAGTAAACACTGTTTCGTTTATCTCTCACTGCCGGAAATTTTTGCAGTCAGCATCGTTTTGTTTTTCGCAATGCAGAAAATGTCTTTGTTATGAATGTTTTAGTCCATGTCTTGTTGAATAAGTTAATGTAATGACACGTTTTTTTCTGCTAAAATGATTAAATTGTGCTATGTCAACTTGATACCAATCCATTGATGACATAGAGGATCTTGCCTTAGTGGTTATCTAATTAATCTATAAAAATTTATTGCAAAAAGGCTGATAGAAAACCAGGAAATGCCTTGCATTTAATATCTTTCAATAGTACATGTATATACATGGACACTCATGTTAGATCCTATGTATACAGTGTAAACCCAGTCAATTTCGGAAACATCATTGTCATGCTTGTCGGATCACAAAAGTTACTATCTTTTTATCATACAACACCAGCAACATTCAAAATCGCGTTTCTGCCAAGAACACGTCAATGTTTTGCTGTAAACGCGACACTGTCACGGGCGCTATTTTAAAAGTTACCAAAATAATATAATTAATATTCTTGCATAAATAGCAGTTTTAACCCAATGTCAAATGAATTAAAATCCTTGTTTAAACCAAACCAAGAGATTTTCGTGCTTTTTACGTGCTTTTATCAAACTTTAAACCACTACTGACACCCATATTAGCAGAACTATTTAACAATTTCTTCTTTCAAGATAATATACCAAAAAATTTTAAACAAGGCATAATGACCTTAATCTTTAAAAACATAGGCAGTCCAGACGAAATAAAAAATTGGAGACCCATATCACTCCTAAATATAGACTATAAATTCTCACTAAAATACTCACAATGAGACTAAAAAACAATATAACACATATGATAAACGATTTTCAAAGCTGTAGACCTAACAAAACAATCATAAATGATGCACAAAATCTAACACCAATCATAGATTATATAGATCAAAATGATCAAAACTATGCTTAGCCTATCATATCACTTGCTCAGGAAAAAGCCTTTGACAGAATTGAACATAACTTTCTAACAATTGTACTTAAACAATTATTTTTCCATCAAAATTTATCAACTGGTTCAATATAATCTACACTGATATAGAATCAAAAGTCCTAGTAAATGGAACCTTTACACTTAACTTTAAAATACTAAGATCAGTAAGACAAGGATGCTCACTCTCCATGTTTCTGTATGCCCTAGGTCTTGAACCCCTAATTTTTAAAATTAATGCAAACACCCTCATTCAAGGTATTAAACTTCCAAATCTACATAAACAGATTAAATCTTTACAACATGCAGATGACACTATAGTTATATTTAAAACACCAACTCATACAATAAACTTCAAGAGGAAATGAAAGATTCCAGCAAAAGCTCAGGATCTAAAATAATCAATGACAAAACAGAAATCCTAGCTTTTGGCAATTGGGACCAACTAAAAATGCAAATATCGGACACATTATTTAAACCAAACATAAAAGTCTATGGCATAATATATAGAGAAAATGAAATTAAGGAAAACTATGAACCAAAAATACAAAAAACAAAAAAAAACAAAGAACACATAAATGGAACAAACATCACTTTAACATACTTGAAAGAATTGTAATCTTGAAAACATATATGTTTAACTTATTATAATATACTATGCTCTTATTAAATTACTACAAAATTACACAAAAATGATCAACTCAATAATATTTCAAATTCTATGGAATGGGACAGACAAAATAAAAAGAGACACCATGTATCAAGACATTAAAAAGGGGGGACTAAGTGTACCATCAATAACACACAAACAAGAATCCATAACAATACAAACACTACGGAAAATTGAAAGAAACTTAAATCAACCATGGACAGATCTCTACTTTTACTGGTTTGGACTTAATTTAAGATTTTACTGCAAAAATTGTGCTTCAAATAACTACATACACAACATAGAAAATGTTTATGAAAAATAATACATCAAAAGAACCATCTTAAAATATAGACTAAATGAGCCCATCTGGAAAAACTTCAAACCTAAAAACATATACAACATGACGGTTGACAGCATAAACAACACAACAACTATATCCCATAAATATCCTACATCTGATTGGGACTTAATATGGAGAAATCTATCTCAATACACCAACTATAAAGATAAAATTAAAATTTTTAAGAACATCCATAATATACTCCCCACTAGGGAGAATCTAATGAAAATAAATTGCATTGCAGAAATCCCCCGCTGTGTGGAGTGTTGGCTAGGCCCAAATACATTTAAACACATATTCGAAAACTGTACAGCTCATAATGTTGAACGCACGGAACTAATCACAACACTGAACAGGCTAGACCCCAACATAACAATAAACGCAACACTCATATAGACAGGAAATAACACTCACAATATCTCCATCTCAGAAATGACCATTCAGAATAAAATATGCAAAACAATTTTCAAATATATACTTCAAATATGGGTAAACCCACAAAAATAAAATTATAATTCACTTTTAAGACTTCTGTACTTAAACCTTTACAAAACTCAATAAATAGCCCTTCAATCAACTCAAATAGTCAGCAGCACAAAATTTGACCTAAAAACAAAATCTGGAGCTTTCACCTCTGGACTCTATGCCCAGGCCAAGTAAACCCCTCAGGCCGGACGCAGAGGCCAGAAATGATATATATATATATATAGAGGGATATAGTGAATCAACTGAGCCGATAGATGCTGTAAATATTTTGCCTCTAGCGAGATTCGAACCCACGACCTCGACAACACCGCCTAGCACTACACCAGATATTGACGCTACCAACTGCGCCACTGAGACATCCCCAAAAAAGGATGTTCAGGAAGCGCTGATATTGACGACGCCTGATGCAGTACATGTCGTATTTTGGTTCCTTTTCAATGCATGGCATCTATTTCGTTCGCAAGTGAAAGCCTGATGGATCCAAGGATACAAGTGAAAATAGATAAATATCAGAAGTGCGGAAATATAATTTCACAAACATCATTGCTTTCGAGCTACACAGGATCAGAAACTGATGCAGATATATATATATATATATATATATATATATATATATCTTATAACATTATATATATCTTATAACTTATAACATTAATATATATATATATATATATATATATATATATATATATATATATATATATATATATATATATATATATATATATATATATATATATATATATATATATATATATATATATATATATATATATATATAACATTAGTTCTAGTGTTAAGATAGTATTAGATCGAACCCCACTAACATGAGTTGGGAAACAAGGGGCCCTGATTAATCAGTCTTATAAAATAAATAAAAATCATTATGCAGAAGACTGAGGCGAAACCCTGCCCTGGGACTGGTGAATATCAGCTTCTGGGGTAGGGGGCGTCACAATACCCAGAAGATTTACGTGCTGTTTGAACATGGGCTTGAACTTGAAGATACTTAAAATCAGCCCTGAGTTATTTGCGTGACGTTATATACGGAAATCGTTGCGGATAAGACTGAGCATTTTACTGACGCCATTTTGTTTGGAGAAATCATGTGTAACTAAATTGATACTTTAATATTTTTGCAGCTTTTTCAGTGCGAATTTGTTTGGAATAAGGTAAAATATGCAAGAATAACATGTTTGTTTGAATGCATTAAAGTTTGCTGGGTCACTCGGGAGATGTTTGAACACAAGGCCTATCGGCCTCTTGTAGCGTCTTTTTATTGGACAGTCATGTTGCTGAACCAGATCAGACGCCATAGAGGAAAGCAATTAAACATTACATCAAGATCAGCATGTACAAACCCAGAGGGTGAGGGAGGCAGGGGGTCTGGACCCCCTTGAAAAGGGGCTCCTTGTCAATACTGGTCCAGATTCTCTGGGAAATCACAAAGCTACCACAATGCACACAAATATTGGGCCTGATCTGGGTCCAAACTGTTTGACAGCCTGATGGTATTGCAGAAAGAAGTTTTCAAAAAAGATCATTTGGAAAACAAAACTCAGCAGATGACAAAAAGCATAATGAAGTACCAAGCATGCGAAGAGTTAAACGGCTTTGCATCCATCTACTATATTTCAACGAATCGCTTTGAGGCGTGACTGTAGCGGTGATTACAATACAATTCAATATATTTATTCAGCATTAAACATATAACAATATTAATAGCCTACACATTAACATATATATTAATGTAGTGAAAACAGCAACAATTTTCCTGAGGAGCATCTAGCATTTCTTCTGATATGTATAGTGAATTAACATGCAAACAGTCCAATTCAATGAATTGAGGGTCGTGGTAGAAACAGTATACCTGTATGTTAACTGTAAGATTTGTGGGTGATTGGACACGAGCGATTATATTTATGGGACTATGCCACGTGCTAAGTTGTATTTGCATTGGTCAGTTTAACACTATCAGTTGACGATTGAGTGACATTCCAGTTGTGGTTCGGAAACGTCTATTCATTTTTGTAAGAATTCAATATTCTTAGAATTAATTCAATATTCTTACAATAAGAATGTTTTCTCATGCAATAAGAATGCAAATCTCGTTTCTCGTGGAATCCGTTTCTTGAATTTTAATTGGACTACCATAGTTTAAAATGAAATCGAAGAAAGTCGATTAATGAACACTATCAGAGCACTAAATAGAAGAAAACATTGTAAAATAATGTAATATATATGTTGTTAAACATCAATATCAATACGTATTGATCAGTCAAAGACGATATTGTCTGAAGTTTTCTGAGAACATTAATATTTCGCCAAAAGACGTATGTTTGTTTGTATCCATGGACAAGCCAACACAGCCATGACTTGCATATAAATAATCAATCAATAATTGTATTCTGAAATAAAGGCCTCTGGCCCATAACATGAAATATTTTCAAATACAATTCAAAGTAATGCCTTAAAGTAAGTAAGGGTGCAAAGATCAGGAATCGATACAATCAAGTACCACACGTGACCCAGGATACCAATGGGAGAGTGACAAACTCACAGCCAGACACCACAAGCGAGAGCCAAGAGGTCAGCCCTTTACCAGCAGAGGACCACCAGGCACATATAAACAGACGCACACAAAGGCATAACAAAAACAAGACAGAAAAATCATAAAAGATCCACAAAAGAAGTACCGCATCGGAACGGTCAGTAAAAAAATTTACTGGAGGGCTTTAACCGGTTTCACGGCGCCAACTTCACCCTTAAACAAGTATTCAACATCAAAGATCAATCTAATTATATGCTTCAATTTCTGAGTTTTGATAGGAGCATGCAATATATATGTTTATGAATATAATTTAATTTCAATCTCCGTTTTTAACATTTCAACATACATAACATACCAAAATATATGTCGCCATAGTGCGAACTGGAGCCACACTCCAGGGTAACATCTCGGAAACGAAG
The DNA here is from genome assembly GCA_964019695.1 of Loripinus fragilis. Classification (NCBI taxonomy): domain Eukaryota; kingdom Metazoa; phylum Mollusca; class Bivalvia; order Lucinida; family Lucinidae; genus Loripinus; species Loripinus fragilis. Next base: position 94,740,066 of record OZ026522.1, read on the forward strand.
CATGTAAACGAAGGGGACATACCTCTGACCAAGCTACGGCGCCCGATGCGTTGCCATGGGAACCATCCAATTTTGTGCAACCTGAACGGGTTTATTTTTGGGTACAATATCTTTTTGACAACTGAACAATTTCGAATCCATGATAAATTGTCCATGGATGCAAGGTTGGTCTAATAAGTACCCCTGAAGGTGGGGGATAGTTATTCCATGATTTTATCTATTTGTTTTAGTTTCATTGACAATCATGAGTGTGAGATAGTTTTATTATGACAATTGGATGAAACGACTTCTCAAATAGTATCACTGATCATAATATCACAACATGCAACAAGGACGTCTTGGTTCAGAAATCAGTTTGTATATGCTTCTTTATGATGTTTCCCTCACTTACTGGATTTTCATCAATATTAATATATATGCAAATTAGATAAGTATTTTGCATGTCTGACCATCTGTTGAAAATGTTTAATCTAAGTTTCAATTTGCTAGGACATTTTCATAGTGTAGGATGAGTTGCTGATGATATGTGAGTCTTTTTGACGGTACAAAAATAGTAAGTGAGTATGATCAGGAAATACCACAATCACAAACTGCAGACAACCCCGTGGCACCGCGAGGAAGAGCCGCTCAACCATCACGAGACACCAGGAAGACAAATTAAGCAAATCAATCAGCTCTCTCTTCCCCATCAAGATGATTGCAATACTAGAATGGACATAAAGTAACGTACAACAAAACATAGAACAATTACAGACTCCCAATATGGGAGTAACAATAAACAAAAAGTCAACAACAACAGAACCTCCGCCTTAGAACGGACAGCAGCCTAAGCCACCGGGGAGCTTAAATGCATTTTACTGGTACCAAATCTTCGCCCTAGATTCTGCTGTTGTTGAAGTACAAGAAATGTTCAGCTCTCGACCCACTTTCTTTAAAATCGCATTAATCCCCCCCCCCTGAAACGTACATACTGTGTTTTAATTTCCATATATTCCTGCAAGTTATAGTGATATCATTGCGATGCATATTTGAAAGCTATCATTTTTCAAAGCTGGCATTTTATAGTGAAATCATTCCTGGTACAGTTGGGCCAGATAGTATACACATACTAACATGACAAAACCTTAACTAAGTCGGAAGCAAGATTGTTTGCCCAAGTTGTGAGGACGCCATTTATTTAGCTTGCCAACATTGGTTTAGGGATTCAGCATACACAAATAAGATAAGATAAGATAATTTTATTCGCAAAATGCCTATTGGCCCATGAGCTGCACACAAAAATATAACAGTAAAGTATATTCATGACATGAAAGCATGGTACTAAGCAATTGTTGTATAAACTTAATTTATATTGAGACTAGTTTCCATTTACTTGTAAGGGTCAATCGATTATTTTCTTTTGAAGAAGATATAACAAGTTTACAAAGCATTTTACCAGATTTTTACCACATACCTGAAGCACCACGACCCAAATCAGACCTGCCCATGCATGATCTCATTTGGAAAGTTGGTGCCGCAAGGAATGACCAAGACCCTATTGCAACCAAGCAATCATTCATTAATTACATTGCCACATCTTTTTAGAATTTGTAATTCAACACATATATATGTATAGATACCCCTTTCGGGAGAAGGCAACAATTTAAGACTGGTACAAGTATATACCTACAATATTTCAATATGTGTTGAAGGTACAATTAACGCCTATGCTTATGTATAAAGTAACTCATTTCTTAAAGCAAAAGATTTTTGGACAAAACACGCTAATTTTTGCAAGATCGTTTTGTTATCAGTGGTCATTAACTCAGTAAATTTCGACATACTTGGACGTTTCCAATATTATTTATGTATGTATTTACATCTAAATTCACTATACGCAGGGCATTCTAAAACAAAGTGACACTCATCTTCCAAAGTGTTACACAGATAACATAACCGTTCCTCCAAAGGTGTTCTAGTGAGTTTTGTCCAACGACCTGATTCTATTGCTAGACGATGTGAAGACATCCTCAACCTGGATAAGGCGATACGAAACTTCTTCACAGTTACAAATTCCAGATATGGATTAAAGCCAAAGATAGATATATGTTTATAACTTATAGCACGACCAGAATCATGAATTCGAGAACTCCAGTTTTGAATAAAATTATCATTTAAGCGTTGGCGAACCTCACTCAGAAAAGCATGTTCATTTCCTACACCTTGCTGAAGCCAAACATAATGAAAGCCTAACTGTGATAGTAAATCTCTTATCAAAAATACCCAATTTACTTTATTTGGTCGCAAAGTAATATCCGTGAACAAGATGTCATATATTTTTCTTATATATTTCCTTTCATTCGTATAACAAATTTTTAACCAATATTTAATAATTCTTAAATGTCTATCGACCAAAAGTGAAGTTCGCCCTAAATCGCCATAAACGAAGTCATTCTGCGTACATTGTTTAACCCCTAATAATCGTTTGCAGAATTGCAGATGTACCCTTTCAATTATCATAGAATCGGTAAAGCCACCGACCTCTGCACTATAATTTAATATTGGACGGATCAGTTTGTCAAATAAATCTAGTACATGCTTTGGCTTCAAATTCACAAATTTACGAACTTATTTATTCAATGTGAATATTGCTTTAAGAGCTTGTCCAGACAGTGCCCGTTGAGCTTCGTGGAACGCACCACCAGTTGATAAGACGATACCAAGATATGTGAATTTATTTACTATTTCTAAATTGTTTTCTCCATATTTGAATTGAGTATTTCTCCTTAATATGCCCCCCTTCCTGAAAATCATAACCTTTGTTTTTTGTGTGTTAACCGATAGCTTCCATTTTTGGCAATAATCATACATACAGTTTAAACCATTGTGTAAACCTTCATCTGTTTCCAAAAAGAGAACAATATCATCTGCATACAAATATCCCTAATAGGTATCTCAAAACCTTTTCTTTACAAAATGTCTGTATTTTCTTAAAAAAGCGTCTTTTTCTGATTTTATCCTGACATTTAGGCAAATGACTTATTTGTTCGAACAGTTTTGCTCGACTGAACAAATTAAGCGTTAGAACTAAAACTAGAAACAAATCTTCAAAGATCATCTACTGAATTTCTGATTCAAATTTTGAAAATATCTACAGATCAGAAATGTTTCTCTTTAGGTGGTATGCCAAAGTTGCTCAAAGGGTTTTGTTCTGCTAAAAAAAGAATGACCGCCATATCTAGAAATAGAAAACAATATTAGTGGTGACATCTTGTTTTAAACCGATGGTCCAAATTCAAAATATTATCATTCAAACAGTCTTTATAAGGCCTTTCCAAAAATTGCTCAAATGTTTCCACCAGAGCTAAAAAATAGACAAAAACATCACCTCAGTTGACTATTGAAATTCATTTAATTTCAAACAAACGTTCTTCGAACTCTAATGTTTTTCTTTGACTAGGCTGAACGTGGTTGAACTGGTAGTTTCAGCTCTGGCTGTCAATGGATACCGTCATGCGGTAGATACGTTCTGTTTTTATACAAGTGGTTGATGTTCCAGGACCTTCATTTCTGCCCTCGTGCTCTGTGTCCTGGTATATTTGTCTTGGTGTGTGAGTTTGTCGCTAAGTGTTGGCATTGACTTGTGGGTGTTGCATTTCCTTGTGATGTACACTTAAAGTAAAACCTGTTTTAAGCGGCCACTCAAAAAGACCAAAAATTGGTTTTCAAGACCGATAATCGCTTACTGCAGGTCCAAATTACGGTCAAGGGTGTACTTTTGACCTTTATTAAGCTACCATTTGTCTTTAAAACCATTGTTTCATCTGGTTTTGAGTGGCCGCTTAAGACAGGTTCTAATGTATTTTTCAGAACAAATGATCAAAAATAGTAAGTGAGTATGGTCAGAAAATACCACAATCACAAACTGCAGACAAACCCATGGCACCACGAGAACGAGCCACACAGCAATCACCAGACACCAGGAAGACAAATTAAGCAACGTAACCAGCTCTCTCTTCCCCAATCAAGATGATTGCGAAACCAGAATGGACATAAAGCAACGCATTACAAAACATAGAACAATTACAGAATCCCAAGACTGCATTATTACCCTCAGGCAGATACTTGATTTATTTATGCGACAAATGGATGCAATTTGCATTTCATAGTATTTGTCTAATGTTAATGAGCCGCGACATGAGATTTCCAACAATGTGGTATGTGCGACCAGCGAAAGCTCAGACCAGCCTGCGCATACGCGCAGTCTGATCAGAGCCTTTGCTAGTCGCTTGGATATTCTATGAGTGCTAAGCTATTGACCGAACATCACTTGGAGTTTCTAAGCTTAAAGGGAGGCCGTACACGCCCGCCTGAGTCTACACTTGTCAAAATGTCACATTGTTGGAAATCACATGTCGCGGCTCAAATGCTAGATATGCAGATCAATAACCAATAGTTGGTAATGTTTAAATGCGTCAATGATTTTAATGATAGATCCATATGCTCAGACAACAAGAACCCACGTGTATATTGTGAACATTCTTAGATTATAAATAATAGTACACGAATTGTCGTCAAATAGGTCAAAAAGCTGTTTTTATTTATAAGAGATGTAGAAGGGTTCTCTAACACATGGAATTTTGTTATTTATTGGCTGGGCAACACACACACACACACACACACACACACACACACACACACACACACACACACACACACACACACACACAGAGTGAGAGAGTTGCAAAAACATGACTAGCTATCTAAGAAAACTGAAATATGTGCGCAAGCATATATCTATACAATACAATATCATAGTGTTTATGCGATAGGCAACATATGGCCTGACCTATATATTGCTGTAATGCTCATTAAAACATCTAGTCAAGCCATGTTCACACAATTGTTTTGTTGGGAAATAAGAGAAAAGTGCATTTTTGTGTAAATGTTGCTGCCCTCGTTTCGTACTGGATTTTTTTTTATTTGCGGTGTAATTTTAAGTGCCCTTTCTTGTTTTATAAATCGACTTGCCGATGTAGAATGAGAGCTGGTTGATTGTGTTTTAATTGTGTTATTGCTGTCGTGTGGCTGTCAGTTTTCTGTGCCTCTTGCTCCAAGTGTCATGGGTTGATTGTGCATTTACTTATTATAGATGATCATTTTATTTAAATAGATCATGAATAGGTCATACTCTCTGAATTCAGTGTGCTACAAACTTACTTCGTATCAGCGAGTATTTCGAAAACTCGACTTTCGAATTTACGAGGTTTTACTGTAATTGCATGATTTTCATGCATCTAGTTTGACTACATATGATTTTCCTACCCCCCACCCCCTATATATTGCTTTACCCAACCATCTAACCACACTGAATTGTATCACCAACACTTCTAGTTGTTCGCGCGGATCCAAAAAGTTCTGTTGGAGGGGGTCCAACTCTGACAACGTTTCTTTTTTTTTTCATTTTTCAGTTGATTAGAGGAGAGAGGATCCAAATACCACTAAAAGTGGGCCATTATCAGCCCGCCAGCGAAAAGCGTTTCGCTAGCGGGCCAATGATGGCACAGCATTGAATGCTAGCTTAGCATCTCTGTGATTTTTCAGAGGATCAAGACCGGTATTGTTCAGACAGCCAATAATAGCTTTGGGATTTATCAGGGGGGGGGGGGGGTCCGCGCATGTATGATATTAGTTTTCTGAACCAGGAACGTGTGTTATAAGTGTGTTATAGTTATTCGGCTCATAAACCCACAGGAAAGCTTCATTGTCCTTGTAATATCAAAAAGGATGATCCTGATATATAAATAAGTATGCTGTAATACGGATATAGCATGGTTGTCAGCATGCTAAGCTTTAAGCCAAGCCACGGTTATTGCTATCACAGTGGTGTCTTCTTTGATTACTATATGGCAGGTCAGACATCAGATTCAATGACGTCCCTGTAATCAGTAGCTTGGTGTATAGCTCTTAGGTGCACTGTAGCCCAACTTCTAGCTGTCTATGTAGATGGTTATCTGTGGATGTTCAGTGCTTCACCTTGTTTCACTACAGTTAGTTAATTTGGTTTAAATGTTCTATGTGAGTTTATGACGTCTCCACACGAATACTTTGGCGCAAATTAATCAGTCGCAGGTCAATCTTACCAGACTATTCACCAACTATACATAAATAAAATAAAGAATACTCACTTGTGATTGTTTAAACGCCTGCACGTGCATACGTTTCACATAAACATAGCAATCATCCTGGTGAACAAGGACTCCTGATCTTATGTCATCTAACGTCAACGCATTGCATTTTCTGTGCGATGGCCCCTTGTCATTTCTATAATTAAACCCATAACATGTTGTTCTCGGCGAACAAGACTGTGAGCAATCCAGCGTACTTTTAACATTATGCTCTGAATTGAATGTGTCTAATCGAGCATGCTGTTTGACGCGTATATATTCTGAAATAAGCACTGCATTGCTGAAAGGAATAAAAATCAACATAAAAATCCTTGTGATTTCTTGCCAATACATTCCAAGTCCTGTCAGGCATTTGAATAGTTTTCAACTCTGTTCATACCGATGAAATGCAACTAAGTATATTTTTACAATGCCTTGTATAATATTGTTAAATGTTTAATCGCTGTAGATACCCAACAAGACATATTTCTTCACTTACACTAACATGCGTTACAATATATTACAAGTAATGGAATTCGGAAAATAGTCACAGTTGTTGAACATTTTAATCAATTCACCTTGCTTTGGATATTATAATCTTGCAAAGTACTAGAAGTTTCGTCGTCATCATACTAAACAGGAGTTTCAGATTGAAACACATTGTCAAAGAACTAGTCAAGTTGACCAGTATTCTTCTGTAGGTTTAGTTGTTAACGCACATCAAGCATGATTTACCCTTAAATGGCGTTTCGCTAGCGAGCCATTAGTGGCTTACTCTTAGATTTCTACTGAGTATATGATTTCTGATTTGCCATCAGTCCAGTAATATCGATGTAATATGTGGATTGGCAAAAGTGAGGATCCTGATCTGCTGGTAGACGGAATTGTATTCCTTCCAAACACCTAGTTATCCATCGCAAGTGGAGTTCTTGTTCTGAAATTTTATTTAACAACGCAGTTACATAACAGCTGAACCCTGACACAATTGCAAAGGATAATTAAGAACACTCGATTGATTTAAAAGTACACTTTAAGCTCATCCTTTAAGGTCATTTAAGATGAATATCTATTAAAACTGAATGTTAAAAAAACCAACGGCAGTTTATATAATATCTAGGCTTCTTCTAAACCTACTGGATGTTTATGAGGCTGATTATGGAATACAGGCATTGATCGTCGAGTGTCTATCGTTTGCATGTCTTTGTGATTCATTTCCGTGAAAGTACATACCTTTTGTGGCTTATCCAATTATTAGCTAGATTTATTTAATAAATAGAGTCAATCCCTCATAGCCCTAAGAGTACATAAGTCCATCAGAACTTAAATCGTTTAGATAGGTTAGTTGCTGCCTTGCGGTCACATGCTCGGAAAGGACTGACCTCTTGGCTCTTGTTGGTGATGTTTATTGTATTTTTGTTACTTTCCGATGTGGTAACCTAGGTCAGGTATGGTACTAGATTGTATCGTTTCCTTTTCTTTGCCGTCTTTCTTAATTTGTTTTTTTTTCTTACATTAAATTCATCGTATAACATGTCAAACTAAAATAAAGCACAGCATTCAGGCTGAATGTACATAGGCCAGTTGACTTTCAATATGTTTTAACAGAATCCTTCATACATCAAATTTACACGGAGCCTTTACAGTATAATACAGTATAATTACTTAATACCACCTCCACCACACAAAGGCTATCAGGGGTGTTATACCTATACAATATCAACAACTTGAACTACTTCATGTGTCTGTTCTGGAATCCTTTGCCTGGTAAGACAATAACTTAGTAAAATGTACCTTTTGTTTCTCTTGTGTAAAGTTAGCAGAACCAACTAGTTTTGTTTTCAAGGTGCATTAATTAGTGATCTTGTAACTTGCATTATGTAATAGCATCATGCGTGTTGGACTTGAGCTTAGTATCGTTTCCAACACTTTTGGTCGTATAATGGCATTACATTCACGAATCCATGGTATAATTCAAGGTATAACGTGTCAAACTAAAATGAAGCACATCATTCAGGCTGAAGGTACATAGGCCAGTTTTTCGATATGTTAAAGACTCTTAAGAATTTAAAAACGAGCAGCACGAATCATTTTAAATGCAACTAACGATACAACCTCTTTTGATATTCAGAATGGGCAACCATAGAAAAACGACATAGCTATAATAACCGTACGCTAAGGTCAACTTTAAACGGCTCTTTAGGGGTACCCAGATCGAAAACAGCAATAGTTGGTGGCTCTATCTCATGTACTGCACCAAGATTGTGGAATCAGCTGCCTGAGGTTACCATAAAGGCATCTTCCTTAAGTTGTTTTAAGACGCAAGTCAAACAGTTTACTTGTATTAGACGTAGTTATATGTTTGGAGCTTTAGCTATTTCTCAAATACGAGGGGCATTTGAAAAGTTCTTAGCATGGTCTTTTATCTCAGTGACCGATTTACAAACCCTGTCATGCTTCGTATCATTTTAAAGAGCTATCTTTTTTCTATGTTATGGCACAAATTTCATGAGGATATTATAATGCAGAAAATATTATTGTGAATACATGTACTGTTTGTAGACTGGAAAACGCAAAATTCTGTGGAAAATATAATATTTTACCTTTTGAAAAGTGAGCAGAACATTAACAATAGTTCATGAAATTATATAATTTTGTACTATTTGGTAGGCCACAATCTGGTACAGTTATTATACAATTGATGGTCGAAATGTATGTTTCTCATAACTAGATATCGGAACAACAATATCAACACCATCTAGAAAGCAAACCAAGGTGCTACTTTTTTCGACTTAAAATCGCATGTAAAAATGCACATATTTTGATAATATATAAACGACAGTAGTTTGAAAATGGCGTGGGTTGGTATTTTTGTCAAGCACACTTTATGCTCTTTATATTGAAGCCAAAAAATATTATCAAAATCAGAACAAAGAGAAGATAACTCTTATAATATCCCCATGGGGCAGAGTAAATTAAGCTATGAGTTGAGATTCTGGTTCATTTCAATTGAAACGGCGGCAAACAAAAAAATAAAAATACCTTGAGAGTAGAAATCAATCAATTTTGTGATGGTTAACACAATGCCACGAGACGTTCTTATGTCATCGACAAAATGTGAGGGGTTAGGTTACCCTACCCACTTCTTGAAGAGTAGGGGTAGTGTTATTAGGAATAATTTTCTTGAATACAGAACTGAACAAGCCACACTTTTTGGGCGACGAAATGATTTTTATGCATTGTTTCCTAAAAATAAAGCAAAACATATACTCAATAGGCATTTTTCGTGCTCCTGTAGTGACTAAATTTATAGTAAAAGTATAAAGAAAAGTCGAAAAAAGTCCCATTTTTGAAAGTCTACCATTTCTCTATACTGGGATAATCAGTTTTCGCCAACGTAAGCAGATATGGCTCTGAGGATAGCAAAACAAAATACAACCTGACCAGAAAATGATTTTATCATATAGTTTCAACCTTTTATAATAATGTGTGATATCTTAGACCATCAAAATATGTTATTTAATTTCTAAAAACTTTGATTTGTTTGTGCACCCATTTTTCTGCCATTTTTTAAAAAAAGTAATCTAATTTCGACAACTCTTGTTGACCTGAAAAAAGAGGCCTCAAAAAAGGTTGGATAGACAAAAAATCAATAGATGTTATGAGACAAACCATTTTTTTTCATTCAATGAATATAAATTATTGTGAATCTTCTATCAATTAATTTATTGTGAACAAAAATATTTCAGTCATGTTTTTTTTCTATATTCAATTCAAATTCAGATTGATTTGAACCCCTAGGTTCATTGGGGTGCTACCACACAGACAGTAAATGAAAAAGTAGACATAAAAACTTTCTTTTATGTACTTTATGGATACATCAAGCCATTTCAGGCGAAAGATTGATATAATTTATCAAAAAATCATTGTTAGATATATGGTCCGTACAGCTGCTCATTAGCCATACCATTGTTTCTGAGTCTTAACATTAATAAGAACCCCCTTATGATAAAATCAATGATTTTCCCCCACTTGGGACCCCAATACATCACTGAGTTTTCTTACCTCTATCGTGAGGATGTCAACAGAAATGAAGAAAAAAGAAGCGATGTACAGTGAGCCACTTTAGTTACGCACCACTTATAATATGTACAAATTCTCGGAAAAGAAATGTGATATTTTTATTCTGAGACTACCAACGTAAAGCGCATCTATATTTGCATTAGCCATTGCAATTTCATTGTGATCAGATCAGAAACGAAGGAGGAAATGGATTTTAAAGTGCACTACCCTCAAAACACCATTTCACATTGCATTATCTCGAATGAAACTCAGATCACATTGCACTTATTTCAGGGTCAAATTTCTGCAATGCCAGACATAAGAGCCGATTTATTCTTGGCAATATCTAAGAATGGTATGTGATTGTTAACTTCATATTTTTTTTTTAATGTTTTACTATTTTTGTTCCCAGCTGACCAAGGTTTGAAAAAAAGTTGGTTTTAGTACTTTTATTTAAGTTAATTAAAATTTCGTATGATTCTGAGTAAACTAGTTATCCAAACACTTTTTTATGATTTCATTTAAAACAACCATGTATCCGCCATTTATTTTCGTAAAAAAATTAATAGATTTATTGGCGTCATGGTGTTGACGTTAGTGATGACGTCACTACTACCAAGGCTATAAGACGTGTCAGTGATAAGATGTTTTAGTGTTTTGATACTTCTATGTCCACAAGTGACTCATTACAAAATAATTTGCGAAGAAAACCTAGTTTGAACATTGTAACTGACGTTAAAATGACGTTAAAACGAGCATTTCTTCAAAAAGTAACGGTGTTACTAAATTCAACGACCGAAAAAAGGGGTTTTACTTGAATAAATAAATTGTTTTTGGTGTTTTTCTGTCACAACGATCACCATGGATTAAGCCTAGCACAAAACAAAAATAGAAAATATAGACATGCCGCTTGCACGTGCATTTTTCAAAATTTTTTCAAAATTGCCGTTGAGTAGCAGAATGATTCGCATGAGTGATTCCAATATTTTTTTTCGATGTTATCAAACAGATAAAATGTCAATAAGTAAATTATCATAGAGAATGTTCGATTCCAGCATTTTTGTCAAAAAATGTGGGCCCTGAAAAAATGGTGCGTAACTAAAGTGGCTCACTGTATTCAATGAATAAAACATATCATGATCATAATTTAAAGATTGGGGTTCAATAGAATTAGTGAAAATGGCGGGAAAACATTGATGCAGATATGTGACGATTATTTTACCACTCAGATATGCATTTTCTTACTGCTAAAACAACTCAACAGACAGCTCTTCTTTTGCCCTTAGAAATTCTCTTTTCAGAATGAGCCTGTGATGTCACACAAGTGAAAAAACGGTGGGAATGTTCAATTGGCGAAATTACATTCTTGGCGAAAATAGCTTACTCCACTATATAAGTCAACATTTTCCGAAACTAAAGGTGTTAGTCGTGCAAGCAGTGATCGCACGATATATTTTAATAAAAATTTAATTGGCACCAAATCGTTTATTTGTCAAAGCATGATTGTATATAAGGTATCTAATTTCCTTCGTTTTTTTTACAAATATTTTGCTTAAAATTTCATCCAGTGTATAAACCCTACTCATTTTGAGCATGCACTGCACGTGCACGCCGAGCCCCTTTTCGACAAAAAATAAACCATCAAGTAGCCGTTGAATTCTAGTTTCCAAAAATGTATTATTTGATAGCATTTTATCGACGCATTGTGGAGTTATGATGTCATGCTAAGAACTTTCCAAATGCCCCTCGTACAGCTGCTGGATATTGCTATAAATAACCAATATGAATTCTGCTTTTCAATGTATGGTATTATTCTTAAAACTCAATTATGAATAGCCTAAAAAAAGTCAAAATTTTACTTTCTCTTCTTCGATTACATTCTACTTCTTCTATACAGATTCCCAGTCCACCAATAGATATAATTCTATGTTACCATCTGTTTACATTGCCCTCTTTAGAAACCACATAAAAATTCGTCTTTCTTCTCTTAAGTCACCTGTACTTAGGAACTCAAGGAGTAAGTATAGAAGAAGTGTAGTGCATCCCTCTGTTTATAAGTGCAATGCCAAGAGGTGTAGCTGTTGAAGACTCTAAGTATTGCTATCAACCCACTGGTCATACAGTCACAGGGGATTTAAAAATAATAACTGATTCAATAATTCGGTCTCTTACATGTTAGGGACCTAAATATAGGTTTCATTTGCCAATAGAATTCAAATCATGTCGTGAGGAAATTGCAGGAACCTTACAATAATTTTGTAATCGCTGGTGTAAACGAGAGCATGTTGAGTCTAATGCCTTAAATAGTTGGAAACTTAATATTTTTAAGATTATTGATGGTAGAATTTCATTTTATTGCAACAATTTAGATCTTCTACCACATAAACCTCAATTCACTTTTAGACATTTGAAGAAAGGGATCCAGGAATTCCATAGCAGGTTTGTTTTGGCCCCTGCAGATAAGGCTGCTAACAATGTTGTGGTCGTATGAAAAAGGTACTATATTAACATCCTAAAGCAAGAATTTAGCACTGCAAAAACATATGAGCGTAACAGGCTTGACGAGACGTCTATCGTTGATAGGCATCGATGCCATATGGCCGCTAAGTTTGTGTTGTTTGTTGATGAGTACCATAGCAAGCTTCCTACGTTATACTGGGTACCTAAACTTCATAAACGGCCCTATAAGTCGCGTTTTATTGCTAATTCTAGTGCATGTACAACTAATGAGTTGTATATTCTTTTGACTTCTTGCCTCACTACGATTAAAAACCATTTCATTAAATATTGCACAACAGTTTTTGAAAGAAATGGTAAAAAATTACTTTGGTCTATTAAAAATTCAGGTGAAATTCTCAATAAATTGAAGTCTAGAGGTTTTCTAGCATCTGGTTTGTCTACATATGATTTTTCTACTCTCTATACTACATTGCCTCATAATCTTATTAAAGAAAAACTCACAGAATTAATGTAACAAACATTTAACAGAGAGGGCTAACTTTATTTGGCTTGTAATGATAAATATACATTTTTTACTTCTGAACAACCTAAACGATATAATTTCTGGTCATGTCAGAAAATGTGTGATGCTCTCCATTATCTTTTGGACAATATATTTTTAAGATTTGGCTTGACATTATAGAGACAAATTTTAGGTATTCCAATGGGTACTTATTGTGCTCCTCTTGTTGCAGATTCGTTTTTGTTTTGTTATGAGAGAGAGACTTTATGTTGTCCCTGTCAAACAATAATCAAACTGATATTATTGAAGCTTTAAACTCCACCTCCAGATATTTAAATACCTTACTTAATATTGATAATCCTTATTTTGAACAAATGGTAGGTCAGATATATCCTACTTAACTTCAGTTAAATAAGGCTAATTCTTCTGATACTGAAGCTCCGTTTTTGGACTTGAACTTGTCCATAACAAATGTCATAGTTTCTTCTAAAATTTATGATAAACGGGATTATTTTAATTTTGAAATAGTAAATTTTCCATTTCTTGAAGGAGATGTTTCTCGCACCTCTTCAAATGGGGTATATATTTCTCAGCTTATTCGTTTTGCAAAGGTGTGTTCTAATGTTGATGACTTCAACAGAAGCTTATTTTTAACTGCTAAGTTATTAAAACAAGGTTCTAGATATCATAAAATTCGAAAAGCATTTTCTTAATTCTACCACGGAAACACAGAGTTAATTGTTAAATACAACATTGGGTTGAAAACTCTTCTGCAACAAAGCATATCAGAACCTATATTTTATGGTAATTTAGTTTATAAATTCAAACGAATCGTTGAAAAACCCGATTTTAATGATCAATTCAAAAAGATTATCGAACGTCATATAAAGCTTGGATATAACTTGGATGTCATGCGACAGTCTGCATGCCTGGTTTCAAACCCAATCACGGTTTATAGCTATGGTTTCCTCTTTAATTGCACGACGGTGGGTTAGGTCTCAGATTCTATGACAGCTCTGACGTAAAGCTTTAATCGGTGGGTTAGTGCCTGATGCTTATCTGTAGCTGGACCCACCGTGGCTCAATTTGAGGTTTGCTTTAGCTCTGGCTATCTGTGAGTCGTGAGCCCTTCTCTTTGTTTCATCATAGTATTTTTATTTTATTAGAGTGTTTCTCCGTGATGATACCTTGCAATAGTTAGAAGGCTTTTATGCGAGCTGAACATGTCTTGTACTTCAACAACAGCAGAATCTAGGGCGAAGATTTGGTACCAGTAAAATGCATTTAAGGTATAAGATAACAAAACGTCCATGCATGGTTAAAGACCCAAAAATTATATCAGCGGATACATCAATCTCCTGAGATGACGTTTCCAATTTGTTTTGCGGGACATACTTATTACGTCAGTTTTCTGACGTCACGAACAAGGCATGTTTTAGGCGTTTTTAGCGCTATTGACTGGCCAATTAAAACTTCGTATTTTCACGATAATTTTAGAAGGAATGGGCCGATTTTTTAAATGTTTGTACCCAAACGTTGATTTTAATAAATGCCAACCGTATCTGCAAAGTTAATATATAGTTTTTACACACGGGCAACTTTAAATCGCAAATAATTGTGATTCTGAACATATTTAAAATACGTTCATTTTTGCCTTTGATGAAAAATTACTCGAAAAAAAAGCGGAAAAGCCAATCCAAATTTTAGATTACAGCCAAGTGTTATCTTATCAGAATAGATTGTGAAGGTATCAACATACTTCGCCGTAAATTCTTTTCAGTATGTGTACATTTGCAACTACATGTATATCCCTCATCGCGTCAACGTTATGATAAAAGCGTCAGCAAAACCGGAGAATCGTAACTTCGCAGTAACATAAAAATAACGATAGAAAGCAAATAAAAAGAAAATACAGCTACATATTCTGAAGTGATTTTAGGTCCTATTGCTTCATAAACGTTCTAGAACAGAAAGGAATGGACATTTTGAAGAAGTCAGAGAATTATGCTAGCATTAGTTTAACAGGATATCGCCTTCCTATCTAGAATGCATACATTTAGGTCTATTTCTTCTCAATGGCATGTTATAACTGATGGTACATATGATTCATCAGCAAAATTGGTAGAAGCTATAAATTTGTTCGAATAATCGTATCTAAATATCCCATTTCCCCATTTTACGCACAAATATATACTGACGGGGATAAACAATGCTACGTCTAAAATTTGCGATAAATTACTAAGAAGGATAAAATAAAGCGATAGCAAATAAAATGTATACATGTATATAGCCAACATACCAGGTAAACACAATTGACAAATTAAAATAAACCAGATGCTAGGCTCAAGATTCTGGTCATGATAAGCTTGTGCAGCTCGTGCTTGTGAGTCACATGCAATACATGTCAAACTTTTACTGCAGCGTTTCTTTTGCCCGTCAGTATATATGACTACCCCGGATAAACCCGATATTCTTTTTCTATATATGCCACCCGTTTGCAGATAATTTCCAATTGAAAGCACAAGTTTTGCCCTAATTATTTCATAAAGTATTGAAATACAAATTTCGATGCTGACTCCTATTTGCCGTTGCAGATATTTATTTGGACTATGGGTTGTGCGTACATGGATTCCCAGCCTAATGGCGAACATTCATGGCAGCGCAGTCCACAACCTGTGGTCGGTCTGTTATGTTCTAAATAATTCAACTGTATGATTCAAAAAAGTAAGCGACATGGGCTTGGATGCGCTTGGGGATGCGCATGAGGACGTTCATGGATTACTTTCAATATGCAAAAGCATAACTCTTCATCCTAAGTATATGTCACTATAGTAGCTCCACTTTGTTCCGAAGTTGTGTCAGTACCGTTGACATTTGAAGATTTTAAAAAAATATATAGGTCTACTGACGGGCAAAAGAAACGCTACATTGAAAAGTTTGGATAAAAACTACGAAGGAAATTAGATTAGTAACAGAACTTAGAATATACAAGTATGTTAGATGAGTTGAGTTGATGAGTAAAACTCGCTCAACCAAATAACCCCGATGCTGGACTTTACTCATGGTTAGCTTGTGATGCTCCTGCTTGTAAGCTGCATATCTTACACCCGACGAAATTCGACTGCAGCTTTCTTTTGTCCGTCAGTAAAGTAAGAGTTTTTTTCATTTGATACAAATAATAACAGCCTCCAAACTATAATTCAGTTATATTTCTGGAAAGAAAAGAAACTATTTTTAACTGTTTTATTTGTTCGGATTGAGGTTTTGCGTCCAAGTTGACAATTTTTCAGTCATGTGGGGACATTTTCCTCGCTGGAACCGGCACTTAGAAATGAAGAAGGGCCTAGCACAACACTGCGCCCCTGGTGAGATTCGAATCCGCGACCTTGCGATCAAGGGTCTGGTACTCTACCAACCCCTCAAGATTTGTCGGTGGTATACGTAAGTATATCTTTAACACATGGCGTCCTTGGTTTGCCATATAATCTAAAACACCCCCCCCCCCCGCATTCCACTGGACGGCGATTCCATTACGAGTCAAAATTTTGGTCAAAATGACACGAATCTTAGCAGAAACGGCAAAAGCGCAGTAGGTCACAGACCTGTAAATGTAAAAAGAGCAGTGATTGGCTCAAAAGGTGGGTGGAAGCTCAGCACAATATTTTTAAGTTGTAAGGTGTTTCATGATTGGTCAATAATAGAACTAGGAAGTATATTGTATTTATTAGACGGGTCTATCTTTACTGTACATTTTGAAACAACATCTCATTACTTTTGTTGATTAAGTTTACTTGTGTGGCTTAGAAAATAGGACCTTGCATTCTGGTATTTTTTTCAGTAGAATTTTTCCTCTCATGTAGGGTGCCCACCTTCAGGGGCCAAAAAGTGGCAAAACATGGTGGTCATCAGGGTATCTCATTCTTGTTTATTGATTGAACTAGGTCCAATCTGTAACTCTATGGCAGCCTCATAGTGATTGAAGAGTTGTGAGGACCACAGCCTACTTAAAAGCTATAATGGAGGTCTATGGAAAAACAATTACAGGTCTGGGCCCTAAAGAAGAATATCAGGCCTGTTTTGTTGGATACCTTGGCTGCTATGTATGTGACCTGTAATATGTTTTTGATACATTGTTTTGATTTCAGCAAGTCCAATAATGATTTCAGCTTTCAAAAAATCAACTTTTTTTAAAACAAAAATCATTAAGACTGCAGAAAAAGAGCCTTATTAGTAGGTAGGGGGTGATGGTTAGCTCAGTTTTGCACTACATATTGGACTTGAAGCATGTGAGTTGCACTTCTGCACTATGAGGCTATACTGTAAGCATACTTTCATTTATCAGAAACTGACTGGTTCCCAATTCAGAGCATTTGTGTTTTTTATTGTTATGCTAGAGCATTTTTTGGAGTATGTGTTCTTGTGATTGTCAAAATATGGTAAAAAAGGCCCTTTTGAAAGTTTGCGTAAACTGCAGTAGTGGTCACTTTATTGAGTTAAATGCAATTTAGTTGAAAAGTGTTACATGTGTTAAACCCATATTTGCATGCTCATTTGTTGTCATGAGTTGAACCCAGAGATTGCACAAGAGACTCATATTACCCAATATGACATTGACCTTTGACAGATTGACCTTTCAATTGAGCAACAGTGAAGAACAACTTGGAAACCTGTATGATATTGCACTCCCCACTTTGTTTAGTAGTCCATTTGGGTTGATTTGCTGTCCAAATTGACCCTTGGCCTTATTGATGACCTTGACCTTGATAAGAGGGGCCATTTCAGATGGATATATGTATGCGTTTTAGTCCGTTTTAATCTTTACTATTCAACCGGGCAACATAAATGTCACTTTGAAAAAATGTCATAATGAAACCTTTCACTGACCTTGACCTTGCAGCATCCTGGCTGTAGTTTTTTTTTCTCCAGCCAGGTCTTCGGAAAAAATGTAAGCGGTCAAAATGGCATGTCGGTGAGCATAGCCCCTCTGCATGGAAACTAGTTTTGCTCTTCACCCCCTCTGTTAAAATGCTGATGTAGTGTAGTTTTGAAAATGCTGAATGCTCTTTATGTCTGCTGATTATATTTAAATGGACTCTGGGCTACTTTTATGATGGAAGTAAACATAATGAATACAGAACAGACTGCAACTCATGCATGGGTTTGACTCTGTTAGAGAGAAAGATTTTAACCTCCACTTCTGCTCTAGAAACCGAAATTATATTCAATCTACTGAGTCTGACTGAAGAAATAAAGGAGAATCACTTTTGTTTGCATACTCTTATTCGGATGCTTGATTGGACCTTTCGTGCAAGAGGACTCAGTTTGGAATTTTGGTCTGATTGAAGTAGAAATTCATATGGAGCATTCTGATATACGAAGAAGGCTTCCATGCGAACTGGACATTTCTTGTACTTCAACAACAGCTGAATCTAGGGCGAAGATTTGGTACCAGTAAAATGCATTGAAGGCTGTCTGTTCAAAGGCGGTTGTTCTGCTGTTGTTGACTTTTTGTTTATTGTTACTCCCATTGTGCCAGTCTGTAATTGTTCTATGTTTTGTTGTACGTTACTTTATGTCCATTCTAGTTTCCCAATCATCTCGATAGGGAAATGAAAGCTGGTTGCTTTGCTTAGTTTGTCTTCCTGGTGTCTTTCGATGGTTGCGTGGCTCTTCCTCATAGTGCCATGGGATTGTCTGCTGTTTGTGATTGTGGTATTTCCTGATCATACTCACTTACTATTTTTAGATAGTGAATACCCTTTAAACATTCTTTACTTGAACCACAAGACTAGTGGCCTTGAAACATGATTTACATCATTGGATAGTAAGTGAGTATGAGCTGGAAATGCCCCTGACCAGGTCTCATACTGTTTTGGAATTTGATCATGATCTAATTTCACAAAAACTAAGGCAGATTGCAATTATTGTTTGCCTATTTTAGTTTGCAGGCAGAAGTGCAATAGATATTGAAACATATTAAGCGAAATTTTAGTTTGTAGGCCTGGGTTCAACCCTTCCTGTGGACTTGGCGGTGGGCCAAAACTCAACTTTTCACAATATGGTATATGCAGCAACATGGTAGCTAATAGTTTGCCAGAAGAGACACCATCTACCCTTGTTAGAGCTCTACTCCTAGGAAATTTTTATCGATCAAAACTGAGTTCTGTTGGTACAAGAAGGGTTGTTGTCAGTTTCTAGCGTAGGTATGTGCATGAAATACTGTTAAACCGCTAGTCAAGCTTGTCATGAAAAACTGTGGTTCCATCCCAACCCACTTCACCAAATTAATACCATGAGGTAAAAAGCTATACTAATTGTCTTTTTGTATTTTACTCCTTCTTAATTTCTAAGGGTGCTCAACTAAGCGTGTATTGATTTAAACAGTTTTAGCATTTTTCGGGAGGTGGGAATTGGTGTTTAAAGTTCAAATCAACCCGAATCACCTTCAGGTAACACAAAATAGAATTGTGTTTTTACGTACATACCCCTTTTTATGAACTTTACAGTGCTTTCAATGGAATTTCGCATAAGAACTTGTTTGCCGTTTTTTCTTCCAAACCAATGGATTTTTTTATCAGATTATCTTGTAAAATACTCAAGGCAGAAGTACCAACAAAACACTGATTAAAAAATTCAAATGTCATCTGAGAGAAATCTTTTAGCAGGGACTAAAGTTTACTATTCTTTTAATTCGAAGGGAGATAATTTCAAAAGTAGACCAACTTTAAGATGCTGCCAAAAACAAACTATACGTCAGAGACAGAATGTCTTGCAGTATATTTAATATGCAATCGATGGCCCTTAAATAGCGTGTTCAAATCCTAGGTTTACTTTGGATTCCGTTAGGGAATGCTGATTTTGTACTTTTAATGAAAGCACAGATAACTCGAAAGAAGGCTAATTTACATAAGTTGTTTTTCGCAAAATAGGTTTGGGTGGGTACCAGCAACTCATTGCGATATCTGACTTGGTTAAAATCAAAAACAGTAAAGATATATTCGGTTGTTCAAAGTGTAGAGTTACTTTTGGTATTAAGTATATTTTCCGTTACACATATGAAATGCAAATAACCCACAAAGGTTTTCATTTCAAAACACAAGATGCAGTACTATGTCTTACTACTAGCCAATATGATAATCAGATTTTTCTTTTGATAAACACACTATTAAAAAATAAATAAGATATGCCATGCTCTATGAACTTTCATTTCACCCTTAAAGCGCTAATCACAACTGCAGCAGACTACAAATTTTGCGACATCTTTCCTAATTTTCGAAATGAATAAGATCTGCTGGCAGACGATTCTCATGAAATATCATGCCTTATTTGTTATTTTTGAGAAAGCGACAAAATTTGAAATTGTCGTCTGCTGCAAATTGTAGGTGGTGCTTTAAGGGTTAGTCACAAACTAATGAAGATTTCAATGTTTAATCATTTGCAACACCACTGATTGTAGTAAAATGATATCTAGCCTGTTAATTCATTGTTTCTTTGTTTTATACAATCAAACATTAGTTTGACTGCATAGCCTCAAGAAAATCATAGCATTGCATATGCAAATCTAACTGACCATGTCTTATGCTCCATAACTCTCATATCACAAATAGGTTCAATTTTTGAACTTCTGTTACTCTTCAACGATACAAATGATGTGGGTCATATTTATACATGTTATTATAGAGTCATTAGACATTTCACTGACATCAAAAGCATGCTTATCAAGACAACTTCGTTTTTCACCATTTTTCAATTTTGTAATTGTATAAATTTTGGTGAAAAGGCTGCTTTGCGCTTGTGAGATTCGACTTATTTGATCTATTGATCTTGAGTAAATACAGGGGGTGAACAGTATTGATTTTTTTGAGATCAACAGAGATTCACATGCGCGGATCCAGAAAGTTTTATCAGAAAGTGTCCAACTCTGCAACTCTGACAATTTTTTTTATCTTTAGATGATGAGGGGAGAGAGGATCCAAATACCACTAAAAGTGGGTCATCATCAGCCCGCCTGCGAAATGCCATTTAAATGGCGTTTCGCTGGCGTGCCGATGATGGCCCAACGTTGACTGCTGGCTTGGTAGCTTTGTAAATATTCGGGGGATCCAGACCAGTAACGCTAAGAAACCCTATATTTTTGTGATTTTTCAGGGGGGTGGGGGGGTCCGGACACCCTGTCCCCCACCCCTTCTGGATCCACGCATGATTCAGTTGTTAAGAGATTCAACTCTACAAGCCACTTAAGATCCCACTCTGTTACCATTTCAATGTCTGCATTAATGAATGCATTTGGATCCTAAACAATGATAATATAATTGAGCCGTGACATGTGATTTCCAACAATGTGGCATTTTGACATGGATAGTCTCAGACGAGCCTGTGCAGCCTCCTTTTAAGTTTACAAACTCAAAATGAAGTTCTGTCAGTGGCTTAATGTTCACAGAATATTCCAGCGACATGCAAAGGCTCTGATCAGACTGCGTCTATGCTCAGGCTGATCTGAGGCTTTGCTGGTCGCAGAAACCTCATTGTTGGAAATCTCATGTCGAGGCTCATGAAGACTTGTATCATCAGCGAAAAGTTGTATGGATGATCCAATGTCGTGAACTAAATCGTTAAAATAAAGGAGAAAGAGAAGTGGATTAAGTTGTTTCTACCAATTAAGTATTTGATGAACCAAGTTAAGAAATTGCAAGCTATGCCAGATGATTTTAACTTGTGAATTAAGCCAGCGTGCCAAACACGATCAAATGCTTTGCCAATTTCGAAATTATTTGCTCTGACCTCGTTACCTGCATCTATAACTTTTATGTTACATAAATACGATAGTAAATTAACTGTAGAGTCTCCCCAAAAAAAGTAAGAATGTTGTTGTCCAATAAGTGATAAAACATATTCATAATGCTGGTTATCGTTAGTTTAGGGTGATGGTTATGTTTGGTACCAACACAAAATATATTTATTCTCCTTCTAGCTACAGATGAAATGATGGACAGGTTTTAAAAAGTGATCTTCGTTCACAAACTCCTATGGATTCTACCTTCTTGATTCATGCACAAAAATTGTGATGTTCAATTGCATATATCAAGAGGTCACAGTTTATGGAATCCGAATAAAATTATATTTCTCTCTCTGAATATTGTACATGTTTTGTCTTAGTGCAGACCCTGATTAAATACCGCATTATATCCAATGCTTCGCTGTTTGCCGAGGTACACATTTAGAAGTCACTAGTATACAAAGGGTTAAACGCGAATGTGGAGCAATCCATTCGGGCTAAAAATCTACTTTGGTCTGAGATGCTATCTACCTCAATGTTCCCGTGTATGCGAGCAGTGAGAGTTCTTGCGAGACTGTGCGATAGCTTAGTGTTGCCTGGGCGTTTGCTGCCTACCTTACGAGTAAGAGATCAAATCTCGCGGGCTCGATAGCTTATTATAATATATACACACATTAACATACACTGCCATATGATTGCCATGTCTCGGAGGAAAACGTGAATGTATATAAAATATTTTCTGATATAAACACATGCTGATCTGGGTTGGCTGTATCTTCGCATGCTGCATCTATTGTCTGTGGGCGGCTGTTATAGTTGCCAGCCTGATAAGGATTCTTGTTCCCATTATTGTCAAGTGGCTTCACGCTCAGACTCCCACCAGATATTACATTGAGAGTTGTACCATCGATAATGTATATATCAGAATTCTGCTTTTGTATTACGTCATCAATATTTGTCCCCACGTTGTTTGAGAAGTGAGCCGTCCATGTTGTTTCAGATTCAAAAGCCAGAAGGTTAGAATACACGTGCACGTTTCCACTGCCTGAAATGATAAGGACATATTGTAAAACCGCGATAGTTCGAACTTCGATTCTTCAAAAAAGTTCAAATTTTTGAAATCCTTGCTAGTTCGAAATAGAGGATCTTACACGAGTGATCATTTTATATGAAATTCATTAAACGAGCCTTTCGCGAGTTTAATGAATTTAATATGAAATGTTCACGAGTGTAAGATACTGTTTGTCATATGACCATTAAAATGCGATTTTGTCGCCTTCAAAGTTCGTTTATTTCAATGAAAATTTGCATCGTAGTGACGGACGTCGTCATGACGTTACTTGTTCCCGCCGAAAGTGTTATGTAACGTGTGGTCATAACATTATTTATGACATGACGTTATCTACTGAATAACATTTACGTCATATGATGAATAGATTTGGGGCACTGGATTCAGAGAATGGAGCTAATTTGTGATCTATTTAAATAAATGTCTATAATAACATATGATTTAGGTGCGTTACACGCCAAAAACAGCATGTTTGATAGAAAATCAATTTGACAATAATCATTTTGGGAGTAATATATTTTATGTCTACCTCGAATTGGAACCATTGATAATTCGTATTTTAAACCTCTAGTCCCGAGGACTTCGAATTTTTGAGATTCGACTATAATGTTTAAACCGAATGAACTTACTCTAGAGAGCGCAGTGTCTCCATATAAGAGCACTCGACTTGAGACCAAAGAGGTTCTTGTTCGCGCCTCATCAGAGACACAGTGTTGTGTCCTTGATGAGACACTTTATCCTCCTCTTAATATTGGTTCAACCCAGAAAGCGCGAAATGACAAACGACTGAAATTGTTGACTGGGACTTAAGTATCAACTTAAACAAACAACTGGCGCCTGGTACATGTAACCGGGTTGTCTCGCAGACCCTGGTTAAGGTACATGTATGTATGTACACATTATTTGCATATTTTACCATTTTTGCACCTTTCATCTGCTTTCTCGTCTGTACTTTTGTAGCCTATTTTGAAGACAATACGTATGTTGACCGTTGTGGGTCAGACTAGCTACTACATTGTAGTCTGATAATAAAAGAGTTGTTATTTATATAAGTAAAAATTGGAATGGTATTTTTCCGAATGGCTATGTTCATGGCTAGCCTATATATGTACATTGTAGTTGTCTTCAGTTGAGTTGCATGATTGTATAGAACTTAGCACCAGCCAATAGACTAGCTACAAAGTAGGAGTATTATGTTACTACAAAGTGGGAATATTATGTTAATAATAACATGAAAATAAAGATGAAAGCACTTTTTGAATAGTTCTAGGCCTTTGGAAAGACTAGTTGTGGGTCAACTAGTGGTTTTCCATAGTTCGGGTTGTATGTCGGTTATGCGCCCATACTTTGTTTCATCACATCTAGTTAAATTAAATTTTCTTCGTGATTAAAGATTGGGCAAGTAAGGAGCCTCCATGAGGACTCTGTTTTTAAAGTGTGTTCTAGGGCGGTTATTTTGCTGCTGTTAGTTTCCTGTTTTGATGTTTACATTGTGCAGGGGACAGTGTCTAGTCTCGGTTTTGTGAAGGGTTTTGCTTTTGTATGGTTATTTGTATCCTTTCTAAAGAGAGCATTATGTTTACCTTTACATGAATTGTATTCCTACTTGCATGCATATGTTGGTTTCTTTGTTTATATCTGTGTTCTATTTTTTTCTATACAGTGTCATGTGATATTTGATTCTGGCATTTCCAAGTTAAGAACCTTTATAACAGCTAAATAGTTTATTGTTGGTTGTGGTTGCTGTCCGTCAGTCTAGGGCGGTAATTTTGTAGCTATAAGTTGTACGATAATGAGTCTTACTTTTCTACAGCTTGAGCTTTGCGTTCTTCGTGCCCTTTCTAGACAATCCATTATCACTCCCAGTAAACTGTAAAATTGACCACCTTTCAAAATAATTTGACATACGTCCAGTGGTCAACTTGAAGGTTTCCTGTCGTTAGTTTTCGCGGGAAAAACAAGGATAACAGGTAAGGTTAATCTGGACACAAGGCGTATTTTAAAAAAAATCTAAGAATGTCAGGCGTTAATGTGCATAAGTACTAAATTTTATTATCTGTCCCACCCTTACCGACAAAATCTAAATTGGTAGATTGCAAAAAATAACGAAATGTAGCACCACTACATGTGAGCCGCCCACTGAAGACAATTAACCCTTTGTTTACGGGAAACCCTAAAATTGGTCACGAAGCACTAACTAATTCAATATGAATTAGATTATTCGAAATCCAGTAGATATGATGGTATTTGTAAATAATATATACAATTATTAGGGGAAATAAGAATGAATTCATAGATCAAAACAAAGACTTGTGCCCTGACTACTATGACTCCCACATGTATAAATATACTAAAGGACTTTGAAAACGCATCACCCAGATTAAATCCTTTATTTCACAAAATCTGAGAACTTCAGTGAGATAATTATTACTGCATATCATAGTCTGACCAGCTTGTAGTGTGTCCTAGAAAATTCATGGTTGTTAATTTACTTTAAGGTATTGAAAAAGTATCCGTTTTAAGACAGGGGTGGTCGATTTTGAAGGACATAAATTCAGTTGCAAGTTAGCACGCGTTAGTTTTGATTCCTGACTCAACAGATTTGCGTTCTTTGCTTCTTTCACGATTGCACATTCATCATTGAACGATTAGAAATGAATTGACAGTTCGATATGCTCAAACTTACACCCCTTTAAAAATACCGACATACCCCACCCATACTGATTACCATAGTCTAGTAACAAAATTCAACGTCTTGGGCCTTTCAAAGTTTCGATTTTTTTACGTCTGATATTATTTGAAGAGGCTAAGGGCATACACAAATGACAGATTTTGCCTAAATTATGCGAGTATCACGTGTCTTTTGTATTGTGCAAGTGACGTTAACGTATTTTTTTAAGACGTTCTCGATCACATGATAGCAAATATCCTGCCATGATTTACACCAAAACGTCTTCCCCACATGACTGCCAGTGCATGTAGTCAATATCAATAATGAAAGCGTGCATAAAGGTAACTTATGGAGACGTTTCTAAAAAGGAGCTATAAATTGATGTTTAAATTTGACGTTTATTTTCGAAATATTGAAGTTATCAATTACTTTTAATTAGAAAAAGTCTATAAACTCTTTTGGTTACTTGGTATCATACACGCCACAGTTTAAACATAAAAATAATCCAAAATCTTCATTGAATGCTGTATGTACCCATGTGACGTCATCAGCAGCGTCACGTGATAGTGCAGCCAAATTAACGACTGATTCATACCAATTCTGGGTTGCACATTAAAACCTGCAAGTAACTTTTCAATCGCATGTACGGTTTGCAAGAAAAGCAAAAAAAATATGATGATGTCAAAGTCATCTAGTATACTTCCATGTGACTGTTTTTGTTTGTTTGTATTGGCCTAATTGTAAATGTGTTTGTGCTGAATAAATCATTTGTCATTTATCATCTTACAAACAGGTAACACCCAGATGAAATGCCGGGTCTACACTGTTTTGTTAAAACAAATAAGATCCTTAGACAAGTAATGCAATTTTAAAAAAAATCATAACCTGACTCTCCTTGATATATATATTAAACCATTATTATCATATGACATCGCGCCTGGGAGTGTTTTACAGATTTTCGGTAAACGTTATGACGCCCATAACAAAGTTGCGTACACAATGACCAAATTATAACGTTTTTTACGCCAGGAAAGCTATTTCAAAGTAATTCTTAATGTCATATGCTCCTGTATTATCGGCATGCCTCGCATTTTATCTCTTTTCCTCAGCTCGTTTAATAGATTCAATACACATGAGCACTCATTTAAGATTTTCTATTTATTATATCAAACCAGAAAGAAGATTCCATCAGTATATGTTTTTAATACGAAGGAATAGACATATGATATCATACCTATTATTAAATTGATCTTTGCACCGTCGTAATATGCTCCCACTATGTCACTCGACGACTGAAACACAGCTGCAAGTGCTTGAACATTCACCGAGGATCCAAGTAATAGACCCGAGACGTCATTATAGGTGCTAACGTTATTGTTGTTTATGACGTAGATTGCAGTTGGCATGCATAATAGTGCTGTTGCACAAACTAGAGGTGATGTAGTGGCAGTAGTACTTGTTGTAAGAGATGTTGTTGGTGGGGCAGTGGACGTCGTCGTTGTAGTTGACGTTACCGGTTGTGTTGGCGTTGATGTCGTCGTAGTTGACGTTACAGTTAGTGAAGTCGTTGTAGATGGAGACGTCGTGGTTAGATTCATCTGCAGAATTAAAAGAAAATGATTCAGCATACGAACAGGACGAACTGAAGAAATTAGTTTTAAAACATAAGTCTTAGTTTTCAACTTCATATATACTTTGGTTATGTGAGCAATGAAGGCTCTCGGCGAGTCTGCGCATTTGCGAATGCTCGTCCGAGATATCGTTGTTCGGCAATGCGATCAGTATCAAAATTTCGTTTTGGCTCAAACAGATTTCTTGAGAAGTTTGATGACATCATAAATTTGATTTTCATCGTTTGTTTCGTATGATCCCGAAGAGACAATCATCATGGAAACATCTGAAAAGACTTTTTTACAAAGAACTGACTTTCTCCATGCCAGAGATGTAAAGGCAAACGGCGTGGCACATCTAAATATAATTTGTGTGTATTGTGAAAGGAGGCAAACACATAATATTTAGTAAATTATAGACATCATTGTCAAAAGTCACAGGAAATTAGGGTTTGAAGATAAGTATTCCTAAATCTTATATCTAACTCATTATAACCAACAAAAAAAAAGAAAGAAAAAGAAGACAATACAGTTGCCCTTGGTATTTATTTGGAAGTACCATTTATATGTGATTCGGTTATTTTTAGTTTTTTGTTTTTGCTCCAATTTTCTGTGGCGGTTTTGTATTATCGTAGTTTTGCCACGGTGATTTGAGCCGTGACATGGGATTTCCAACAATCTAGTATGTGCGATCAGTAAAGGCTCAGACCAGCCTGCGCATATACACAGGCTGATCAGAGCCTATGCTGGTTGCTTAAATATTATTTGACTGTTAAACTACTGACCGAACCTCATTTTGAGTTTCTATGCTTAAAAGGAGGCTGCACAGGCTCGTCTGAATCTACACTTGTCAAAATGCCACACTGTTGGACATCACGTGTCACGGCTCATTTAGCTTTCTTCCATTTTGACAATCATCTCGCTTAGGAAGAGAGAGCTCGTTGATTTGTGTGTGTGTGTGTGTGCGTGTGTGTGTGTGTGTGTGTGTGTGTGTGTGTGTGTGTGTGTGTGTGTGTGTGTGTGTGTGTGTGTGTGTGTGTGTGTGTTCTAGTGGCCCTTCCTCTTGATGTCATATGTTGTTCTGATAATATATAATGTGGTTGTGGCATTTCCTTGTTATATTTGCTTGTGTTTTTTTTCTTATTTTTAGCACTAAGATAGGGTCCATGACATTTTCAGTAAGAAGTTGGTCCTAAACTTAAGAAAATGTGGTCTTTATATAAGTACCAGAATGATCCCATAAAAAAGTCCAGTGGTTCATGATCCATAATAAATTTCCTAGCGATCTGTGAAGTGTTTGTGATAGCTATTATCATGCAACGCCTTCATTGGCTACACACAGCATGGTATAATGTAAAATATAAACAAAGTAGGAAGCCGGATACTAATTTGAGCCTACCCGTGTGTGGCCTATATACACGAACACAGAGATTATCCCATTCCTTGAGAATATTGAGAAAATATCAAGGTACCGAAAGGCTAATGATCATACCACATAGTGAGCGAAGTCATAAACACGTTTTGTTTGAAGAAAATAGATCATGAAAAAACTGCAGAGCGGATGTTATTCTCTGTTAGCGGTCGATGCCATTTTAATGTACCATTTTAACCAATAAAGTGCCGCCTAGAATTTCCAGCAGGCGACATTTTCAAATCTTGGTAATTTTCTTGAAAAAAAAACATGGCTTGATATTACATGAATCGTCTGGTATAACGAGTCAATGAACAAGCCCGATGTCCCTAGAATTCTACATATATATCACAAAATATGTCGTCTGCTGCAGTCGTGTTTGGCGTGTTTAACTTTCAAGGCAATGCTTTTTTAAGTTCATTGTTCGACACCTTGGTTAGTGCTATGCAATTCTTTCTGCTACACAAAGCAATGCATATAACAAATACCGACAATAAGACTTATCTGTTTATCAGAACTATCGCCTTTTTGAGAAATATCAATATCATGCGCGGATCCAGAAAGTTTTGTCAGAGGGGGTCCAACTTTGACAACGTAATTTTTTAGTTGATGAGAGGATGCAAATTCAACTATAAGCGGGAAATCATGGGCCCGCCAGCAGAAGCCATTTGAATGGCGTTTCGCTGGCGAGCCGATGATGGCCCAACATTGAATGCTGGCTTGGTAGCTTGATGATTATAGAGGAGACTTTGGCCAGTATGGCTTAGAAACCCGATATTTTGTGACTTTTCAGGGGTAGTCCAGACCCCATGTCCCCCTCTCTGGATCCGCCCATGAATATAAATTCAAGCTCACAGAAAAGGGCAATAGATTTAGTGACAGGTGAAGGGTTAAAACATAGTTGTTCATGAAATAATGTTCCAAGGTCACGAGTGAGATAAAAACTCAACTAAACTAAAATTTATTTGCCAATCACTTAAAGTGTTTGTTCTTGACTTTTAACATTTTACTTGAATCAAAAATAAATATTTTATTATGTACTGATTTAATTTTCACAGATCATTTATTCATCTGCTAATTTATCAGCTCTATGCAAACATCTGGGAGCTTCCATCTTACAGCAACACACACACATTAACCTCAGTTTACCCCTTTGTGCAGGTCTGCTAAATGACTGAAGCAGCACCTTCATTCAATTTCTTCATTTCATTATTGGATAGTGGATATTCTGTTGTAATTACAATCAACTGTCAGATAAATACAAATTAGAATGTTACAACTGTCAAAAGAAAGTATTTTATTATTCAATAAGTTTCATTTGATATTAATATGCCTTTTTGTACCCAAAATGAAGAAAATTGTTACAAAATATCTCGTCTGCTGTAGTATTAATTATTGTTTTAAGGGTTATTTTTTTTAAATAAACATTAAATATTGGCCTGGTATCAAACTAAACTTATCAATGCATCCACTGCTAAAATATTACTCTGAAGCTTTGTTATTTTTGACATTATCAAGGGAATATAACTTTGCTTGTGATTAGTGTAAGTAGATGGAAGTGCTTCCAGGGGTGCGTCGCTTAACGCAAGCGTTTTGTAGCGCTTTGTGGCACTTTGCTATGCAACGGTATGTTACAATGTAGCGCTTCGTGCCGCTACAAAACTATTCTTGAGCAGTCTCGCGGAAAGCGATATATGAAACGAACCGTTGCATAAGCAGAGCGCTACGAAGCCGTTTATGTGTATGCATATCTTGAATAGGAATGTTATCGCTGCGCAACGAACTGTTACAAAAAAGCGCTTTTTCGAGGCATAACCGTTGCATAGAGTTAGAAAAGCGTTACATAGCGCTACATTAAAGCGCTCGCGTTAAGCAACTCTTGCCAGTTTTCTTGTGTAGAGCTCATTGACCTGAAAATAGCCAACCCCCATGAACAATTGTAAGATATAGTAATTAATTACAGGCTAAATGAAGAGCAATGAGGGATTATACCTGCCATACTGTAAGCTTTATAATAAATGCATTTTAAAAAAGTGCGAATTTTCCCTTTAATAAAACCTAAGGGCGAACCATGAATTTTCAAACCTTTCCCGAGGGGCCTGGCAAACGTTAATGTATTGAAAATCATGTTTGGTTGCTAACATTGCATAAATTAAAGAAATATTCTTAAAAAAGTACGAATAAACACGATCGGCCGTGGCCGACCGTATAATAACCTTTGTGCAAATCACACATCAAATTTAGGTTTTGACCGAACCTTTATGCTCTGCTTGGGGCATTGTCTCCGCCGGGAAGCACATTTCAAATACTATTGATTCAAGCTCACAGAAAATGGCAATAGATGAAGTATGACAGATTAAGGGTTAAAACATGGTTGTTTATGAAATAATGTTCGCCAGATCCGAGGGAATTAGTAAAACCCAAGGGCGAACCCCGAAGTTTTAAACAGTTCCCGAGGGGCCTGGCAAACGTTAATTCATTGAAAATCATGTTTGATTGCTATCATTGCATAAATTAAAGAAATATTATTTAAAAAGTACGACTCAATACGGTCGGATATGTAATCTTTGTAGAAATCACACATCAAATACAGGTTTAGACCGAACCCTTATGCCCTGCTTGGGGCATTGTCTCCGCCGGGAAGTATTTTTCAAATACTAACCTATCAGATTTGTAGATTGGTTCTCTCCCTTTAATAGCTTGTCAGCATATAACATTTGTAAGACTATAAGGATCTTATATGTGTGTCGAGTCGAGATAGAAGTTTCCGACCCGAGGAATGACCTTGCTGATCGTAACCGAGGCTTGCCGAGGTTCCGATCAGCAAGGACATTCCGAGGGTTGGAAACTTCTATCTAGACTCGACACACATATAAGATCATTTTTCTTGCATACCACCACTGATTTTAATCTTTATTTATTTTTTGTTATTTATTTTTGTTAATCTTTCTTCGCACTTTATTTTGAGAACCGGCTCATTATTTTCATATGCATAATTAAAGTATGCGCTGTTGCGATGACACTAAGCAC
Source organism: Loripinus fragilis (assembly GCA_964019695.1). Lineage (NCBI taxonomy): Eukaryota > Metazoa > Mollusca > Bivalvia > Lucinida > Lucinidae > Loripinus > Loripinus fragilis. Next base: position 94,771,800 of record OZ026522.1, read on the forward strand.
GACGCGGTTACAATGTCAACGCCTTAAAAAATAGTACCGTTTTGGGTGCCTGATTTATTCCTTTTTTCTCAAAATTTACTTGGAAACGATAACTACACGGCATGCAACATTGAATTTGTATCCATTAGATATCCCTTACACCCAATATAGCAATACGGATTTTATCTTTAACATAAACACGCTTGGCGGTGTTTCTTTTGATCGCGAATCAAGATGGCGGCAGATATGAAAGACTGGAAGCCTAGATTTTCTGTCAATGTCACCGGTTACCGCGACCGGCAATAGTATATCTTCTTGATATATGACTTCTATGTGTGATGGAAGGACTATGTACAAATATTTGTATAAAAACCCAGCTCTCCGTTCAGATTTACGGACCGAAATAGAATCTAGCTGAACACGAGGGACAGTCCAGGAGAATCTCGAAGCTCTATTTTCCTTCGAGATAGAACATCGATACTTATTAGGAACATGTCAACAGTGAGTCTGCAGCCTCGACATGGTTAACCCGGTGTTTGTTAGTGATTGCTAATCTTTCGTTATAGACAGAGGGCCAGATAAGAGGCCCTCCCAGGGGGGTACCTGTTCCCTTGTTCCCCTGAAATAAATTGGCTTGTTCCCCTGTTCCCCAAAAATCGAAAATTTGTTTTCTTATGTTCCCTGTTCCCCAATATTGTCTTTGTTCTCCTCAAAATTTGGCCTTTGTTCCCATGTTCCCCTGAAATGAATGCCCTGTTTCCCCTGTTCCCCAAAATCCCTGGGAGGGCCTCAGATAAGCTTTAGTTCATTTGGGTAAAATTGTTAATTTTTAGGAAATTTCTTTTCTCTTTACCTTACCTCACATATAATAAAATTGCTTTGTTCAGTCCAAATCTATTACAGATTCTGTATCTTCAGCTAGATGCTTCCTCCTAGCCCATGTACTTTTGGGACATAAAAATTTGATTTTGTTTGCTTTTTTTCTTAGAGCAACAATATTTTTCAAAGCAAGCCTTTAATTCTTGCAACCGAACTACATGTATTCCACAGTGGAATGGTCTTTCTCCTTCGGTGGTCAATTCCCAGACTACTGAGGAGTTTAAGGGCACTCCTCATTTAGTCAAAACACAGCCGAAAGATTTTTCTTGTTTTTTTTTTTGTTTGTTTTTGTTTTTTTCTTCAAAATTCCAAATTCACACTCCCTGGCGTAATAATCGCATGCGATCCTGCTAGTAGCAAAAGATAGATAGAACCGTTCATAGCCTCATGAATGACATAAATTTGATTGATAGCTGCCAAGCTCTCTTGCCCATGCAATACTTATTGGACATAGAAGTGACACTGATGTTGTGATTGACTGCGAGCCATACTGGAGTCGCATGTGCAAAACAAGCTTCTTGTTTGCTTCATAGGCTGCGCGTGTTCACACTGGTGGCTGTTCCGCTTTTCCGTTTTACACTCCAACAAAACGGTTAATACAATTATATATCAAATACAAAACTTTTTCCCCCTAAATTATAAATGATTTCTATATTTTAGATAATAAAATGTAAATAAAAGCAATAAATTCGATTTTTGGAATCATGAATACTTCATATTCTGTTTTCCGCATCAGGCCTTGTGGCACAATCTTCTCGAGTGTCGATTCTCTCACAAGTAGATTAAGTGTCTCAAAGGTAAAATTTCCACAAATGCAAGAGACCCGAAATATATGATTCCATGAACATTCCAAAAATCAAATTCATTTCTTAAATGCAATCAGAATGTTCAAACAGTTGGGGTCCAGATCAGGCCTGACAATTTGTTGGTCCTGATCTGGGTTTAAACTGTTTGCTAAGGTTATCAGCAGATGACAGAAGTAGGTATTTGATTTATAAATCAAATTAGAACTCAAGCATTTATAAATAATTTGAAAGAATTTTTCAAAAGTAAATAGCTTTTCATAGAAAAACATTAAGTTATCTAGAGCTACCAAGATAAGACTATATACAGTAACACTGCAGCTAAATATACTGAAGGACTTTAGAAACGCACCAGTTATATATTCACTGTCTCTTCCACATGGTTGATTTGAGGATGTTTACAATATCACTTTTTATCTGCTTACACAATGGACCATGATTTGCCATAGTTTCGATTTGCTAATGCGGTTCATTCTGACGTAACACTGACGTTAGTGTTTTTCAAAAATTGTCGTCTGACAGCTGTGAGATTTGTTCAATTTAAAAGCAAACACTTTGAGCTTGTAGCCAGATGTCTTGACTAACCGAAAAACAAGAAAAGTTTCGGAAATAATCGGAAATATTCGTTTAATTACACTCCCAGTCGGAGCGTTGCTTAGCTAACGTCAGTCTTAATTTTTCAAACGGCAATAACAGGCGGATGACATTCGCGCATGTCGCGATACTTTTGTCTTCTACGCAATGGGTTGCGGAGTATCTTTTTGCACTAAAACATTTTGATTATTCCTGATTCTAAGGATATACACAGCCAATTACGTCAAAAACAATAATGACGTCACCTGGCCGAAATGAACGTTACCAGAGGCCTAAAACTTCATGATTTGATCTTGTCTTTCCTTGTGCTTTCAAGAACAAATATCGGTTCGAAAACTTTTTTGCGCTCATAATGGAAGGTATTGGTACTCTGTGACTTTGTAAATTTGGGATGTCTCAGAATAATCGCGACGTCACGGCAAACATAAGCCACAGTGTTTCGGTTTTCTTATTGAATGCAAGCTTAATGAAGGGACTTGTCAATTTTATTTTTCACATAATTAAGATATTACATTTTGACAATAAATTAGCATTTTAGCAGGTGGTGCGTTTCTAAAGTCCTTCAGTATATATAACTGCCTGGGATACTGGACACAGAAAAATCAATACACAAAGGAGAGAAATGTGGAATAAAAAGTATCATTATAGACATTTTCAGCTGTCGGACCCACTGCAGTTCAATACATTTTTATTTGATATAGATCTACTTACCAGTTTGAAAAATTATAATGTTCATAAATTAAGACATTTTTTCTTAAATACTGGTCAAGCAACAGTTATATTTTATGGCTTGGAGCACATGTATGTTTCCGAACAATGCAAATGAAATGACCGACATTGGGACAAGATCTAGAGTCCAGAGACCCTTAGTCTAGACCAGCCCGAAAAATTGTAAAACATACAGTATGCAGTTGTTGTTCCATACACGGAATCTCAACAGCCGCAACTTGCTGCGAGACAACTGCACTTTACCAGTCTTTTCTAAAAAAAATACAATTGTAGGGAGGGAGGGGGGGGGGTGCGGCTCCCACAACCCAAATGAAGAGGAGGGGGGGTGCCGCTCCCACAACCCTACAAAATTGTAAATAAGTAGGTCAAAATGATATTGGACGTCATTTGAACATATTTGGGTTCGCACTCCCCTTTAATCAGTAGAGATATGTAAAATTCAGTCTATCACTTTTTGCGTGTCTAGCCTGCACGCTAGGCCTTTCCATCAGATATTTGCCGGTGTAACGTAGAAAACGGTGACGCGCGGAAAAGGTGGACATTGTGGCCATTGCGCATGCGCAATCATATTCGCCCCGCCCACCTTAGTAACGGTCATTGCGCATGCTCCGTGTATTAAAACTAATTCGCTGTTGCTACAACTGTCGTGTATACGGACATCGACCCATTACTTGGGAAAACGGATCACAATAAATTTTGCGAACGGCATATTGGGGTTTGATGTTGATTAACATTAATAATGATAGGAGAATTAAGAACCAAATTGAAATGTCAGAGAACAATCCTTTCTTAAAAATGAAAGAATAAATCTATTATTAAATGAATAACAGAAACGACTAAGCAATAGGCTATTTTGGAGGATTCTGTCCCCTTCTCTATAACTCCGCATATCGCATATAGCGTTACATTTAAGCACATAACCGAACACTGCAGAGTCTGATCAGACGCTGGAGAGCTCGGCGTCTGATCAGGGTTTCACTGTTTGCTCACTGGAATGATAAATGAGCGAAAAAAAAAATTAACGCAAGCCCTTTCATTGGGAATTGGCTTGCCCAACGAACACGGTAGTAATTCGCCAAAAAGGGTTTAATATCGAAGGTTCTTGTTAACACGTAGTTCTGTCAATTGTGGAAAAGGGGGTCATAGCGCAGCAGCCGCGAGGAAAAAGTAGACATAGCGCAGCAACGTGGAAAAAGAAGACACAAAACAGCAGCGGGGAAAGAGAAGATATGGCGCAGCAGCGTGGAAAAAGTAGACATGGCGCAGCATGGTGGAAAGAGTAGATATGGCACAGCAGCGCAGAAAAAGTAGCCATAGCGCAGCAGTGTGGAAAGAGAGTACATGGCGCAGCGGCGTGGAAAAATAGTTATAGTGCAGCAGAGTGGAAAAATAGGAGTCTTAGCACAGCAGCGTTTAAAAGTAGTCATGGCGAAACAGCGTAGAACAAGTTGTCATAGCGTAGCAGCATGGAAAAAGTAGATATAATAAAGTAGAACCCGCAGCATGGTGGAAAGAATATACAGATCTCAATAGACATAGTGTAGCAACGTGGAAAAGGAGACATAGCACAGCAGTTTGGAAAGAGCAGCAATGGCGCAACAGACATGGCACGACAGCGTGAAAAAAGTATACAAGGGGCAGCAGCGTGGAAAAAGGAGACGTGGAGCAGCTGCGTTGTAAAAGTAGATGTGGCGCAGCACCATGGAAAAAATAAACATTGCACAGCAGTGTAGAAAGAGTAGACATGGCGCAGCAGTGCAAAAAGAGCAGACATGGAGCAGCAGCGTTAAAAATGTAGATGTGACGCAACAGTGTGGAGAGAAGACACATGTCGCAGCCGTGTGGAAAAAGTAGACATGGCACAGAAACGTTGAAAAAGTAGACATGACACAGATGTGTGGAAAAAATAGACATGGTGCGGCAGCGTGGAAAAGTAGACAAGGCGCAAATTGGTGGAAAGAGTAGACATGGCACAGTAGCATGTAAAAGTTGGCATAACTTAGCCGTGTGGAAAAAGTAGACATGGCACAGAAACGTTGAAAAAGTAGACATGACACAGCAGTTTGGAAAAAATAGACATGGTGCGGCAGCGTGGAAAAGTAGACATGGCGCAAATTGGTGGAAAGAGTAGACATGGCACAGTAGCATGTAAAAGTTGGCATAGCTTAGCCGTGTGGAAAAAGTAGACATGGCACAGAAACGTTGAAAAAGTAGACATGACACAGCAGTGTGGAAAAAATAGACATGGTGCGGCAGCGTGGAAAAGTAGACATGGCGCAGATTGGTGGAAAGAGTAGACATGGCACAGTAGCATGTAAAAATTGACATAGCTTAGCAGTGTGAAACAAGTAGATATGGCGCAGCAGTGTGGAATGAGTAGAAATATCGCAGTAGACAAAGTGCAGCAGCGTGGAAAAAGTAGACATACCGTAGCAGCGTGGAAAAGGTAGACATGGCGCAGTAATGTGGTAAGAGCAGACATGACGCAGCAGCGTTGTATAAGTAGACATGGGGCAGCATTGTAGAAAAAAAGACAGGGTGCAGCAGCGAGGAAAAAGTAGAGACATTGCGCAGCCGTGTGGAAAAAGTAGACATGGTACAGAAACGTTGAAAAAGTAGACATGACACAGCATTGTTGAAAAAATAGACATGGTGCGGCAGCGGGGAAAAGTAGACATGGCGCAAATTGGTAGAAAGAGTAGACATGGCGCAGTAGCGTGGAAAAAGTAGATATGGTGAAGCAGTGTGGAAAGAGTAGACATGGCGCAGCAGTGTGGAAATAGTTGACATAGCGCATCAGCGTGGAAAAAGTAGATATAATGCTGCAGCAAGGAAAAATAAAACATGGCACAGCGGCATGGATAAAGGAGACATTGCACAGGAGTGTGAAAAAAGGTAGACATGGCACAGTAGCATGTAAAAGTTGACATAGCTGAAGCAGTGTGAAAAAAGTAGACATGGCGCAGCAGTGTGGAAAGAGTAGACATATCGCAGTAGAGAAAGTGCAGCAGCATGGAAAAAGTAGACATACCGTAGCAGCGTGGAAAAGGTAGACATGGCGCAGTAATGTGGTAAGAGCAGACATGACGCAGCAGCGTTGTATAAGTAGACATGGGGCAGCATCGTAGAAAAAATAGACAGGGCGCAGCAGCGAGGAAAAGGTAGAGACATCGCGCAACAGTGTGGAAAGAAAAGAAATGTCGCAGCAGCGCGAAAAAGTAGACATTGCGCAGCAGCTTTGAAAAAGTAGACATGATACAGCAGTGTGGAAAGAGTGGACGTTGCTCAGCAGCGTGAAAAAGTAGACCAGGCACAGTAGCTCAGAAAGAGTAGATATGGCGCAACAGCGTGAAAAAAGTAAGTATGACGCAGCATTATATAGATATAGGAAAGCAGTGTGGAAAGAGTGGACAAAGCGCAGCAGCATGGAAAATGTACACATGGCACTGCAGCGTGGAAAGAGTTGACATGGCGCAGCAGCGTTAAAAAAGTAGACATGACACAGCAGTGTGGAAATAGTAGATGTGGCGCGGCAGCGTGGAAAAAGTAGACATTGCGCAGTAGCGTGGAAAAAGTAGACATGGCGCAGCCGTGTGAAAAAAGTCACATGACGCAGCAGTATATAGATATAGGGCAGCAGTGTGGAATGAGTAGACAAAGCGCAGCAGCGTGGAAAATGTACACATGACACAGCAGTGTGGAAATAGTAGATGTGGCGAAGCAGCGTGGAAAAAGTAGACATTGCGCAGTAGCGTGGAAAAAGTAGACATGCCGCAGCCGTGAGGAAAAAGTAGATACAGTTCAGCAGTGAGGAAAAAGTAGAGACATTGCACAACAGTGTGGAAAGAAAAGAAATGTCGCAGCAGCGTGGAAAAAGTAGATATTGCACAGCAGCGTTGAAAAAGTAGACATGATACAGCAGGGTGGAAAGAGTAGATATTGCGCAGCAGCGTGCAAAAAAGTAGACCAGGTGCAGTAGCGTGGAAAGAGTATACATGGCGCAACTGGGTGAAAAAAGTTAGTATGACGCAGCAGTATAAAGATATAGGGCAGCAGTGTGGAAAGAGTAGACAAAGCGCAGCAGCGTGGAAAATGTAGACATGGCGCAGCAGCGTTGAAAAAGTAGACATGACACAGCAGTGTGGAAAAAGTAGACATGGCGCAGCAGCGTGGAAAAAGTAGACATGGTGCAGTAGCGTGGAAAAAGTAGACATGGCGCAGCCATGTGAAAAAAGTAGATACAGTGCAGCTGTGTGGAAAAATTAGACCTTGCACAACAGTGTGTAAATAAGAGACATGTTGCAGCAGAGTGGAAAAAGTAGAATAGCTGTGTCTTCTTTTGGCCCACTGCTCCACTATGTCATTGTTTCCACGCTGCTGCGCTATGTCTACTTTTCCATGCTACACCAAAATTTCTATTTTTTCAATTATGTTCCACTTTGTCTACTATTTCCATGCTGCTCCACCATGACTTCTTCTTCCACGCTACTGCGCTATGACTACTTTTTCAACGCTGCTGCGCTATATCTACCTTATTTACGCTGCTGTGCTATGACTACCTTTTCCATGATGCTCCACTATGTCTCTTTTTTCCACGCTGCTGTGCTATGACTACTTTTTCTACGCTGCAGCGCTATGTGTACCTTTTCCATGATGCCCACCATGACTGCTTCTTCCACGCTGCAGTGCTATGACTACCTTTTTCAACGCTGCTGCGCTATGTCTACCTTTTCCATGATGCTACACTATGTGTACTTTTCCACGCTGCTGCGCTATGACTACTTTTTCCACGCTGCTGCGCCATGTCACTTTTTCCATGATGCTCCACTATGTCTCCTTTTTCCACGCTGCTGTGCTATGATTACTTTTTAAATGCTGCTGCACTATGCCTACCTTTTCCACGATGCTCCACTTTATCCCCTTTTCCCTTGCTGCTGCGCTATGGCTACTTTTTCCACGCTGCTGCGCTATGTCTACCTTTTCCATGTTGCTCCACTATGACTTCTTTGTCCACACTGCTGCGCTATACGCTGCTGTACTATGTCTTCTTTTTCCACGCTGCTGCACTATGACCTCATTTTCCATGATACTGCACTATGACTACTTTTTCCATGCTGCTGCGCTATCTCTACCTTTTCCAGGATGCTTCACTGTGACTACTTTTTTCCACGCTGCTTTGCCATGTCTACCTTATTCACGCTGTTGTGCTATGACTACCTTTTCCATGATGCTCCACTATGACTACTTTTTCCACGCTGCTGCGCTATGACTACTTTTTCCACGCTGCTGCGCTATGACTACTTTTTCCACGCTGCTGCGCTATGTCTATCTTTTCTTTGATGCTCCACTATGACTACTTTTTCCACACTGCGGCGCCATGACTAAATTTTCCACGCTGCTGCGCTATGTCTTCCTTTTCCATGATACTACATTATGGCTACTTTTTCCACGCTGCGGAGCTATGACAACTTTGTCCAGGCTGCTGCGCCATTTCTACTTCTTCCATGATGCTCCACTATGTCTACTTTTTCCACGCTGCAGCGCTATTACTACCTTTTCCACACAGCTGCGCTATGACTCCCTTTTCCATGAAGCTCGTCATTGTCAACTTTTTCAGCGCTGTTGCGCTATGTCTACTTTTTCAACGCTGCTGCGCTGTGACTCCCTTTTCCATGATGCTCCACTATGTTTACTTTTTCCACGCTGATGCGCTATGACTACGTTTTCCACGCTGCTGCGCTGTGTCTAACATTTCCATGCTGCTCCACTATGGCTATTTTTCAACGCTGATGCGCTATGTCTTCCTTATTCACGCTGCTATGCTATGACTACCTTTTCCATGAGGCTCCACTATATCTCCTTTTTCCACGCTGCTGCGCATTGACTACCTTTTCCATGAAGTTCCACTATGTCTCCTTTTTCCACGCTGCTGCGCTATGACTACCTTTTCCACGCTGCTGCGCTATGACTACTTTTTCCACGCTGCTGCGCTATGTCTATCTTTTCTTTGATGCTCCACTATGACTACTTTTTCCACACTGCGGCGCCATGACTAAATTTTCCACGCTGCTGCGCTATGTCTTACTTTTCCATGATACTACATTATGGCTACTTTTTCCACGCTGCGGAGCTATGACAACTTTGTCCAGGCTGCTGCGCCATTTCTACTTCTTCCATGATGCTCCACTATGTCTACTTTTTCCACGCTGCAGCGCTATTACTACCTTTTCCACACAGCTGCGCTATGACTCCCTTTTCCATGAAGCTCGTCATTGTCAACTTTTTCAGCGCTGTTGCGCTATGTCTACTTTTTCAACGCTGCTGCGCTGTGACTCCCTTTTCCATGATGCTCCACTATGTTTACTTTTTCCACGCTGATGCGCTATGACTACGTTTTCCACGCTGCTGCGCTGTGTCTAACATTTCCATGCTGCTCCACTATGGCTATTTTTCAACGCTGATGCGCTATGTCTTCCTTATTCACGCTGCTATGCTATGACTACCTTTTCCATGAGGCTCCACTATATCTCCTTTTTCCACGCTGCTGCGCATTGACTACCTTTTCCATGAAGCTCCACTATGTCTCCTTTTTCCTAGTTGCTGCGCTATATATGACTCCTTTTTCCACGCTGCTGCGCTATGTCTACCTTTTCCATGATGCTCCACTTTGTCTCCTTTTTCCACGCTGCTGCGCTATGACAACTTTTAAACGCTGCTGTGCTATGTCTACCTTATTCACGCTGCTGTGCTATGACCACCTTTTCCATGATGCTTCACTATTTGTCCCTTTTCCACGCTGCTGCGCTATGACTACTTTTTTCAATGCTGCTTTATGTCTTCCTTATTCACGCTGCTGTGCTATGACTACCTTTTCCATGATGCTCCACTATGTCTCCCATTTCCACGCTGCTGCGCTATGACTACTTTTTTCAATGCTGCTTTATGTCTTCCTTATTCAAGCTGCTGTGCTATGACCACCTTTTCCATGATGCTTCACTATGTCTCCCTTTTCCACGCTGCTGCGCTATGACTACTTTTTTCAATGCTGCTTTATGTCTTCCTTATTCACGCTGCTGTGCTATGACTACCTTTTCCATGATGCTCCACTATGTCTCCTTTTTCCACGCTGCTGCGCTATATATGACTACTTTTTCCACGCTGCTGCGCTATGTCTACCTTTTCCATGATGCATCACTATGTCTACTTTTCCATGCTACACCGCTATGACTACTTTTTCCACGCTGCTGCGCTATGTCTACCTTTTCCATGATGCTCCACTATGTCTCCTTTTTCCACACTGCTGCGCTATGACTACTTTTTAAACGCTGCTTCGCTATGTCTACCTTATTCACGCTGCTGTGCTATAACAACCTTTTCCATGATGCTCCACTAAGTCTCTTTTTTCCACGCTGCTGCGCTATGACTACTTTTTAAACGCTGCTGCGCTATGTCTACCTTTCCATGATGCTCCAATTTGTCTCCTTTTTCCACGCTGCTGCGCTATGACTATTTTTTCAACATTGCTGTGCTATGTCTACCTTATTCACGCTGCTGTGCTATGACAACTTTTTCCATGATGCTCCACTTTGTCTCCTTTTTCAACGCTTCTGTGCTATGACTACTTTTTAAACGGTGCTGCGCTATGTTTACCTTTTCTATGATGCTCCACTATGCCTACTTTTTCCACGCTGCTGCGCTATAACTACTTTTCCCACGCTGCTGCGCTATGTCTACTTTTTACACGCTGCTGCGCTATGACTACCTTTACCATGATGCTCCACTATGTCTACTTTTTCACGCTGCTCCACTATGTCTACTTTTTCAACGCTGCTGCGCTATGTCTATACCTTTTCCATGATGCTCCACTATGACTCCCTTTTCCACGCTGCTGCGCTATGACTGTTGTTTCCACGCTGCTGCGGCTATGTCTACCTTTTCCATGATGCTCCACTATGTCCACTTTTTCCACGCTGCTGCGCTATGTCTACGTTTTCCACGCTGATCCGGTATGTCTCTTTTTTCCCATGCTGCTCGACAATGTCTACTTTATCCATGCTGCTCTACTATTTGATTGTGTAATCTGGTTGATGGATCTGAATTAGTTTGCACTAACGCCTTGGGTAGATACATGACGCCATTTTGACTTTAAACGTGTCTAGACTTTGTATCTTTTTTCTTTTTTATTGAAAGAGCCTACCGTTTCCATTTTGCTCCTGCGCTATGTCTACTTTTTCTACGCTGCTCCACTAAGACTACTTTCATGGGCTGATCCAGGAATTTTCTACCGGGGGGGGGGGTCCAGGTCAATCCGACATAAAAAGCTTTGATAACGTTTTTTTCTCCCTAGTCCACATCTTATTTTACAGAAGTAAAATGGTTAATTTCAAAGAAAACTATCATTTTTAAATGATCTGGAGGGGGTCCAACTTTTTCCAGGTGTGTGTGTGTGGGGGGGGGGGGGTCCAACTTTTTCCAGGGAGGGGGTCCAATTGCTTATTCCCTATAGAACCCCATATAACTTGTGATTTTCTTTGGGAGCCGGAAACCCCTGCCCCCACCCCCCCCTCTGGATCCGCGCTTGACTTTTTCCACTTTTCCCACGCTGCTGTGGTATGTCTAATTTTCCAAGCTGCTCCCCCCAACCCCCCCCCCCCCCCCCGACGATAACTCCTAGATCCGCGCATACATGTACAATTTTACATATAATGTTTATGTACATTTACCATTTTCTCGTGAGCTGGAATGGAAGAGAATTCGACTATTGGCATACCAATCGTGTTGGCTCAGTTCTTAGCGCCGCCCATACATTTTACGTAACGCCCACTTCACAACGCGCATGCGCATAAGCCTTTATATCTCCTTTTTCCACGGTCTCCGTTTTTTACGTTACACCGGACATGACTGAAATTTTATGACTGAACATGTCGGGAGGTAAGCATCTTTCTGGCATACCAGATCGTGATTTCTGTAGTTTTTACCCACACAAACGTGCCAGCACATGGAGATTTTTCTCGCACACCAGATCGGGATTTCCGTTGTTTTTACCCATTTGAGAAATTTCTATCTCACATACCCGTACCAGCCCTAGGGAAAAAACGAACATCATCAGGTCGGCCGCACGTCATTCCGTGACGTCATTGTAATGTTAAAATGTCAGCAAATTCAGGATTTTCTGGAAGTCCTTTTTATGGTTTCTAATATAAAATGCGGTACATACAATGCGCCACTTCGATCACCGTTTGTCATCACTCGGCAAGCCTCGTGATGCCAATCGGTGATCCCGGGACAAATTTTTCTATCCCACCCTCACACTCATAATTCTAATAATCCCACAAACCCTGCCCAAGAGAATGAAAAAAACTAACAGCCGCATGCTCGCCGTACGTCGATCCGTGACGTCATTGTGAAGTTAAAATGACGTAACCATGGCACATCTCAGCGTATTCAGGATTTTCTGGAAGTCTTTTCCACGTTTTCCAATATAAACGAGGTAATGGCACTTTCAATGGACATTCTTAAAGCACTCTAATTCATTGAACAGGGTTCGCACAGGCTTGAAAAGTACTTGAATATGCAAGACTGTCTTGAAAAGTCCTTGAAAATAAAATTTCCTTTGAAAAGTACTTGAAAAAACTCAAAGGCCTTGAAAAGTATTTGAATTTACCATTTGCAGGAGGATTCAACACTGTTTTTGGAGGCCTAATTTCGTGGCAATGTTTGCATCATGATGAAAGGAAAACAAAAGGGATAGTTAGTAAGTAGCCTACAGAATATGAGGGATTTTATATTATCATATGACGTCGCGTCTGGGAGTGAAATAACGCCATGCAATAAAATCGATAAACCACTAGTGGTTTATCGATTTACGGGAAATTTTATGACGTCCATAACAACGTTGCGTACATAATGACAAAATTATAACGTCTTTACGCCAGAAATGAGATTTCAAAGTAGTTGTCATATGATAAATAGAATCTAACATTCGTGCTCCTGTATTATTGAATTTATTAAACTCGTTGCGAAAAAGTAATAAAATACTCGGCAAGCCTCGCATTTTATCACTTTTCCCCAACTCATTAAATAAATTCAATAAACATGAGCACTCATGTAAGATCCTCTATGTACCTATGTCCCTTCTTTCATCAGCAAAAAGGCATTTATTTGAAGAATTTTTAGCTCGTTTTGAACAGTCACTATTCTTTGCTACATGTACAAACACCAGCATACCCTATAAAAAATGCATGTCAATAAATGGGCGTAGACAGAAAAGGAGGAACAATACTAATAGGGAAGGGTGGAACATTGGAACATTCAAGGAACCGGCAGTATTAAAGAGAAAAGGAGGAATAATACCGCTTGGGGGATGGAACATTATAGAAGACTAATGAAATATGTTGAGGGTGGAAGAGGGTGGGTAAATAAACTTCTCAACCTTCCAGTTACAAGCGTAAAATGTGACTGACTCGGGCTAGAGTAAGGCCCTGTCCCGAGATAAGGAAAAATTTTCTGGCACGCGCAAAGAGCCCAGCCAATCTATTTGAGCGTCTCATACTAGCGGACCAATAAACGACTCTGATAGTCATACAGTGACGTCAGATGGCGCTAGGGCGGAGACATTATTTTGTAACCTACGAGTAGAACAGAACAGAATAGGATATCTATACACCGTTTCCTCCAGTTAATTACTAGCTATGAAACATAGCTTCACCATTTGGGAAAATATATAATAAAAATTGGGAAAATAAGCACTAAAATACATGAATTTGGGAAAATAAAGGCCATTTTTGGATTGGGAATGACTCCCATGTAAGGAGGTAAAAATGGCCAAACAAAATCACTGGTAAGGAACAATTAAATATTGATAGGGAAGGATGCCAGAAACATAAGAGAAAGATAAATGAGGAAAGAGAAATTTTGTAAACCATATTTTTCTAAACGAAAACATAATGTTGGTTGTACTCAAAAGAACCGTCTAAATGGGACGGTTTTATTAAGTAGTGAGTACCCTAGTTCTGGGACCATAACCTAGTTTGTAAGTTTCATCATGGTCAAACAAGAATGGGACAGAACAAAAAATCCATTCTTAGGCCTAATCTAAGGTCTATGAGTACCCAAGCATATTTTAACATGAATAAGAAATTAGTTACAATTTTATGCATAAAAAGTTCCTTAATCTGGACCTATGATAATGAACCGTTTTTAAGGAATGCTATTTTAATTGAACATATGTTGTTTATGTTTAGTTGTCAGTTGTATACACCAGTGGAATAGAAAATTGTTTAGAAATTGGCAAAGATCACAATTTTATCATACAAGGGAGGACCTCTCTTTAAGGCAAACCCATTGAGAAGGGAGAAAGATACAAGCTGTGTCTCATTTCAAATGTTGCAAACTTTTCTTAAGAAGCTCAGATTTTTGACAAGTTGGTATAGTTCAATTTGCAGAACGGCCTCGGGTTATCATATGAAAGCACCTGGAGGTATGTCTGGGTTCGAACCCCAGTACTAGCAGTCTGATCTGATGCTTTGTTTTTATTCAAAAATATGAAAAACATAAAAATGATAAAAAAAATTCAGTCAAAATATAACATTTTTGAGAAGCATTTAGGAAGTGAAAATGTTGTCTCCCTTGTAAGTAAAGGTTTAGAATAAAAAGCCAATCTCTGAGGAACAAAATTCAGAGTTAAAATGATTGATAACACTGCTTTCGTGAAATCTAGCCATTTCAACACAATTAGCTTTCATGGTGTAATAGGAAACATACTCACTCTTGGAGTGAGGGCTCCAGGTTCAAATCCTGGTGAAAGTACAAAGTTGGGCAGCTGGAAACTGATTTGGAGGAATCAATTATAGTAACAAAAATAGAAATCTAGCCAGTACAACAAAATAAGCTTCTGTGGTGTAATAGAAAACATACTCACTCTTGGAGTGAGAGTTCCAGGTTCAAATCCTGGTGGAAGTAAAAAAGTTGGCAGCTGAGAACTGATTTGGATGCTTCAATTATATAAACAAAATTTAATAGAAATCTAGCCAGTACAACAAAATTAGCTTCCATGGTGGGATAGAAAACATGCTCACTCTTGAAAAGCATTTAGGAAGTATAAAAAGTTGTGTCCCTTGTAAATTACGGTTTAGAATTAAAAGTCAATCTCTGAGGAACAAAATTCAGAGTTAAAATAATTGATAACCTTTGATTTGATCAAACTGCAAGAGGTTTTATACATGTACCCCGATAAAAACAGTAAGATTCTGTGTATAAAGTGGCCTTAAAAGTTTTTTTCTCAAAATAATTTCAAACAGAAGGATTTTATCTCAAAAAGCCACTAAACTAGAGCCCTAAAACTCATGATATGAAATAGGCCCAGATGTGATAACTATCTAGTGCTAGATCTGAAAATGAAAAAGGGATCAGTGCTAGCCATGTTAAAGTGTAAAGCCATAAGCCATACATCAGCAGATGCTTAAATACATGGTTGAGTTTTCAGGATTATTCAGGATTTTGAGGCTGACTTTCCATAGAAAGTCAACCTAAAACACTGAATTAGGCAGATTAAAGTAGCTTATCTGATTTCAGCTCAGTTTAAAAAGACAATTGATTACTGACCAGGTAGATTGCAAGTTTTGAGATTTTAATTTCTTTAAAGGGACAAATATTTGAGCAATAATACTGGTACCACTCATTATGACTCTCTCCAGGGGTCATACTGGGCAGATCAAAGGGACAGCCATAATGAGGTGATTATGACTTCCTTACTGGGGCAAGAAAGTGGCCCCATATAGGGATTAGGTATTTTATGATAAAATATTGATCTTTATCTTAGTGAATGAAATTGTGTTGCATACAGGTAAGTCCCCTCTTGAGGCCCCATTAATTTTGTGAGATACTGAAACTGTCCCTTATCAGTTAATCCTTTAATGATCTCTATTGGACAGTAATCTTTGTCTTTAATTCAGGATTTGAAAGTTTGGAACTTTCACACATGTAAATAAAATCTACCTGGTAGTCCTAGACCAGTAGAAACTAGATACATGTACCCCTAACATTTAGTCACTTTGTTAGATGGAAAACTTCTGTGGCAATATCGGTCCGACTTTATGCCGATGGCATTATGTCACTCAGTCAAATGTTGTTTACAATATCTTGCAGATATGCATGCTATATTGACCAAATGATGGTAAAGTATTGCCCTGCTGACTAAACCGATATCAGTCCAATAGTTGACCAATGTGTGCCCAACAAGATATCAGTCCAGCTTTCACCCTATGGGCAAAATGATATCGCCCCAATAACTAACTGATATTCAAACAATATCCATCTTATGATGGTTAGATATTGGTTAGATATTGGTTTACTAACTAGGGGTAGAAACTGTGGCATGCTTGAGAGGTCATCTCTTGTCAGGCCATTAGGGATCATCATCTTGGCTTCTCTTCAAAAAGACTTTGACTCTCTGTTGACAACTAATTGAACTCTGCTTACAGCTAAAAGGTTAGCAGGTCATCACATAGTGCCCTATTTTGTACATGTCCCGACCCAGGGGTTGGGAGGGGGATTCCCTTGAAAAGCATGTAATGACATTGTGAGCTTTTGATGCTACAGAAGTGACATAAGGACCAAACTTAAAGCTTCTGTGTGCAGTCACTACCCAAATCACAGATTTGATGGCTGTCATTTAGGCCTAAAATAAATAAAAAAAATCTTTCAGGTTGCCAGACTGCCTATTTTTTAGTGTTTATTTTTGGCAAGGGATTTCCCCCAGTTTTTGAAAGATCCCCCACCCCCCTAAATTTAAGGAGGTAGGGTGTGATATGTTTTATATAAGCCAAGAACAATATTCTAAAATTTAAGTAAACTACTCACTTTTTTTTAAATGGTAGCATTGAAACTGATTTTTTGTCCCTAAATCTTTTTTATGGGATTTCCCAGTTCAATCAGTCCGACAGGGCTCCAGATAAGAGGGGTTAAAGGGTATTTCAGCAAAGATTTTTTGGAATTCAGAATTGATAATTAAATTGAAGGGTAAAAATACCCTTTGCAGTTTGAGTTTTCAGTGCTGATGTTCAATTTATGTGGTGAAATCTTTATTCTTAGTAAGAAAAAACTAATTAATATACACCAATTGTATAAACTTCGTAAGTTTTCCTAAAAATGCAACATGTATTTGATACAAGCAACTTTTCTTAAAAATATGTTAAGCGAATACTGGGTCTTTTTACAAGCCTTTGCAATTCCTGCAATTTGATACTTTAAATATAGAGTAAAATGCTCATTAGATTAAAAAATAGGGTGTGAAAAACCCATTGGTCCAAATTCTTATCTAGACCACTGCAGTCTCCCCATGTAAAAACTTTTAACAAAATAAAAATATTTTTGTAGATCTACCTTAGATGTCCCTATTTCAAAAACCTGATCGAAACACACATATTCTTTTCTATGGCCTAAGTAAAACACAGTTAAACATTTTCTTTTTAATACAACTGGCATGATAATGTTCAAAATGGAGCTAGAGAAATAGATAGATACATATGCATACATGGATTGGTGGATGAATAGACAGTCAAGGAGGGAGAGAAACTTCATAAGTGCTCATGTCCGCATCTAGGTTGTGCCTAAGTTCATATTAGTGATGAAATGCATTGTGTAACAAAATTACAGCCACATATTGCTTATCAGTCTCTTTATTTGTTCATTTTGCTTTCTCTCCAATGGAAATTTCTGTCACAGATTGCTCAGCTCCTATTGGAGCCACTGTTTTCAAATTGTGTGTACACCTTCAGGTAGGCAAAGTGTATTGTGTAAATGAAAATTAAGATGCTTATCCTCATTTTGCCGTCTTTTTTCAATTTTTCATTATTTCCTTCTGTCACTCTTATATAATACATATGGACATTTTTTCTGTCAAAGATTTCTCAGCAACTACTTGAGTTAGGATTTTGAAATTGTGTACAAAGCTTGATAGTGATAAGTTGTATTGTGTAACAAAATAACAGCCACATATTGCTTATCACTCAAATAAAGGCATATAGTAATCACACTGCCTGTCCTTAGTGTCCAACGTGTTAACGTATTCACATTAGGTTGGGGCAAATCTCCTATAACATTTGAGGTAGTAATGCCAAAATTCGTGTGTTAATGCATCTTGGGGTCGTGGAGCGGTCCGTATCATACTTTAACCTCTGCCATGGGCATTTTATGGGTCACAAAAAACCAATAACATTTTGTTTTAATGTTTTATCATTCTGAGGGATCAAAAATAATCTGTTCATCACAGAAAATGACAATACGCTGAATCGTCTCTTTTTTAACATGCTAGAACTATAACAAAATACGAATAAAAGTATTGTTCTTCTGAGTGTGGCAATTAAGGGAATTGTAGTTTTTATTTTCACCAGAAATCGACATCTCACTATTGATATAAAATGAACATCCTTCTCTATGGATATTCATTTCAATTGTATACATGTAGCTGACAAGTGGTGTTCTCTACGAAGCCGTGCATTCACACAGTCTCGCCAGAACCTTTCCTGTTTGCCTTTACTGCTGACTTGAAGCAGGCCCCCAGATAAGAGTGCGTAACTGGAAATTATTTTCTTATTTCTCAACCAAAACATATGTTGTGGGTTCTCAAAAGAGCCGTCTCAATGAGACGATTCTTTTGAGCACCAAAATATATGTTTAAACTAATGGGTAAGAAAATAATCGTATTTTTACGCTTAATTGTTTTGATTAAATGGCCCTATGCTTGAAGGCTACTTGTTCATGCGCGGATCCAGATGGGGGACAGGGGGTCCGGACCCGCCCCCGAAAAATCACAAGAATATAGGGTTTCTTTGCAATCCTGGTCCGGATCCACTGAAAATCACAAAGCTATCAAGTTAGCATTCAATGTTGGGCCAACGTCGACACGCCAGCAAAACGCTATTCAAATGGCGTTTCGCTGGCGGCCAGATGATGGCTCGCTTAAAGTGATACCTGGATCCTCCCTACCCTCATTAAATGAATAGAAAAAAAGAGAACAAAATATAAAAAGTTGGACCCCCTCTGACAAAACTTTCTGGATCCGCGCATGATTGTAATACATACCTGGGCTAGTTCAAAAGCTGCCACATGCACTGTCTTAATGTAAACGTATGTTTCCTGTAATGACATCAGTACTCCAAACATGACATCATTTGATGTCAGAAAAGCACAACTTCTTCGCTTAGCTTTAAAGAAATTAAAACCTTCACATGACGCCACTGTTGTACATATCTTTGAGCACTCTAACAAACTAACAACAGTAAACTCTGGTACAAGGGACCCAACAACAGCGTTATCCCGAACTTTATTGTACCCAGTGGTATTAATTGCATAAGCAAATGGAATAAACAAAAGAAATAAAACATGTTTCGTGCAATAGACATCCATCAAACGCCCTCTATATCTCCACAGAGCTGATACTCCATATGTAAAGCAAGGAAACGTCTTGAAGCAGGACCGACATGAATATCTACCACCATTCTTCTTTAAGCCAACTGTCATGACTGCAACGTAATAATAGCAAATTGTTATACTCGTCAGCCAACCGGCATACAATCTTGGGCTACTATTGGCCCACCATTTAATTGGCGTTCGCTGGAGGG
This sequence comes from Loripinus fragilis, assembly GCA_964019695.1. Lineage (NCBI taxonomy): Eukaryota > Metazoa > Mollusca > Bivalvia > Lucinida > Lucinidae > Loripinus > Loripinus fragilis. Next base: position 94,791,406 of record OZ026522.1, read on the forward strand.
CCAATAGTGGTCCACTTTTACAAAATTATTGAAAACTATTTGTCCGACTCCTATACCTACTTTCTGAATACACTTTTAGCCAGAGTTATTTTCAAACAGACCTAACAACTATAATTGTCTCTAAAAGTTAAAATGTATAAACACGATGAGTTGTTGTTAGTTCTACACACCTCGCCTATAGAGTCAATGTTAAAAAAAACGTGATATATCAAACAATAATGCACAGTTTTAAAAGCGCGAGGAAAGAGTGCGCTAGCTGACGTCATTTGTTGCTGCAAAATGGCGTCAGTCATGGCGTTAGACGGTGTAACGTCGTTTTAACGCTTGAAAGACGTTACAAATACAAGTAAACGTATGTGACAAAGTCTAACTATTGGCGGGAATTCTTCAGTGCAATGGCGGAAAGGTGGAAGAAGCTGAAGACTTCAAATGTGTTTTCGTCGTTTATTGTGCGTTAGAATCGAAATAGATCAGCTCTAGATGCGTGACTTGTTGAGTTATAATTCACTGTTTATCGATCAGTTGTACGAAGATAAATCACTCGCGCTGCGCGCTCGTGATTTGATCTTCTTTACAACTGACCGCCAAACAGTGAATTATTACATGTACTCAACAATTCACTGCTAAAGCTAATTTATTTCGTAAGTGAAAATGTTCATAATCTTGACCACATGATATATTTTTATCACATTGTGCATACATAATATGGAAGGGATTCTCCGACGAAACTCTTTGTGTACAATTTAGTTTCTGTCTTTTAAGATTGCAATTTTATTTCGTAAATTATGCCATTTTATCATGTGAATTGCCTTATTATAACAGCCTGGATCATCGGATGTTGCTTAAAAATTAAAAAATGATACAAAGTAAACTATAAATAGCATCAACAGCATAATAAAATGACACAAAACAAGCATTGAATATTGTCGTAATACCCCGCTTATTTCTATGCTATATATTTTGACGCCAGAGGGCGCGTTTTCATTTATAATTTATAGGATATCCCTTTTTCGGACCTCATCGATTAATTTCGGTAAACGGTGTCACGAGTCATTTTGACTGAATGCTTTATCCGAAAATGTGGTACTTGATAGCATCGATTCCTGATCTTTGCCCTCTTTTTTACTTTTTGCTTATTTCAATTAAATATATCAAAAAAATCAAGATCTGTTGGTTTCAATTTTGTCCTCTTGTAAAACGTTTTTATAAGATGCAAGATAAATTTCTTGCTAAACATCCATGTTAAATGTTATAAATATACACTCATTAATGAATGTCAACGAAAACATTACAAAAATGAAAATGTCTTAATTACAAAGGGAAGCAACCTAGTAGAAAAACAAGTTAAAATTTTGAGAAAAGAACTTAGCCCATTATACCAACTTTATTATGTACAAGGTCTACACTGACGTATGTGGTATAAAATAGCTATACGATGTTTGTCCACTTGCATGTAAGATAATTCACTCGCTAAAGCTTGTGGATTATCTCCAAATACAGGCGGACACGATTACGTATTTGAATGATGAAAGGAGACTATTCCAGCAGCCATGGCAAAAGGGCATAATGCCATTTAAATGGTGTTTTGCTCGTGGGCCGATGATGGCCCACTTAAAATGGTATTTGGATCCTCTCTCTCCCCCCATCAACTGAAAAAAGTTGCCAGAGTTGGAGCTATTTAACCCCCTTTCTGGATGCGCGCATGGAGGAGGTACCCGCAACATATCTAGAAGACGGCTTGTATGCCATATGATCTGACTTCAAACAATGAAGCCAAAGCTTTCTACATGTATAAAAAGGAACACCTTCGTCACAAAATGTTCTTAGCATTTAATTACATCCCAACATCAGGAAATTTCGAACTTAGCATAATAGCGAGCGGAGAAGGCCCAGACGTGTCTGTGCTCATGTGGAATCTCGATAGAGCCTTCTTACCAGATGCATGTCGATGAAAGATCAGAATTTTGGCATCGAGACAAACTAAATATTTTAGATGATTCATCCCTAATACCCCTATTCAACACAGGCGCCGAATCCCACGAATCGACACAAATTGACAAATATTTGGATTCGTGTCTGATTCGTACTCAGTTCGTGAAGATCTTAACTGATTCGCACAGTCCGTAGTGAGTTCTTGCAATTCGTAGGTCTATCGGGAATTCGGCTCAAAAGTTTTGAACTGTTCAAAACTTTGGCCATGAATTCCCCGATTCGAAAAATCGTGCGTGATTCGTACAAAATTCCTAAGGCATTCCTGGACATCGTACCTGAATCGTAATCGATTTGGAGGCGTTTTTGGGCATTCATAGCTACTCTAAGCTCATTCGTGCCAATTTCGTGGGGAATCGGGAGATTATAGCAAGCAATCAAACCAAGGAAGAGATAGTAGAAGGATTTTCCCTAAGATTAATTACCCCCTCACGCGCATGTGAGCAGTCCTAGAAGTTGAAACAGATTTGGCAGATTCTGGAGCACAATCAGGATCAGTCAGTAGTTTCTGGCTGATAATTTTGCCAATGGCTAACTGCCATATTTTTCCAAGTCAAAGAGTCCCGGTCAGGGCCTCTCGACTTTAAGTTGTAGTTGTTTTCTATTAGCTATATAAGAAGCTGTTTTCAATACTCAAGTTGCAGGATCAATTCTACTGCTGCTTTAGGAGGAACATTCATTTTGGAACTGATGCCCCGAAGCATGTATGGGCCTTTTGTTATAACTAGCTTGAGAGAAAATCTCGGGAATCATCGCGGATTTTTGTTAATTCGTGCCCAATTCGCGTTGCATTCGGCATATTCTTAACTGATTCGTAATTGATTCCTTAACTTTCGTGCAGCATGTTCTAATGTTATTTTGCTAATTGTAGCAAATTCTTGCGCGATTCCAGCCGAATTGAGCCGTTCTCCCGAATATTCGTAACGACATCGTATATGAATCGGGACTGACTCGTACAGCATCACTATGGGAGAAAAAAATTTAATGAAACCTCACGAATCCCCCCAAATAAGAAAAAAATCAATTAGTGGCGATTCGGGTGATTCGTGGCCTGTGAGGAATAGGGGTATAAGATGAAGATTGTCATATACTATTTACAGTTATGACTTTAATTCAAACTATTGACAATTTGAAGAAAAAAGTCCCGCATACGCAGATCAGGGGTCCAACTCTTTTTTATAGTTGATGAGGAGAGAGGGGATCCAAATACGATTGAAAGTGGATTTTCATTGCCCCCCCCCCCCCCAGCGAAACGCCATTTAAATTGCCAGCAAAACGCCATTTTAATGGCGTTTCGCTGGTGGACCAATGATGGCCGAACGTCAAGAATGCTGTCTTGGAAATTTTGTGATATCCAGGGGTGACCAGTATCGCTAAGGAGCCCTATCACTGTCTGATATTCCAGGGGGGGTTCAGACCCCTGCCCTCTACCCTATATCCCCCCTCTGGATCAGCGCATGCCTTGAACTATCGAGAATTGACCTGTTTCTGGAGCCTAATGAGCCTGCACAAGGGCTTTTAGAGGGCCTTAATGGGGTACCTCTAAAATCGCTAATCGGTAAAATTTAGGCCCACAAACCGCTAATCAGTAAAATTTAAGCCCAAAAGTCAGCAATCAGTAAAATTTAGGACCAAAATCGCTTATCAGTGAAAAAAGGCCCCAAATCGCTAATCAGTCAAATAAATGATCCAAAATTCGTAATCAGTAGAAAAATTGACCAAATCTGTAAAATATCTTAGAAGACATGCCATTTGGGCGGTGAAAAACTAACTTTCATGACTACTTGATGCAAATGACATGCAGATATGACAATCAATTCTTTGTTTTATTATATACTGAATTTAACTATGCAACAAAGTGTATATCAGATACAAAATAAGTCACAATATAAGCATCAAGGCGTCAACCGCAGCAAAAATCAACAACAACAACAACATCTGCATTTCTTGTCCTTGGGAATGTTTTAGAAGCCTCATTGACAAACTGTGTCGATCAGACTGTTCCTGATGTAGGAGAGTCTGATCTGGGTCCACATGATTTGCCTGTATGCTTATATGCAGATGTGGTATTATGTGTCTTCTACATACGCAGATCCAGGAATTTTCGCCAAGGGGGGGGGGGGGGAGGGAGGTGAGGGGATCCAGGCAGAAAAAAGCTCCATTGCCTGGAAAAAAAACTCTGGCAAGTTATTTTTTTGTTTTTAGTCCTAATCTACAACTTTTAAACAGTTTTACAGAGGGGGGTGGTCCCATTTTTTTGCTTGATTTGATTCTTTTCGTCCCATCAACAATCTTTCAGTTATACACTCTTGAGGGGGTCGGGGGGGGGGGGGGGGGGGGGGGGGCTCTCGGGTAAGAATTTGATCGTTTGGTAGAGGGGTCAAGGCTCAGCCCCCCCCCCCCAAAAAAAAAACAAAAACAAAAACAAAACACTTCTAGCCCCCGGAGATAGCTTTTATACTTGGGCATTATATAATTCTGAATTTGCCCAAACGCCCGGATCTTAAAAGCTGTATTTATCTATCCTGAATCCTAAACCGGCAGCGGTTAATCTAAGATGACAGGACAATTGATGGCTTTAAGTCATGTCAGAAAGACTGGAAGAGCTGGGGATGGAACTCAGGAGCCCTGGGTACAACGCGCGCGAGTGACTATTCCACTATACCACTTTTAGTGACTTTCCCTGGGTAGTAACCAGCATCAGGTTGGAAGGTTTTAAGACTTGTGTGTGTATTTTAGGACGGGGAACCCCAAAGGCTTAACCGAAAGTGGTTCTGGAGAACTAGGAATTATTGTTCGTGGCCGTGTTCCTTGGTTATACCAGTACTGGCCGGATGGGTATATGCTTTTTGTGGTTCTTTGTCCAGGAACTCCTTGTGGCTCAACTGGCAGTGGTTCTGGTTTTAAAGCGTCTCAGAAGACAGGGCAAATGGCTTGAAGTCTCATCCGACAGACTTGGAGAGTTAGGAATTATTGTTTGTGGCCGTGTTCCTTGGCTGTACCAGTACTGGCCGGGTGGGTTTATGCTTTTTGTGGTTCTATGTCCAGGAACTCCCGAAGGCTCAACCGGTAGTGGTTCTGGTTTTAAAGCGTCTCAGAAGACGGGACAACGGCTTAAAGTCTCATCAGCCGGGAATCGAACCTGGGAACTAGGAATTGACGATACATTTAAAAGATTTCGAATTTTAATGCACGTTTTAACTATTAAGTACTTAAAAATTTACAAATATCATGATGTGATTCTTATTTCTGAAAAAGAAAAAAACACCTCTCTTTTACTAAAATTTCTTTTATTTATAATCTGCGAATATAATCTTATACGTTACTTTATAAATACATCAGCTTTCATGACAGCATGAAAAATAAATCAGATGCAGTTGTACTATTAAAGGGAGGCGATTTGAGGTTCAATGGTTCAAAGTAAGAAACAGGGCAAATACATGGCCGTATTTATGACATATTATGTGTCTTCTGCATCTGCATGTGCGGATCCAGGAATTTTCACCAAGTGTGGAGGGGGGGGTGGGTGGAGGGTCCAGGCCCACCTGACAGCAAAAAGCTTGGACAGCGTTGTTTGTTATTCTTGTTGTTTTTTTAGTCCTAACCTTCATTTTATTTAACAGTTTTACAGAGGGCACCGATCCCAGGGTCCGATGGTTTATTTTTTGGAAAACAATATTTTTCCAAGGTTCCAGAGGGGGTCCAACATTTTACGGGGTGGGGGAGGGGTCCAATTTTTTTTCTAGGGGGGTGGGGGCGTCCAAATGCTAATTTCTGTAGAAACCTATCGAAATTGTGATTTCCCCCGGACCCCCTATCCCCTCTCTGTATCCGCGCATGTTCTGCCTTCACTTGTAGCTCGGACCCAGAAATAGATCTACATTTGTTGGGTGTGTGCAAGCTTGGCGGGACGAAGTTTTCTCTTATATATACGTGTAAGGGGAGGGCAGTGGCTCAGTGGTAGAGTGCTTGACTTGAGACCGAGAGGCCGCGGGTTCGAGCCTCACCGGCGTCACTGTGATGTGTCCTTGAGGAAGACACATTGATCCTAGCTTAAAGCTGGTTGAACCCAGGAAGACCCGCCCCTACATAACTGAAAAATTGTTGTTGGGACGTAAAGAATCAAATCACACGTAGGGGGAACTTCTTGGTAAAAAATCATCCTTAACACCGTTTGCAGCGAATTCTACTTGCATGGGAGAAATTAGATTGGTTCCCCACGTTGATAATTTAAAAGCTCCACTTCCGTTACGCATATAACGTTTGGTAACTAGTAATTTTTTACAAGTAGAGAATCCTACTCATCCGACTGCGCATGCTCTAGAAATGATTTTTCACCACAAACTTCAGTTATTTTTTAAGTTACTATAATTTGATAATTAAGTAAAAGAAGAAAATATAAACTCCCAGTACAAACTAAACTTAATAAAACGGCTTGCTTAAAAAATGCACTTTATGTCAAGGGTATTTTCCAATACACGTCACTCATGACGTCAGTGTGTATGCGATACGTAGGCGCAATGGCGGCTAGTAGTTACCTGTCTTAATATGCTGACAAGCTATTAAAGGGAGAGAACCAGTCTAGGGAGAAATTATTTATTCCCAGTAAAATTGGTGCGCCCTCTGGCGTCAAAATACTAAAGCATATTCACTTTCGTATTATGACAACCCAGTTCTGCCTTTTTACAACATACAAATGTAGTTCTGACATTTTACAATCTAGTTCTGCCTTTTTAAAACCGAGAAATGACATGATCGGAATCTGATTACGAGTGAAACGACTACTAAATGACAATTTGCATGATATAATGACACAATTTACAAAATAGAATGAAATTGCCAACATACAAAAACATAGATGTATGCATTGAATAATGTAGGTTTTCACCTCCCATATAACATATGCATGTCAACATTCATGCGAACCCACCGGTTTTATATGGATATGGGTTTGCTGTGCAATTGTCCAGCCTGTTGTGGTCAGTTAGTGAAAATCATCTTAACTCTTGAACCTTATGGGATATTTGAATCAAATTTTCCATACTTATTTATATTAATATGGTCCAGGCTCCCTGATATGCAAAACGGTAACAATGGTTTTCCGAGCATCATTTCTTTTAGTGAAACTGCTTATAACTCTTGCACCGCATGGTATATTTAAATCAAATTTTGCATACTAATACATTTTAACATTATCCAGACACAAGTATACAAAACGGAGATTATGCTGTGCCAATCATTTTTTTGGCAAAGCCTAGTCACCGTTGTACATACCTGTGTCTCGATAAAGTTAATATGTACTAGAACCTGCTTTCGTAGGGCTCTCTTTCAGTCACCAAAAGGGCACACTTCAAAAACCAATTATTTCTTTGCAAAATCGCTTGGCAAACAGAACAATTTTGGTACTCGTTGAATACAGCTGACAACTGCAGCCAACGCAATGCCCCTACCTCAAGCAGGGCTATATGGTATTACTTTAGTTTCGCATTAGAAGCTTCCATCTTACAAGTCGTCGCTTCAGTGCTATAGTGTTCTATCTACCATTGCACAAGTTTTGAGAAAAATGAGTTTGAAAATTTTAGTATCCTGATTTTTGATGCCTTATTTATCACAGACCTTTGAATCATACTGGAGGGTTAAAATTTATACATACAGTGTAAATGACCTTAGTTTGAAGAAATATTTACAGTAATATGGAATTTACGAGCATTTTACAGTTTGCAGATAGAACATTACGCCCTAAAAATCGCCTTCTGCGTTCAGTGCTATAGTGTTCTATATGTTGCTACAGCTTATTATTCTGTTTATGGAATTAATTCATAAACCAGTCTGTACAGAAATGTTTATGTGCACCTAAAAGGAGCAGATTTAGTCATTTATTTGGCATAACAGTAACAAACCGCACGGATTGTGTCGTTAAAATTTATGCAAGGGAGATAATCTGTTTCAACAGTTAATATTCCTGTTGAGGAGATCAATTTTTACAATATTTCAGACTGGACTGATTATTTGGACCTAAAAGTAGCAGATTTAACCATTGATTTGTAATTACACCGAATAATTAATTCAATTAAAGCATTTTAGATATTTGTAAGGGAGGCAATCTGTTTCTACCGCTTATTATTCTGTCCATGGATCAATTTGCGTTATATTTTTGACTGAGCCGATTATTTGGACCTAAAAGTAGCCGATGTAGCCATTAGTTCGTCATAAGACTGACAAACCGCTTCAATTTAGGAAATTTAAATTTATGTAAGGGAGGTAACTGCAATTTTTAGCAATTTCTCCAAGGGAAGTGATTTTATGTAGATAGAACAGTATGACACTGAACTCACCCAGTCACGTGACATAATCATCATTCGCCATTGGATGAAAATCACTTAGAACACTATAGCACTGAACGAAATTGTCTTTTTGTAGATAGAACAGAAACGCACAGCAATTTTAAGCTTACTGGGAGGAGATAGGCAATTGAAACCTTTACCAGTAGATAGAACATTTGATCACCTTTCCAACGGTATGCATAACTCATTTTTGACCAAAATGTTACTTAGAACACTATAGCACTGAAGCGACGAAGTCTCTTTACCTGAAATTTGCTTATATATCTGGATTTTAAACTCGAATATTATAGCTAGAATATCTTTAAATTCGCCCACTAACAAATTAGAAACTATCCCTTATTTCCCTTTCTTAACCAGTCTCAGCAAGAAAGAAAACCGATACAAATCTCGGGCGAAATGTATAACCTAAACCGCAATTTATCACAAATGATACTCGCCCTTTTTCAGCCTCGGTGCACATGGTGCAGTTAGAGCAGTATTATTTGTCTACATTTACCTGAGACCTTTTTTCAAATCTTCGGCGATCTTCGTAAATGTGTGCTTTAGATTGTGGCACAATTACTTCTGTGAATGAAAAACATTACAATTCCTCTATAGTCTAATGGATAAGAGACTGTCCTTTGCGCTCAAAAGATGTGGTTTCCAGTCCAGTAGCATTTCATTTTGTTTCCTCTTTCTTTTTAATTTGTTGGTTTGTTCGTCTTTATTCTTGATTTGTGCAGGCATGTGTATATTAATTTGAATCTGGCATACGTTTATTCAACAAATACACACGTAGAAACGTGAATAATTTCAATAAGCCAAAATGTAACAACACTTTACTCACTGGATGATTTTAATATTTTTGTTGTCATCTGCTGACTTTTTTCAAAAGTAACTTTTTCAAAGCATCTATCAGGAACACTATCGGAGTGTCAAACAGTTTGGATCCAGATCAGGACTGACATTCTGTCAGTTCTTATCTGGGAACAAACTATTTGCAAAGGTTATTGGTAGACAACAAAAGTCGCCGCTGACAAGAAAAGAGTGAGGAAACCTAGGAAAGAATGAAAACTAAAGCGATTAAATATAAATGAAAGATGTAAAGCCCACCACGAGATGACGTAAAATATAAGAGCAATCTTAAATTTAAAAAAGGATGCAATTTGAAAATTGTATAAAAGAGGCTTCCCAAGTTTCGATCCAGGTTGGCTTGATCTGTAAGTTGCTACCTAACCACTAGGCTATAAGACCATTTGTGTTAATGGATCAACATTATCTTCATATTCCTGTTTAAAGCATGACCAAGGTCGGAGTAATTCACGAAAACGCACGAATATCACGAAAATTGGCGAAAATTAATCAGTCTCATGTCAATTTGGGCAAACTATACAAACTGATTTTAACTTAAAGAGACTAAAGCCTCGTTTATATGCACAATTTGCACCCTGGTGCAAATTTACTCCCGTATGAAAATTTGCACCCCCTTATCAAGATACGGTCATGTGAGAAAAATGCAACTCCATTTGTTGTTTTTTTGCGTTATTTATTTATGCAATATTTAAGGAGGATAATACACCAGTCATTTGTATCCACGGCCCCCACCTACGGGGATAGTCGTGGAATAGCCCGGGTAAGGTGCTGGACAATTACTTTTTGATTGTCCCCGCAGTGCCGGGAAAGTGTGGGGGGTATAACATTGGGACACTTACCCTACTGGGATTTTCTGTTATATAGGGTTGGGCAAAGAGCAGGGTAGTTACCTACAGCTTGTCCCCACAGGGCGGGGCTTATACCAGGGCTCTGGAAAGTAAAAATCATTATCCCCGCCCATCCCCGTAGATGGGGGAGCAGTGGATACAAATCACTGGTGCATAAATGGCACTTATAGAAGCTGCTGCAGCAGTACTAAGTAAATATACGACTATCTGGCCAAGAGTGGTGGACGAACGTTGTGCTTGAGACTTATACATGTACTGATGACCCATGGCTTCCGAATGTCACGGGCTCTGCGAAAAACTGCGCGAATAGCTGCAACGGAATGCGCGTTGGCGTTAAGTTGTTTCAATTGAACTGCTGGTGACAGTTTGACTTAGGACTTCGCAGAGCTGGACAATTGAGAACCACCTCTCTTAATAGCAAAATATACGTCTTGTGAATGTGCGAAACGGGCTTAGTTTAAACATATTTTATTTCAACTTGGTAAGATACACATACAAATATATACAAGTTACATAATGTAAAAGGATTAGAACGAAAGCTGGAAGCTGATGTTATTCTTCTCCTAGCAATAATCAGATGTAAATATAATGGCGTTGTTTTAAGCTGTTGAAATATAATAATTTAACACAATCTTACTTGTTACGTCAACATACCTTTGCGCCAAATATGTGTATGTTACGTCTTCATAAATGGCACCGTTATTGTGCTGCTGCTCTCTTTTAATTAACACATACATTATGTGCACTAATCAGCACTTCGTTATGGCGATCTGAAATTTAGCAGGTCTTATCATTCTATCTGGTGCAAAGGTCTGTTAACGTAATATGAAAATGTAGAACAGAAAAAAAATACTTTATAACAAAAATCACTGAAAAAAGAGGGAAAATGCAAGCTCGTAGTTTGTTAATGTTGATTTCAACGTTAGAAATGGTATAATGCCAAAAATGCACTATATGTTTCTATGAAAATTGAATACTAAAAAAAAGAAAAAAAAAATGATTATGAAACGGGCTTGGTCTTCAATTGTTGACGAACTCTTCTAAATCTCTGTTAAGTTTCCGAAGGGAAATGACTTAACCGAGGTTATCAATGGCTACAAGAGGCTTGGATTCCCAAATTGTGGGGATAAGATAGAGGGTAGACATATTTCAATTATTGCTCTGTCTGATTATCACGTTGATTACATGAATCGTAAAGGGTGGTACTCCGTTATTATGCAGGGGAAACCTTTTCACCGATGTGATGTGTACATCGGATACCCAGGGGGGGTACTCTTATTTTTTCTGCATACGTAGGCTCGGACCCAGCATCTACCGTTCACCCCCCAAAAATATCAGAAATTTCAAGCACCCCAAACAAATATTTGAATTTTTTGCAACCCAAAAAAATATCACGAATCTGTATATTTACCTTAAGAAAAGACCCTAAAAACTTAGAAATAACCCCTAAAACTAGTCCAATTTGGGGATGACCCAAAAAAAATATCCACAAAATGTTCATACCCCCCAAAAAATTTGCATTTTTCTGAAAACCCAAAAAAATATTGAAATTCAAAAATTTGACCCCAAAAAATTGGTCCGAGCCTACGTATGTATGAAAATATCAGAGTACCCCCTCCCCCCCTGGGATCGGATAGCCTGGACTCGTGCATAGCGCCCGGGTTCTGGCAAACTCTGATTTGTATTGCTGAGGTTAGGATGAAATATTGTTCGGAAATAGAATCGTGCAAATCGAAGTCCATGGACCAGAAATTCCAGTTGTTCTGCGTGGCAACCCGGCATAGCCGATAAAGTAGTGACTACAGAAAGAAGCCATAACCTTAAGTTTGATAAAGGGACTATTTATATAGTTTATTTTCATACACATGTACATGTTCATATAGAAAAGATGGTTAATTTATCAAAATCTAAGATCAAATTGTACATATGTGATAACAAGTTGCGTTCATGTGCGCAGTTTGCACCTGGGGGCAAATGTGCACCCGGGTGCTAATTTGCTACACCGTATTTGCACCACCTACAGAGGTGGAGCAAATTAGAACCCGGGTGTATATTTGCACCGGGTTGTATATTGTGCATATGAACGAGGCTTTAAGACATTTTTCGAAAAAATATATTTTCTTTTTAAATCATTTGTAAAAGTAGAATTAAGTTATGTTTTCACAATAGATCGGTTCACCATAGCTGAAAACTGCATGGAAAAGTGAATTATCTGATAAAAACAGGTGTTTTTCTCTCATTCTCTTGTTGGTAATTATTTGCGTCCCTCCAATAATTAAAGACAGTTAATATTTAGCATAAATGCTGTTGTTTTGATACTGATAATTTGTTAAGATTTACGAAATTGCTCAAATATATACCTAAATTTTACTTTTTTGCTGTGTTCTTGAAAAATAGAAACATTTTTTCTAAAATTAAAAAAAATCAAAAGTTACAGACTATGCAGCTTAAAAAATATTGTTATTTGGATCTGCATTCACCACGTCGGGTAGATCTGCACATTATACGGTCAGTTAATTATCATTTTTTTTTTTTGGATGTGTCGTTTGCGATATCGCCTCATTATCGCAACGAAATCTTTACTCATATTGTTTTATTACTGTAAATTCGGAAATTTTTGCGATAATTTTATTTTCGCGAATAGCGTTAAAAGACATATTTGCCACGTTAAAAATTCGCGACTATTCAATGATTTACCTGCATCAGTAATAAACGACAGAGTGATTTCGTCCAAAACTCGAGGATTTTATTTTCACGATACTTCGCATATGCGAAGTTTCGCGAAAATAAAATCCTCGCGAAAAATTCCGAATTTACAGTAACCCTTTGAAGACTTGAAACCACGGGTAGACTGGTCTCCCAGCATATTATATGCGTAACGGAAGTAGAGCTTTATGAACGAGGGGAACCAATCTACTAAACGGGTACTACATGTATGGCAAACCGTCAAGACCGAGATGAAATACCGCACCAGGCTTCTGCGCTGTTAGCTAATAGAAAACCAATTTTCAGAGAATGAAATACAGCAGCCTCAATGCGAGCTGAACAATTTTGTGTTTTAACAACAACACAATCTAGGGCGAAATTTTAGTGCTAGTAAATTGCATTTAAAGCCCCGGTGGCTAAGCCTGCTGTCCGTTCTAAGGCGAAGGTTCTGTTGTTGTTGATCTTTTCTTTAATGCATTTCCCAATGTTTGTGGGGGTTCTGTGTTAGTCTTTGTTTTGTTATGCATTACTTTGTGTCCATTCTAGTTTAGTTTTGCAATCATCTTGAAGGGGAAGAGAAAGCTTGTTGCTTTGCTATTATTGCCTTACAGATGTATTCTTCTGTGGCTCTTCCTCACGGTGCCGTGGGTTGGTCTGCAGTATGTGATTGTGGTATTTCCCGATCATACCTACTTTCTTTTTAGAAATTATAATATGTGACTCCCAATATATTCAATGGACCATCCTGACTTAACTGTATCAAACTTTACGGAAAATTCCATTGGTCCTAAAAGGGTTTATACAATGTAACATTTACCGAAAGCTTAAGATGTATCTCACGTTGAAATTCTTTCAGCTAGGTAAAATTGCCGAGAAAAAAAGGATGTGTATATGATATCTTCACACATCCCAATGTAATATAATTTACACGAGTCTACGGGTACAATTCCAGCTAATGTACTGTTTGCTTGAGTTATCACAGGATTGAGATTATATCTCAGTAATTATAAAATTTTGGTTACCATAGCAACCAAGGTTTTAATAAGACTGACAAAAACAAAGCATTTACATTACATGTATATACATGTACAGTTTGTCTTGAATTCATTCAAGTTTATCCATCGTCCGGGATTCATTTTTATAGTTTTTTTTCGCTGATATAGTAATCACAATTTTTGTTTTGCAGAAATAAAAAACTAGAATGGAGTCCATCGATGGTTGGACCCTTCGCAAAGGACACCTACATTAAATATCGCATAGTATGATTTGTTTTGACCTTGACATTTGTCTCCAATGTCATACATGTGCCAGCAATCCTAACGCTTTGTTGCCATCCACAAACCATAGACAATCAGTGTTCCAAACCACATACAATGTACAGTACAATTGGAGTAAGCCCTATTTTAAACATCATCAACCCCAACCTAGCATATATATATATATATATATTTCTTTGCGATGGATATGTGAGGGTCTGGATAGGAGGGGGTCTGGTATTCGCTATTCATTAAAAATGTAGCCCATTATTCATCTCATTAAAATTTGGGGTTATTCATTAAAATAGTACCAATTATTCATTTTAAGGAAGAAAGATCGCAAAGAAATCTGATTATTCACTATTCATTAATTTTTTCTTCAATTCATTAAAAAATAGGATTATGCATTAATATTTAGGCCCTCATTATTCACATTATTACCACATTATAAAAAGGGACATTATTCACTAATCATTATACCCCATCCAGACCCTCATATGTGCCGGACGGATAGACGAACAGAAATCCGCACCGTGACCACAAAAAAAAAACAAGTTGAACATACCTTTAGTTCTAGAAAAAGTAAACCTCAAGCTCATGCCTGTATATAAGCCAATAGTGGCATAAATACTGCATGCTTCCGTCTTCGGTCTCCTCTGACAATACTACAATATTGTAGCACATCCGGCACGTCGTCAGATGAAAGCTAATTGATCCTGATCTTAATCGCAACATGCGAAATCGCATAACATGTTTTTCGCCAAGACGACAGTTGTGCGAAAATAATTGAACACAATTTGGTCATTCTGTGTAGATCGGTGACTTTAACAGTTTTATGCTTAATTGAATTTTCCAGCCTTATCAATTGGACCAGTCCATTTCCGTTTTAAGGGTTGTTGGATGCTACTTTTTCATTTTTATTCAAGTCTTAATAGAACATTATGTACGCGAACAGTGGAGACCTTGATCAGGTTCTGCGGTGTCTGATCTGGATCTGCACTGTTTGCCTATGACCCACAAAAAAGACGCTTGGCTTTTATGGGTTAAGTGTGCTTGCTGTAGGAGAATTTCAACGAGTGAATCGAAGATCGAGATCAGGCAGAGCAAATACATGTACACCAAATTATGTACATGTAGTAGCTTATTTGCAACTGGTCCCGAGGTGTTTTTTTTCATGCTCAAATCAACTGAGCACGGAATTTCAACTGCTTATAAAAACTAAAATACTGAAAAAATAAAGAATTTTCTTGCTTTCAAACTCTCAGATGTTTTACTTATCATGCTCATAAATGTTAAAATGCCAACAATTTATCATGCTAATAAATGTTAAAATGCCAATAATTGTGAGCATGATAGAGTTTATGTTCAGTTGAGTTGAGCATGAAAAAAGTTTAATAACCTCGTGGCCGGGTCATCGTGTATCCTTTCATCTGCTTACAAAGATTGTTTTGTTTTTCTGTATTGATACGGAGAATGACTACACCAATAACAGGTAGATATATTCAACATCTATCGTTATCAAGATATTTCAGCAGGTTTACAACAAAAGGGTTGCAGATCAGCTGTCATTTCGTTTGATCTAAAACATACCCTGGCATATTCTTTACAGTGTAACCCTCGCTGGATACTGTCGATTCTTAATGACTGACATAAAATGGGCCTCTGTCTTCGGGAGTTTGCGAATAACAACGGCGCAGACCAGCCTGCGCATCCGTGCAGTCTGATCAATCGCTTACTGGGTAGTATCATATTAAACCTTTGAACAAGCGTTATTTCACTATTCTATGTAGTCTCTTTACTGAGGAGACTGGTTTGACTCGGTCTCACTTCGTTGGAAACCCCGAAGACAGGTCTTGTCGCGTTGAGGCCCAAATGACTTCTCGACACGAGGTTTGCTTGAGCCAGCCAGGTCAGCATACCAATATATATTGTTATACTGCCTGACCAGCAAACATGGGTACTTACATGTATATTGTTCGTATATGGCACCGATATGCTATCTTGACGCGGTTCATTTTCAAACAACCATGATTTACGTTTAATGCTTAATGTAAAATCTATGTCACTGACACGGAGCCTTTATTCAGCTTGTCGCGCCCTGTTCATGCTATAAACAATACCCAAAGTACTAAAAGATGTTGCGAACACAGTGAAGAAAAGAGGCAAGATTCTCAATATTGACTCAGTCAGTTACAGCCCTACAGTACCTTTCGGCTCTCTGATCAGGTACCACTCAAAACACTTTTAATATCAGCTGGAATATACAGGGAAAGCTAACGGTATCGTGGGTAGATCTGCAGTGTGTAATTGTGGTATTTCCTGATCATACTCACAACTTGACTACGCGGACGTGCAATTTGATATTTGAGCCGCGCCATGTGATTTCCAACAATGCGGCATTTTGACAAGTGCAGACTCAGACAGGCCTATGCAGCCCCCTTTAAAACTAAGAAACTCCAAATGATGTACAGTCAGTAGCTTAACAGAAATAGAATATTATAGCGACTAGCAAAGGCTCTGATTTGCGTTTGAGTTTTGTGTAGAGTTTGAGAAGTTTTTCTTATAGTGCGGTTACACGAAATCATAAATTGGCCATTGATTGGTCATGTTGGTCGGCTGCACTCTAGCTATCAGTTTGGTTTCTGCGTACTTTATTCAAAAATAAGTTGTATTACTTGACTTTTCGCTTACTGTAAAGGCGGCGCCTCATGAATGCGTAATCAGGACTAGTCAACCTTAGGCATAGGTAAAAGCTGAAAAGGAGGGGTGGTTCTATTCAAAAGTAACTGTATCATCTTATATACTGCAATGAATGGGTTAAATGATGAAGTTTCTTGCTTTAAGTCTCTCAGATATAGTATTTATCATGCTAATAAATGTTAGAATGCCAAGAATTGTCGGCATTTTAACATTTTTGAGCAGGATTTATTTCGTGCTCAGCTGAGTTGAGCACATAAAAGTTTTTATAACCTCAGCCTTTCGATCGGAGTCAACGTAATAGCCACGAAATTGGTAAACATAGGTAGGTATTCTCGTGTTTTTTTAGTTTAGCAGAAGAATGAGCGAGAAATGATGTTGATATAATTTAACTTTCTAAGCAGGCCAAAATTAATGTTTAAAAAAAACCTTGCTTTGAGATGATGACCGTAACCAAATCGAGCCCATAACGGCCTTTCTTCAGTTTTATGTCAACACTAAGGAATTATGCAATGCTTTGCCAGTTTTGCTCAGAACGTGAGCCTTTTATACATGTTCTGCTCTTATTTATTACCCCGCCTTTAAAAAACAATCCGTTTGTGCACTTATTAAGGAATGGTGCCACAATTTTCAGATGCGGTAGATCCCTCGCCATCTACATTTGCAGGTAGTTGTGACGCCACACTCTAGTTACATTGAGTTTACCAGACGGGGAGTGAAATGTGTGTATCACTGTAGATCACTATCACTGATGCGGTCCTTTGAAACACGCCACGCCACCACAAAACACAGACTGTCACACCTTGTCTGACCTGTATAAATGTAACGTTCGATGTCAAACAAAATACTTAACTTGTTGTTTTGTTTAAATTTTCCACTTCTCTTTGGAAATCGGGAACTGTAAACATATTTCTGATATACATATTTGTTTGCTTACAGCATGTGTATAAGAAATTGGTTAACATTACCTTTGTAAAATGAGCAACAATTCAAAAGCATAAACCGTTGGCAAGATGAGCAAAAATTCAAAAGCATAAACCGTTTGCAAGATATGCAACAATTCAAAAAACATAAACCGTTGCCAAGATGAGCAACAATTCAAAAGCATAAACCGTTGCCAAGATAAGCAACAATTCAAAAGCATTAACCGTTGGAAAGATGAGCAACAATTCAAAAGCATAAACCGTTGGAAAGATGAGCAACAATTCATAAGCATAAACCGTTGGCAAGATGAGCAACAATTCAAAAGCATAAACCGTTGGCAAGATAAGCAACAATTCAAAAGCATCAGCCGTTAGCAAGATAGGCAACAATTCAAAAGCATAAAACGTTGGCAAGATGAGCAAAACCTTAAAAGCATATGCCGTTGGCAAGATGAATAGCAATTCAAAAGCATAAACCGTTGACAAGAAGAGCAACACTTGCATATTCCATTTTTTATCAGTTAAAATAACACGAGTTAATAGACGCGTATATATTGTACCGTTTTCCCCTTGAAATTATGGCATCGATGTCACCGGATGTTCATATTACAACATGAGGATTGCGTGTTGATCATGTAATTTCCATATAATAATGACAATGCAATCAATTAGGTTCCACCTGCTGACCTACTAGTAACAAATTGTTATAATGCATATATTGATGTGAAGAATGTTTGACAATAGCTTTTTGATTTTTTGTTACTTGTTGCTACTTTTTAGTGGAAGATTTGAGTCATGCGCACCGCGTATGTAAGGGGTAGTGATGCATCATTGCAAACAGGTTGATCTTCGACTTATATAAAATACGCAGCCAGTGTCAATGGGAAATCTTCAGACACTCAAGGGCAGGTAACTCAGTGGTCAGGTTGTGCCATAGCTCAAATTATTCTATTATTTATTGGTTTTGTTTAGCTACCATAGTCTTTGTTTTGTGTGGTAGAGTAGTTGGTGTCATTTCTAGTTGTGTTTGGAAATGTGGTGGGACGACGATGGGCGTCGACAGCGGACCAAGCCTGTGTAATAAGCCAGTATGTTGTTACAATGGCAGCTAGTATGCACACTATAAAACCAGTGTATCTAGCAAGGGTTCCATAGTTTGTAAATTCTCTGAGATTGTAACGTACGCGGCCCTAAAGTCGCCATAGCCCTAAGGTCGTCAGTTTTCTTTTGGCCTCGCTCTCTTCCGTCCCCATCATCGAAACTTCTTAGAGGGGACATCATTTGAAAGGAAATTATTAGCCCTATGTATTGATATATAAAGTACAGCCAATGTATAAAAGGCATCTTAGTGGTAGGCGTTGAAATGGGGGTACCCAATAGTATGCAAAATTGGGAGTCTGTCGAGAGCTGAAGGTGATATTGATATCGATCCGGCGAAACGAAATAGCTATACTGAACATCTGTTCCACATTGACACTTGCATTTTTACATGTACAGAAGATATCGAATTAGCAATAATTATATCCCTGTGACCGATAAGACAATCCCTAACAGAAATAATAGGTTGAAAAGTGAGATGACGACTTTAGGTCCGACCTGGCGACTTTTGGGCTTCATAAAAATGGGTCGATTTTCCCCCTGTTAACTCACTTCGTCTGCGTTGAAACAAAGACTTTAACTCGTTTTATGCACTAGTCTTTCGTATATCCCGCTCCTTAGGGGCTATGTATACCAGGGAAATAGCGGGGACATAGCGGGGCTTAAGTTCCGGGGGGGGGGGGGGGGGGGCTAACCTCTGATGAGTCCTGTCAGTGCCGTAGATGTGCCGGGTTTCATTTTCCACCACAATAGCCTGCACACAGTCTGGTAAGCTCTTGTTTTCATTGTCTAGATATTATATTAAATGCTCATACTTGCCAATTCCTAAATTTCAAGTCTGAGTAGCTGGGCATGTCAGTTTAAATCAGTATAGATTGCAAATCCAAAAGACATGGCTACTCATGAAGTGGCTCATATATGCCAACCACATTCAGAACGCCTACAGGACTAATAACACCTGAATAAAGACATTTACACGACCAACACTGTTTCTCGGGTATTCTGTTTAAGCATACGCCGACCACACCACTTTGATCTATATATAAATGTACGCTCATGTGTGCTCATAGGATAATGGCAACCTAGTATACATCCATACCACCACCGCCATTTGGAGCTTCAATGCACATCGAGGACTACCAACTCCGCTACTCAGGGAAACAAAATACCATAACGACTAGTAGCATCACCACTCAGACCTTTAATACGTCTGTAAGCCCATCAATACCGCCATTCGTACATTCAATACGTTTCTTAGACCACCAATAAGGTAGTTAGACCTTCAATACGTCCCTTCAATCACCTACACTGTCACTAAATTAGACAACACGTCTAGGAATGCGAACATTGCCAGTCCACTCATACCTTCAGAGTACGCCCATATGACCACCAACGAGACCTCCAGTATGTTCCTGGGACTATCAACACCGACTCTCAGACCACCAGTGCGTCTCTAAGATAACCTCCACCACCACTTAGACATATAGTACACGCCTACGACTACCAACACTGCCCCCTATGCCTAGAACGCCCATAGGACAACCAGCACTGGTGTTTAGACTGCCAGGACGTCTCTTCGGCCAAACACATGCTCATTTAAATAAATAAGTGCCACCACTCGGCAATACTGCGCTAACAACACCCATCGTCGACGACCTTAGGGCCTAGTTACTGACGACTTTAGGTCTTGGTGGTCCTAAAGTCATCATGCAGACCCCTCTTGACAAAATCGGTCTTTTAACGTTATCTTCGGGTAGTTTCAAGCCATTTTCTTTAGTTTATACACTAGCTGGATGGTTAAACTACCATCTGCTAAAGTCTATTCATAGTCAGTGAGTGTCTCTTATGCGGGACAACCGCCTAAATGCGCCAAGGTGACGACTTTAGGGCCGCGTTGTGACATAATAGCCCTTTTCACCTGCTCTAAATGACTGGAACATTGTTGAAAGGTAAAGGGACAGAATGATCAAACTGTTCTTGATGGGACCTAAAGTCACTGTAGTTGATGGGCAGCATTCAAATTGAATACTGCACATTAATTATTCCTGCAAGAAAAGATGATAAAATTGCTGCTATCGTATTTCGAAAGGCTGGCATAGGAGTCCACCTGATGAGCTTTAAAACTAGCTAAATGCATATGATCTTTTATATTGGCATTAATTCAAATCATTGTTTAAGTTTTCAAATATCAATAGATCGTGTGAGGCTGGCATCACATGCTTCTACATGTACAAATACTTATTTGCTCTTGCACCTTTATTCTGCATGTGCAGTTCAATAAAGGATATTCTGTGGGCCTGAGTAGCCTAGGGGTTGTAGCTTCGAACCACTGGATTCACAGGCCTATGAATGATATTCTAAGTTGAGAATCAGTCCCCATAATAGCTAGCTGTTGTCAGGATATGGGCTCAAAAGTTAAACTTCACGATGGTAGTAGTTAGGCTGGATTAGTGCCCAGCTATGAGCTATATTATGAAGGAACCTCTGTGGCTGCATATTCTGTCAGGTGATGGAAAGTTTCCATCGTGTGCATACTTCTCCCACGTAGTCAGCTGATCACACCCCAGGAGACAGGTGTTTGTGATAAGGTCAGCCATCATTCCTTGTCATAATGTTCTCAGATTTTACTATATAAACTGCCCATCGTTACCATGTCGTTGGAGAGAGATCGAGACAGTGATCAGATTAAGCTTGCTGATCAGTCATGATCATGTAGACTGTATAGCGTTATTATCAGCTCGAATCTGGGTTGATTTGCATAATAAACAATTATTATGAACTGTTGTTTTTGACTTTGAAAAGTACTACTATACGATACAGCCCCGACTATGTTATAGAGTCGTTTTGGCTGCCGTTCGCAGGATAGTCAGTGTCTACACAGTTTACTTAATCGTTATTCAGGACAGGACAACACAAGGACATGGAAGGGAACAAGGTAGGAACAGTTCTCTTCTTCTCTTTTGTTTCGATGTATGTTTGCCATGATTCTACCAATTATTAGGCAATATAGTTAGTAAGAAAAAGAAATGAATATTTTATTTTCAATTTTACTTTATTAATAATACTTTTCTAAAAAGACTAATTTCATTTTTTTTTTAAATAAAATGGCTGAGGGACAAGAGCATGCACAGGGTCAAGGCGTAGATCCTGTCATAACTGCTTGGCAAGCAATGACAGCTGAAATCGCACAACTAAATCACGCTTTTACAACACAGGGCAACCCTACAAATTTCAGAGAGTGGGTGAAATCAATTGAAAAATATGCAATTTTAGTAAATATGCCAGATCACAGAAAAAGGTACATTGCAAACCAAACTTCAGGTGGCGCGGTATCTGGTTTCATTCAACGGTATATACATGCCAATACAGATAACACATGGCAGCAGTTAAAAGATCAACTTTCAGTCAGGTTTTCTGACGTCACGGACAGGCAAATGGCATTGTCACTTTTGCGGTCAGTGAAGCAGAAGACTGGCGAAACGATACAAGTGTTTGCTGAAAGAATTTTGTCTCTAGCCAAAATGGCATACTTAAATCAGGGGGGAGACGCAGTAGAACGCCAGTTAATTGATATTTTTGTAGATGGAATAACAAATGACCCACTTAAAATGAAAATATTAAGGGACCAGCCCCACACCTTGCAGGGCGCCATTGCTATTGCCACTAATGAGCAAAATTTGAGGGTAAGGGTACAAATGACACACAGCCATGCCCAGTCAAGCCATCATGAGCCCATGGAAGTTGACCACTCCAGAGGTCAGAGGTTCAGAGGTCAAAATCACCCCAATAGGTTCAATAGAATAAACAGTGCAAACCCTGCACAGAACTTTAGGCAAATAAAATGTTGGAATTGTGGTATGCTAGGACACGTAAGTAGGGACTGTAGGCCAAAAGATAAACCAAGACCGTCTGTAGGTCATAGTAGACCACGACAATCAAACTATAATCGACAGGAAAACTAGGTCACTCTTTGCGTAAAGAGGTCAATGCAAGGAGTAGCAACAACATAAAAGGAAATTCACCTCAAGAAAATTTTAAAATCAATGTTTCAGGCAGTCCTAATTCTTGTTTGTTAAAGATAGGAAAACAAAGGTATAGAACTCTTGTAGATACTGGAGCAGAGTGCTCTTTGATGCATCGTCGTATCTATGATCAATTAAAAAATAGACCAAAGTTTGTAAACAGAAAAGTTTGTTTACAATCTGCAAACGGTACTGAATTAAGATGCGATGGTTGTGTCATTGTGCAAATATCTATCGGTGGAACCGAAATGTCTCAAGAGTTTTATGTGATCAGAGATTTGAATAGAAATTTGATACTAGGATTGGACTGGCTGAAAAACAATAATGTTAGGTTATATTTTGATTTAAAATGTCTCAGAATCAATGGTAAGCACTATGTTAATTTAGAAGAAGACATACATATAGCATCTACAGTAAGAATGAAAAAGACATACTTAATTAAACCACAAACAGCTATGATATGTAAAGGTAAGGTAAGGGAAAATCCAGATCTACCTGTAGGAAAAAATTATGAAGTTTGTCAAATTGATAAAGGCTTTATTGTAAACCAACCTGGCCTTCAAATAATAAATACTGTCTCAACCTTGGCTAAAGATAGGTCATTGCCAATATTAGTTGTAAACAATACAAATAAGTTCATTAAAATTCATAGACATGGTTTACTTGCTAAAATATCAGGTATACAAAATACAGTTATGCAAGTAAACTCAGCCATGCAACAGGAAAATGGTGACAGTAAATTAAATTTAAGTGACTTAGATGTATCCCCACAATATAGATCACAAATTGAAAAACTAATTATTAAAAATCAAGATTTATTTTCCAACAAAGACTCTGAATTAGGTCACACTGAAACTGTAAAAATGCATATTGACACAGGAAATAATGAACCAATAAAAATGAGACCTTATAGAACACCAATTAAAAATAGGGAGGTAATTGACAAAGCAATTAACGAAATGATAGATGCTGATGTAATAAGAAGATCAAGGTCACCTTGGTCATTTCCTGTGGTCATAGTGGATAAAAA
This sequence comes from Loripinus fragilis, assembly GCA_964019695.1. Taxonomy (NCBI): domain Eukaryota; kingdom Metazoa; phylum Mollusca; class Bivalvia; order Lucinida; family Lucinidae; genus Loripinus; species Loripinus fragilis. Next base: position 94,815,171 of record OZ026522.1, read on the forward strand.
AGATGGTAGTAAACGCTTCTGTGTAGATTTTAGAAGATTGAACAAAATAACTGTAGAAAATTGTTATCCATTACCTTTGATTGACGATATTCTTGCTTTACTTGGCAAAGCAAAGTACTTTACGTCCTTGGATTTAAAGAGTGGCTATTGGCAAGTTGCCATGGATGAGAAAGATAAACATAAGACTGCTTTCACGTGTCATAAAGGGTTATTTGAGTTCAATGTGATGCCCTTTGGCCTTTCAAATGCACCTGCGGTTTTTGAAGAGCTTATGGCTGTTGTCTTACATGACTGTCAAGGTTTTGCAACTGAATACCTGGATGACATAATGATCTTTAGTGAAACTTTGGAAGAACACTTCGAACACCTAAGTATTATCTTTGATAAATTAAGATTGCATAGATTAAAGTTGAAACTTAAGAAGTGTAGCTTTCTTAAACGGGAGACACATTATCTTGGGTTTATAATTAGTGAAGATGGCATTAAGCCAGATGAAAATAAAGTTGACGCTATTAGATCTTTGCCTGTTCCAACTTGTGTCAAAGAGGTCAGATCATTCATTGGCATGTGCTCATATTACAGACGCTTTATTCCAAACTTCAGTCAAATAGCTGAACCCATAATTGCTTTGACTAGAAAATATGCTCATTTCAAATGGTCTGATGTACATCAAAAAGCTTTTCAATATTTGAAAGATAGTTTGACCTGTGTTCCACTTCTGTCTTACCCAGATTCAAATGCACCGTATGTGCTTTACACAGACGCTAGTGACACATGTATTGGTGCTTGTCTTACTCAAGTGTGTGAAGGTGAGGAAAAGCCAATCTATTATCTGTCTCATAAACTTAGTAGAACTCAATGTAAATGGTCAGTAGTTGAGAAGGAAGCGTTTGCTATTCATTTTGCTCTCCAAAAGCTGGACTATTATCTCCACAACTCTAGTTTTGTTATAAGAACAGACCACAAACCACTAAAATACTTGCTTGAATCTCCAATGCAAAACAAAAAGATACAACTTTCGGCTTTAGGTATGTCAGGTTATAACTGTTCAATAGAATACATAGCAGGTACAACTAATACATGTGCTGACCTTCTTTCAAGACATCCAGATAACATAAAGACAAATTCAGAGTTGACAGATAAACATGACAACAATGAGGGGACAGACGAAAAGAAACTTGATGTCAATGAAAATTTATTTCAAATAAATGTACTTGACTCAAATCAATTTGAACCTAGAACTTTTGCTAGCTTTGAGGTTCCAAATGAAGAATCATTTGAAAAATGTGACTGCTCAGACTTCATTAAAGTTGGTTTGGATATGAAACTTGAACAAACTAGAGATGAGGAAATTTCAGAAATTAGGTCAATGATTACCAGTGGTAAAGAAAACAAAGATGTTCAAAAGCAATAACTTTTGGTTGATAACTTAGTATACTACATCTCTAATGTGAATGATGACCCTTGTTTAAGACTGTATGTTCCAAAACATCTCAGATCTTCAGTAATCTTACAATATCATGATCAGAATGGACATATGGGTATTCAGAAAACTTTTGATTCCATACATCAGAAGTATTACTGGCCAAACTTGTTTAAAGAGATCAATGGCTATGTTTCAGATTGTATTACCTGTAAAACTAGATTAATGCAGAAAATAAAACCACCTTTGCAGGAAACTGATATACCACCCTATCCTATGGCAAAAATAAGTCTTGATCTTTCTGGCCCATACCCCACAACATTATCAGGAAACAAATATATTATTGCTTTTGTTGACTGGTATAGTGGGTGGCCAGAAGCTTTTTCGGTTCCAGATAAGACAGCTGATACAGTTGCTGACTTGATTATTGAGCAAATCTTTCCACGGTTTGGTTGTCCTTTGCAGATTGTTTCTGATAATGGATCGGAGAATGTAAACAAAGTTGTTAAAGAAACGTTGGCAAAACTTAAGATAGATCATATACTTACAAGTGTTTATCACCCCCAAAGCAATGCAAAAGTTGAAAGATTTCATAGAACCTTACATGACATTTTGGCAAAAATGGTAGCAGATGAACAACAAACTTGGGATTTGTGCTTAAATCAAACTTTGGCAGCTATAAGGTTCAACATCAGTGAGTCATCCAAATTCTCACCTTTCTATTTACTGTACAATAGGGACGTAGTCTTACCTGTAGACAATATATTAAAGCCAAGAAGAAAATATTTAGGTGAAGATTGTCATCAAATTGCCTTACAAGAGTAGCATAAATCATTTGTACATGTGAGAAACCACTTAAAGAAAGCTAAGAAAAGACAAGCAAAATATGCAAATAAGGGTTCTGAGTTAGTTGAATATCAAGTAGGTGACCCAGTTTATTATAAAAAACAAAGACATGGGAAAATAGATCAAAAATGGAAACCCTTCTATAGAGTAATTGAAAAGACTGGCCCTGTATCCTATGTCATTAAAAATCAATTGGATGGTTCTTTAAGCAGAGTTTATACTGGAGATTTAATGTAAGCAAATATAGATAACTGGCAGATTTCCAAACATGAAAGTAATAGAAAGTTAAGGGATGCAGCATATGTAATTCCACCCCAACCTTCTGAGTCAGAAACAGAAAATGAATCTAATTCGGAAGACAATGCCCCTTTTGCAAAGGTATCCAAGAAATACAGACAGGAAAGGGAAACGTCTGAAGATGAAGACGATATTCCTTTAATGGAACTAAGAAAACGCCTTAAGCACAGAAAATTAAGACAAGAGCATAATTCAGAAACTGAAGCTGGGGAAATGGGCATTAATGATGATATTTTATCTGATAATCCTAGCTCCCTATCTTCAGTTGAGTCCAGTGAGAATAAGCAGGAAATGGATTTGAATCTAGTAGATTCACGACAGCGCCATGCTCCTAACATAGTAGAACAGGAGAAGCCTGTTAAGGTTAAGAGTGGGTCTCGACAGCAGGGAGACGTAAAACAATTATTGAGGTTAATTTCCAATATGTTGTAAGATGACCTCGGTTTAATTCATTTGAGGTAAATTGTAAATAGTTTGTAAACCTCATGCACTGTTAGAATAACGGACTGAATTTTATTTTATTTTGTTTGTTTCAGATGAACATGAAGTACCATGTTATCTTATGGTCAATGTTCATTAGCCAAACGTTCGGACTCTTTACATCTGAAAATGTAGTATTTCAAAAGACTAATGAAGTCTATATAAACGATGCGTATTGGATTGTAACTTTTGTCCATGACCTAAGACCTTTTACAAATCTCATCAATCAGATCAGCAATGATCTAAGCTTTACAGATGAAATCATAGGGGTAATAACTAAATCTTATAGGACCTCGAATGTGACTGGATATTTAGCAACCTTTGAAAGCTTACATGTAGAAGTCAGTTTATTGACAGACACATACATGTCTGTTTTCGATAGTTTTCAAGAATATAAAGCCCTTTCAATGAATACAACAATGCATAAAAGGTCCATTTTACCAATTCTTGGTGAATTAATGCACACTTTAATTGGCACTTTATCTGAAAAAGACCTAGAAAACATAAATAATAACATCAACGTTTTGGCCACTAACCAAGAGCGCATTATTCATGACCTTGACATAAGCTTATCTGTGTTGAATTTAACTGCAAAACAAGTTGCTGAAAATAGAAGATCAATTATGGATCTTGTCAAAGTTATTCAAAAACTAGATAGCAAAATCAGACAGCTTCAACAATCGTTTGAGCAAAAGTTTGTAAGGCTTGAACAGTTTATTCACACCTTTCTGCAGTTTCAAATGATACTTGACGAAATAAGAATAACCACTCAAGATGCCGTGTTTTATCTTCAAAGTTTAAAGACTGAATTGAATATGTTATCCATGCATCATTTATCGACAGACACTATTTCTCCCCATAATCTCAAGAAATTGTTAATTGTAATTGAATCCAAATTACCAAATAATGTTGAATTGCCAAGAAATCCACGCAAGGGCATTTGGTACTATTATAAGACACTTGCATGCATGACTTACCTGCAGAGTAAGGAAATAAGAATTGTTCTTAAGATTCCATTAATTAACACTAAAGAATCGTATGAAGTGTTTAAGGTACATAACTTACCATTACCTTCGGATAGTATAACCTCAAATCAAACTAATGTTCTACTGAAATATGAGCTTGAAGCAGAAATGCTAATAGTATCCAAAGATAAGACTACATTTTCAATCTTGTCAGATTATACATATCGAATGTGTACAAATCACCATTATCAGTTTTGTAGTCCGGAGACAGCATTCTATCAGACAAACATAAACAAACTTTGTATTATGGCATTATTCATGGAAAACACCCATGATCTTAAAGCTTTGTGTAAAATGCAGGTTGTCTTTGAGACCCTTCCAATCACAAGACATTTGACTCATGGTATCTGGATTGTTACTACTGATAAACCTTTGACCTTTACTGTTACTTGTAGGTCTAATGAGCTAAAGACTAATGATTTAAAAATCAAACCACCTTTTGGGCATTATTAAATTAAATGAAACATGTAAGGCGTCAAACAAGTATTTACAACTGCCTGCATATTTTGGTTAGAATAGTTACTTTGAAAGAATCGATCCTTTACAGGCACTTTTGAAATTACATAACTTATCAAAGTTCTCTGTTGGAAACATTACTGAAACAGAATCTTTCAAGTAAGAGAAAATTAATATACCCTCTCATCTGATTAGTTTAAAAGAGATTCCATTACAACATTTTCTTAAAGAAACAAGACATTTCAACGTCTTAAGGTTGAACAGTGGAGAGAATAAAATTAACTGGACATTTGTTATAATAATATCCGTCGCATTAATTGTTTTTGTAATTTTAATTATATGGTTAATCATGCGTAAGGGTACGTGTCTTAATCAAATAATTGGTAGAAAATTGGCTAATGTACATGGCTCTGAGAGAGAAGAGGCGAAACAGTCGCCTTCCTTCGAGGATATAGAAATGTCCACAATGGTTAACTCCAAGATCGTCCATAACGATTCAGAAGGTCAATCAACATCCTTCAAGAGGACAAATGCCATGATGGCATGGAAATAATTGGGTCATGATAACAATTATTCTATATGAATGTTACAGCTGTTGTATATAAACTGTAAATATTGTGTCCTTAATTGAATTAAAGTTTAATATGTTGGGTGAGATAACTGCACGCGGTGCCTAGCATTGATCCTAAAGATCAGCTTGCACGAAGATTTTATTGACTTTTTCTTGTTTGACCCTTGAGGTCATGCAAGATTGATAAACTTTCAATCACATAAAGCCTTTAAGTATGAACCCTAAAGGTTGTACTTAAAGTGAAGATTTATTATTAAACAGATTTATTATTAAACTACAGTTTTAATGTTCCAGATTAATGATGTTCATGACAGGAGGGAGATGGCTCAGTATTACAATGTTCCAGTGCCTGTGGTGTCACCACAGCCCGTATATATGTTCACCAACGAACATCATATACCAACGGTAGCCGAAGACAAGGTGTTTGTTCCGAGTAGGCGTTTTCGGTGTCCAATGGTGGCTATACCTCGAGTGGGGACAGTTCTGAATATGAAGATTAATACTGTGCAGATGTGATTGCGTTATGAACATTCTTAAAAAGACAGTTAATCATGACAAATGACATTCTGTTGAATATCATTGCTTTGGCAAGTTTAATCAGATGTAAACACTTGTAGACCCTTCTTAAAAGCATTAAGATGTGGTCCGCAAGCGTAGACTTTATTAATTAAGGGAAATGTTTGGGAAAAAAAAAGCCAAATTGTTATGAAAACTTGTCAATGTAATGGTATATATGAATTGTTTTGCATAAATATATACAAAGACGGCGTGGTCAATAAAGATAAGCATTTATATTGCTTAACAACTATACGCACTCATTAATCATTGATTACTTATAAAGTGATCGATCATTGATTGGTAGTGTATTCTGGTTAATTTGAGTAGAAATCCTGGTTATTAACATTTTTTTATATGTAGCAGGGACATACCAACAATTGCTTAATTATTCTGTCCTATATTATGTCATATCTTTGTTTTGCATAAATCAATTTGTCTTTTTAAGGACTACTAAAACAAATTGATTTCTTAAAAGAAAGGGAGGTTTGTGACATAATAGCCCTTTTCACCTGCTCTAAATGACTGGAACACTGTTGAAAGGTAAAGGGACAGAATGATCAAACTGTTCTTGATGGGACCTAAAGTCACTGTAGTTGATGGGCAGCATTCAAATTGAATACTGCACATTAATTATTCCTGCAAGAAAAGATGATAAAATTGCTGCTATCGTATTTCGAAAGGCTGGCATAGGAGTCCACCTGATGAACTTTAAAACTAGCTAAATGCATATGATCTTTTATATTGGCATTAATTCAAATCATTGTTTAAGTTTTCAAATATCAATAGATCGTGTGAGGCTGGCATCACATGCTTCTACATGTACAAATACTTATTTGCTCTTGCACCTTTATTCTGCATGTGCAGTTCAATAAAGAATATTCTGTGGGCCTGAGTAGCCTAGGGGTTGTAGCTTCGAACCACTGGATTCACAGGCCTATGAATGATATTCTAAGTTGAGAATCAGTCCCCATAATAGCTAGCTGTTGTCAGGATATGGACTCAAAAGTTAAACTTCACGATGGTAGTAGTTAGGCTGGATTAGTGCCCAGCTATGAGCTATATTATGAAGGAACCTCTGTGGCTGCATATTCTGTCAGGTGATGGAAAGTTTCCATCGTGTGCATACTTCTCCCACGTAGTCAGCTGATCACACCCCAGGAGACAGGTGTTTGTGATAAGGTCAGCCATCATTCCTTGTCATAATGTTCTCAGATTTTACTATATAAACTGCCAATCGTTACCATGTCGTTAGAGAGAGATCGAGACAGTGATCAGATTAAGCTTGCTGATCAGTCATGATCATGTAGACTGTATAGCGTTATTATCAGCTCGAACCTGGGTTGATTTGCATAATAAACAATTATTATGAACTGTTGTTTTTGACTTTGAAAAGTACTACTATACGATACAGCCCCGACTATGTTATAGCGTACGTTACACCTTTAGAACATATTTCAAGTTAAACATGCAAGCAGTGGCGACTCCTGCTCGTCTTAGCCTTCGTCTGTCGCCTTTATGACAAACTGTTCTGTATTTGAATACGAAACGTATGTACAGTAGAACCTGTGTAAAACGGCCACTCTCAAAAAGATCAAAAAATGTTTTTACAAGACCAATTATCGCTTGATGCAGGTCAAAAATATTGCAGAATGCTCCAAGTGGAGCATTCTGCAATACTTCTGACCTTAATTAAGCAGCTACCAATTGTTATTCAGATCTTTTTTTTGTCTATTTTTGAGTGGCCGTTATACACAGGCTTTACTGTAGCTACTGAAGTAAAACGGCCACTCTCAAAAAGACCAAAAATTGATTCAAGACCAGGCATCGCCTAATGCAGGTCAAAAGTATTGCAGAATGCTCCAAGTGGAGCATTCTGCAATACTTTCGACCTTCATTAAGATACCAATTACTGGTTAACCGCTTGCTCAAGCCTGCCCAGGAAAAAGTGTGGTTAAGTGAACTGACCGTCCCGCAATGACCATAGCTGTTGACATGGGACGTAAAGCAACAAAAACAAACAAACAAAAATTAAGATGCCATTTTTTTTACTAAGATCTTTGTTTTGTTTATTTAAGAGTGGCCGTTATACACAGGTTTTACTGTAGCTACTGAAGTCGTACACTGTACTTCGAAAGTCGCCTGCCATATTGTTCCGCAAACGAACATATGAAAGTTACTGTTAAACGAGTAAGTGGGTTTGATCAGGACATTCCACAATCACATCAAATAACCACTCCACGAGGAAGAGACAAGACAAAGAACACTCACAGCCATAAGACACCAGGAAGACAACTAAAGTAAAGCAACCAGCTCTCTTTTCCAAATTACCAGAGAGAATAATACCGAAGAGCTAGATCTTACCTTTGGAGAAGAATACCCTGAGTGCGTAGTTCAGCTTGTAACAGCGTAGATTGAAGATTGAAAGATGTTTGCAAACTAGAAAGGACACTAAGTACTACATAACAAAACAAGGACAAAACACAGAACAAATGGGATCGACATTAAAACACTGGTAAATGTATACGTCGATTTGGTGGTATTTACGCGTATTGCCGGTACTTTATAGACCGGAAGTGGTAGATATTGATGTTAATACTATATAGAAAAACATGCCATATTCCTAAAGGACTATAGAATTAGATTATTTTTAAGTATTCAGCATGCAGATTGCGATTTATGTAAGCATTTAGGAATAGATTCGAGTACCGATCAGGCTGATCGGTACTCGAATTTATTCCTAAATGCTTACATAAATCGCCATGCACATACAAAATACTTAAAAATGATCTAATTCTATAGTCCTTTAGGCATATGGCATGTTTTTCTATATAGTATTCACACCAATATCTACCACTTCCGGTCTATGAAGTACCGGCAATACGCGTAAATACCACCAAATCGACGTATACATTTACCAGTGTGTTGCCGTTGACAAAAGAGATAATTTTTTACAAAAACACACAAAGCAAAAATTAACACACAATCCCAAAATAAGCAAATACACAAGGTTGTAAAAAGATGCTTGCGTATAAATACATTTTTCTTGCAATTTATTCAATGTCGGCTTGGTTTGTGACATAATTTATAGCCCTTAGATTTGATGAATTTTGTAGTCACGTGGCGTCAAATGTGTACCAATAATTCGGTTAGGGTAGATCTATATAAACACAGGGGGTTAACTCAGTCACAGTGCGGGGTGATTCTTTATGACAGTTGTCAATGATGCTTTATGAAAGGGTTACGGGTGCTTTATGATTTCCTTAATCAGTATAAGGTAGGTGATTGGAAACGGCATTAAACTTAAGATTTTCGAAGCCCAAAAGTATTTTATTTCTGTTAATTCATTTATTTGAAAAGCTAATGGTTTTACTCTTTCAGTCTTTGCGATGACGGTTTATGTGTCGGGGATTAATTGGCGGTTTAATTAAGATAATGATAAAACCCATAATAAAATTCAGTATTTTTATCAAAGTACATACTCCATCAAAGATATTTAGCATACAACTTCAAGTTCAATCTAAATGTCTTTGAAAAATCAATTGTCTCCTCATGTAAAACTATAAAGAGTTTATTTTAAATGATTAATTATGACAAGCTAAAAACTGGTCATAAAGAATCATTAACACATTTTGGTAACAGGTTCTTTACCAGTTCGAATGATGGATAACTGGTTCTTTATGAAAGGGTTCGGATGCTTTATGAAAGAATTGGCAAATATGTTAATGGTTTTAGGATCAAATATCAGGGCAATTAGACCTATTACTACAGCCCTGGCTTGTTTATTGATTGAGTTAAGACTTAAAGTCCCAGTCAACAATATTTCTGTCATGATGGGACTCCTCCAAGAGACAGGGAGAGACTAAAAGGGCCCAATCCCATCCAAATTTCCCCCAAGTCAAGCAAATCACGCCCTATCATTACGATTAAGGTTAATATTTATTTCAATATTATATCAGTGATGCCGAGACATAGCCTCTGAATTCGTTTCATTTAATTGTTATTTGATTTGATTGGCTGTCTATGGTAAACAGCTGTGTTTATCATAACTACAATGATCCTATGCAAGCCTACTGTAGGGCAGTTTACCATTACTTTTGCTCATTCTTATACAAGTTACTGGCAACTTGGTCGTCTTGAATCATCAGGAGAAGAAACAATTCTCCGTGAAAAATATGCTGGGTGCGATCTCTTGTCTGCTTGCATATTAAGCAGATAGGCAACTGACCGAGCTACAGAGTCCAGATTGTTAGCTAAGCATCGCATGTGTCGCGTGTCCCAAGGGTGGGGGACAGAGGGTTTGCACCCCAGCTGGAAGATCAAAAGTTGTTATATGTTTCCTTAGAAATACTGTTATTGACAACCTCGGGAAGAAGTAGGACCCCGTGGGCCCAATTGCTTCGAAAGGGAGGTCAGGTCCGCACTGCCCTCTGTGAAATAAAAAAAACTAAAATAAAGATCTCAGGACACCCAACCCCCCAGACAGAATTTTCTGGATCCTCCCATGCATCGTTAACATCCAAACCCTGCTTTCAGCATCCAGTACTGTACCCCGTACTGTATCCGAGACATCAATATGTCTTTTTTGAAACTCCCAATAGGAGCATGTGGTGGATTGATGGGGATGGGGTGGCTCAGCGTATTTTGAACGTCCCAATAGGCGGGGACTTAACATGAATTAGTGAGTTGAGCCTGACAGGTCAAAATAGCAGCATTTGGTTTTTCGTTTGCTTGTCTTGGTTCTTTACGTCCGAGTCAACAATCTTTCAGTCTTGTCGGGATGGGTCTACCTTGGTAGATCCAGTACTAAAGCATCGGGTAAAACATTGACTCTGACGTCTCCGAGTCTCAAAATAGCAACCCTTCTATTGAGCCACTGCGCCCCACACAGGCATGGAAGATTAAGGCAAACATTGTCCATAATAACTTTTATCTTACTTGATAATCTACTCTTGATTAACAAAAAGAGACATGCAGACAACAACGATTTACATGTTTGGATTCTCAAAAGAAACGTCTCATTTAGACGGTTCTTTTGAGCACCCAAAAGAAATACAAGTGAGTTTTTTTTTTCAACATTCACAAACTTACCTCGCCTATTGATATATACAATCATTAGAATCTAACAATCAACCTATAAAAAGCAGACTACTTGTGAACCCAGAAGCCAGATTTCTCGTTCTGGGTACCTGCAGTTGCAGTTATAGTTCTCTTCGGTGGAGTTGTTTTCTCATAATTTGAAGACGAAAACAGAGCCTTCAGTCGGTAGTATTAGTTATTGTATTTCGTGCAACATCTAACGATGCACAAAGCTGGTGCAATATGAGAAACATACCGGGTAGGTGGCAATCGATTTTTGATCTACAATGTTATCAGGGACTTATAATCGATTGATCACTTGTGTATTAATCCTATCCACAGGATAGGATTTATTCACAAGTGATCTATCGATTTGCGTTAGTTCAGCTGGAGTGTACAAGTTATTGCTTTACCTAACAAGTGTAAACAAAACATGACATCACTGTCACTCTTGGCTGGCAGGACAGTAACTAGACTTGAAATATTGGGTGTTGTTTTTTTAAAATTGACAAAAACAACAAATTTGCGCCATCTGTCTAACATGTCGTCATTCGATGAGTGACAATCAAGTTTGAAAGTATGCATAAAAATCAAAGGATGTCTGATACAACCTCCAGAAGCCAGCCAAAAACTGCGGTTGATCATTACACCCAATTTTCGGCTGCTGCATATATTTGTTTAGATTATTGACTAATATATAAGCACAGAAGCAAACAGCAATAGTCTGTTTAGGTCTACACTGTTTGCCTAAGAGACTTCAAAAACATTCAGCATACGACAAACGCAGACAGCTTTTGTTGTAATTGGTAAGTGGATCCAATTAAAGCAATTCTAAAATCGATGTCCATGCACGTTAGAAGAAAATATTTCTAGTCTTACCATAAACAAAAATGGTTATTGGGCGAGGTACTTCTATTACAGGGCGGGCACGATTTAAATTGCAAAATCTACAATTTTCCGTTTTAACGGGCCATTTTTTTTAAATGGGTAATAGAGAGCTAAAGTCCTTGTGTTTTACATGTCGTCTTATGTTGATTGATATCTGTTTCATGAGGATATCTTAAACTGTAATGAGATACAGAGCTAGGGGACACGAAGCATGTATGATCTATGGACAGACATCTGAGTTGAAGTTGTTACCTTGAACTTGTGAGATGGTGGCTGAGTGGATTCTTTATGTCCCAGTCAACAATTTTTCAGTTATGCCAGGACGGGTCCTATTGGGTTGAACCAGTATTAAGCAATGATGAATGTGTCTTGCTCAAGGACACAACGCAGTGACGCTGGTGAGGCTCGAATCCGCAACCACTCGGTTCTGAGTCAAGCACTCTATCACTGAGCCACAGCACTTCCTTGGAATGGTAGCGGTTGGTATGGATTCATAAGGGAAATATTAGCATCTATGACGGATATCAGTCTAGTGGTACACCTTCATGCAATCGGTAATATTCGTATGAGAGTATAATTTTTTATTGGGTCCTGTAGCACAGTCGGAGGCAAGCCCAGTGGTTCATCTAGGGTTCGTAAGTTTCATTGCGACCCTCCTAAAGTCCATTATTACCTGGAGATTGGTCATGAAAACGGATATACATTCATTCGCCAACTTCCGCTGATTCAATAAGGGTTCTTGTCAGTTTCAAGTGAAAGTATGTGCAAAAAGTACTGTTTTATACCCCTATTTCACACAGGGCCCGAATCCCACGAATTGACAAATATTACAGCTGACATACGAGGATCATTCATTTTGGAACTGATGCCCCCGAAGCATGGATGGACCTTTTTTTATAACTGTCATGAGGGCAAATCTCGCGAATCATCACGAATCGCCGCGGATTTCTGTTAATTCGTGCCCAATTCGTGCTGCATTCGGCATATTCTCAACTAATTCGTGGTCGATTCTTTAACTTATTGCAGTATTTCCACTGAATCGTAGAACATCACGTATGGGTTGAAAAAAAAATACAATTCTCCACAAATCCTAACATTTATCGATTCTTTATGATTCTGGGGATTCGTGGTCTGTGTGGAATAGAGCATTACCTCCTTAGCTAAGCTTGCCCAGTAAAGTGTGGGATGCCGTAATATGGCGGAAAAATTGTTGACTTACCCCTCTCGTACCCCCTCCTCTCCTACCCCCCCACCCCCCTCCCCCCCCCCCACGACCCTGAGGATAGGGTCAATAGGTCAAAATTCAACTTTTTCTAAACAGCAACACAAACCAACAAAGACATTTGAGCCAGGACAAGAAACTTCCAGCAATGTGGCATTTTGGCACGAATAGACTCAGACGAGCCTGTGCGGCCTCCTTTTAAGCTTAGAAACTACAAATGCTAATCGGTCAATAGCTTAACAGTCATATAATAGTTAAGCGACTAGCAAAGGCTCAGATCAGACTGCGAATATGTGCAGGCTGGTCTGAGCCTTTGTTGGTCGCACATACCAGCGGCCCATTTATTGGGACAAAAAATACATTACGGCTGTATATCAGGACGAAATTGCATTTGTCTCATAAAGAACTTGTAACTTCTTTCATAAAGAATATGTTATAACTTTCTAAAAGAACCTGTAACCCGAATTTTAGGCTCATAAAGCATTTGTAACCTCTCATAAAGAACCATTAACTTCGAAAAATGTTGAAATTGGCTAAAACGTATATCAAAGGAAGAATTTAAGCTTCAGATACCAAATTTATAATATAATGGTTCGTTTCCAAGCGTTTTTGGCTCGATAAAACCATGAAATATACACATATGGCATTTGTTGCAACTTAGCATCTCTAGTGTAACTGGTGAATTGTTGGACAGCTAAACTGTATGATAAATGCATAGACTATCACGAAACATGCTGCTTATATGTCTATTAACAAAATTTGACTCTAAAACTGTTGAATATTACCATTTTCACCCCGCGTTTGGCATGAGCATAGAAACTTGTAAAGAATCATTGACCCAAAGTAAGGAACCTGTAACCCTTTTCATAAAGCATCATTGACAACTGTCATAAAGAATCACCCCGCACTGTGACTGAGTTAACCCCCTGTGATAAAGCTCTCTGTAAAACTAGTAATATCCGGAGTACAGCCGCCATACATTGTACAAATGTATTTTCAAAAATTGCTGCGAATAATATTTCCAAAGACGTTCGTAAACAATGAAAGCATCCATATAGACCAGATATGTGTGTAGTGGCTCATGCTTGCAATAATCAAATTTCATCTGTTCCCGCTAGTCTCTGTAGCTGTGTAGACTGGTCTGTGGCTTATTTGGTTTTTAACACGACAGGCAGATTTTTTCATGACAGGGTCCATTTACGATAGTTTATGAGGTCAAGATTCGTAGTCCATTTAAGGGAACGATGGTATAGTCTTGATGTTGAATTTTTATACGTCATTCAAAGCAAATAATCTGACTCTGTCGATAGGTAAACGAAGCTTGGCTTCCACTATAATACTATACAAGGAAGCGTCATTAGAGTAAACAATGGTTCTTTATGAAACCACAAGGAAGCGCCATTAGAACCTAGTCAATATTTACCATCTCGCGGAAATATTAAACTGATTCATAGATAGACCGATATTAAATATTGGCCCCGAGGAGAGAAAACCAATCTTCGGGGATTGATCACCAGGTAATGCTCATTCTAATCTGCAATCAGCTTCAGAGACTAGCTTTAATGTAGAAAAAATGAAAGAAGTGAGTCTAGGCACTATCCTTGTGAATAGCAAAGGTGCCGATCGGTCTACACCTTTGTTACTGGCATGCAATAAAATGTTTCCACGTGACGAGGCCCAAATTATAGTAATAAAAGGCTAGCGCTCAAATAGCAAAATGTAGGCTGTACAAGCCCTTTTCGCGCTTTATTCTGTATACAATACAACTGACCCTCTTATGCTTATTACAACGTCAATACTGCTGCCTTTAACGTGTGCACTCCGATAGGGGGACAATCGCGCGCGAACAACTGTTTTATATCAAAAAAGCGATTTCGATTGAAGATTGCATCGTTTTTAAATGCGAAAACGACGATCGTTGCTTCAAAAAATTCATTTTGGCAATCGAAAACTTAGTTTTAAGCAATCAAAAACGATTCCTCTCACTGGAGAAGCAGGGGTCATGTGACATAAACAATATGTACCTGATATGTACCTTACAGGTACATGTAAACTTACACGTACATGTCATCTTGGGAACAGCTTTGTGTCCAGTGAGGTAATACCTGAGAGGGAATATGCTCAGCATGATATTGCTCCGCGCGCCTATAGGATTTATTCAACCTGAAACTTATGTGAATAATAGCAGTCAACAAGGCAATTAATTCTTGTCTATATAGTCCATGGGCCCGGAGGGGTCACCATTCACCCCCCTAAGGACCCTCCGGGAGTGGTATGATATTGTTCATTGGACCCCCCCCCCCCCCGATTAAGAATCAAGATGTTAACACTCGATATCTTGGGTCCTACCCGCCATTTTGGATGGTTTTCAAGATGGCCGCCTTGAAAAAGGGCAAAATGCCTATATAGTGTAATATCAAACTCCTACTATCAGTTATGCTTACTTTTATGAGCAGAATATCTATATCTAAGACCCTCAACTTCATTTTTGATATTAAAAGCTTAATTTATTGTCTTAACATAGTGCATTAAAGATGTCCGCCACTTTTAAGTATAATTTTTGCAAAATTTTGTTAATCTTCAGAAAAAAGTTTCAATGCTTCATTTGATAATACAATTCAAAGTTTCATGTTTGGTTCATTATTTATTTTGGAGATAAAATTACTGTCAGCAGTATTTATTCATACAGTTTGACAGCAAAGGTGGCTGTCATAAATAACAAATGGGTTCAACATAGCCAAATGACTGTTCTCTTGCTAACTTTTGAACAATAAAGTTTACGATAAAATTATGATCAAATAGTGACACTGATACATCTCATTAGTACATGTACATCTGTTATATTTACAATGTCATTTCAGTCCACTTCACCAGAATCGCCCATCAATCACAAAGTTATCATCTTTATTATATTGAATAGGCTGCATACAAAGTTCACCCACCCATTTTGATAAGTAGACAACTTTTCATCTAACGATTTTAATACGATTATGATCAAAGACGTTTTAAACCAGAGCCATGATTGCCGGTTGAGCCTTTGGGTGCTCCCTGACATAAAAACGCATAGCAATACCTACCCGGCCCAGTACTCATTCCAAAGAAAAGCCCCAAACACATGGGCCTCGACGCGAGAAAACCTGTCTTCGGGGGTTTAAGAACACCACAGGCGCAGACCAGCCTGCGCATCCGCGCAGACTGATCAGCGCCTTTTTTATTCGCTTATCGAGAAGTATCATATCTAGACTTGCTACGAGCGAAATTTCAATTTTCTAGCTAGTCTCTGTAGCTGTAGAGACTGGTTTGAAACTCTCTTTGTCTGAAGCCCCGAAGACAGGTTTCTCGCGGCGAGGCCCACATTATGTTTACATGTTTATACATGTGTGCATGTCTTCTTCAATTTAAGACAACCTTCAGTCCTTCATATTTGGGACTATTACAGATAAAATATAAAATGAACATTATAAATTGGAAAAAAATAAAGCAGCAATATGAATGCATACATTCAAAATAGACAGCGGCCTAACAGCGGGTCATCGTTTCTGATAGTAACTACCCTTATCGCACAGCTGTGTAAAATATGTCGGGCAGATGACGGCCCAGTGTTGGGTTGCTGGCTGGCTGCATACATCCAAAGATATTGATCCCAATGTGGATGTAATTACAGAACAGAACATATTAAAATTCTACACATTTGTTCTTTTTTTATTGTTTACATTGGCAACTTACAGATGGTGATGTTCATGAAACAGCATAGATTTTAAGTTTGAACAGCTAAAGAGAGGGGTCCCGCAAGGCACTCGCTATTCCTGCTACATGTATTCATAAACGACCTACCAGACAAGTTCATCTCCATGATGCGTTTGTTTGTAGATGATTGCATAGTATACAGACCAATATATGACCTTAATGACTATGCCGTCCTACAGCAAGACCTTGGTGCTTTGGCAGAGCGGGAATTCAAGTGGGGCATGGCCATGGAATTCCATCCTCAGAAATGTAGTGTACTGAGAATATTAAGACCCAGATCCCCCATCAGTTACTCCTACAAACTGAAAGGACACATCCTGATTACTGAAAATGCAACTAAGTACCTTTGTCTTGACCTCCAGACAACTCTATCTTGGAAGAAACACATAGACAGAATCTCGAAGAAGACCAACAGCATCACACTGGTAAATGTATACGTCGATTTGCTGGTATTTACGCGTATTGCCGGTACTTCATAAACCGGAAGTGTTAGATATTGGTGTTAATACTATCTAGAAAAACATGCCAAGAACCTAAAGGACTATAGACTTCAATCATTTTTAAGTATTCAGTATGTGCATGGCGATTTATGTAAGCATTTAGGCATAGATTCGAGTACCGATCATCCAGATCGGTACTCGAATCTATCCCTAAATGCTTTCATAAATCGCCATGTGCGTGCCGAATACTTAAAATGATCCAATTCTATAGTCCTTTGGGCATATGACATGTTTTTCTATATAGTTTTAACACCAATATCTACCACTTCCGGTCTATGAAGTAATGGTAATACGCGTAAATACCAGCAAATCGACGTATACATTTACCAGTGTGAGCATGCTCGAATTCTTCAGACGCAACCTCAGGTCTTGTAGTTAGGACACAAAAGCCAACGCCTACTTCAGCATGGTCCGTTCAAACTTGGAATACTGCTCGTCTGTTTCTAACCCACACCAGACGTATCAGATACAGAAACTGGAGATGATTCAAAGAAGAGCCACCCGGTACACAACATACCGATACAGGAATACCGATGATCGATCACCTTCAATGGGAGTCTCTTTAATCAAGGTGTTCCAAAATTCAACTGACCCTTCTGTACAAAATTGCCAAATATATGATAGACATACTAGCAGACGAGTACCTAACCAAAGGAGCATCCAGGACAAGATCAAGAAAACTTTCTTCTTTCTTTCTATCTCTCACTATTAAAGCTTTTATTTTTATTATAATTTTCACTCTCTTATTATATTATCATATGTTTTTCATTATTAATTTACATATATTCTTTCTACCTATCCCCTATCTTATTTTTCTAGCGCTACCAGTAGAAGTTAAACCCGTTTAGTAATAGTCAAATTTGACGGTTCAACGTAGCTCTTATGTGAACTCCATATGGGAAAGTGACGAAAACATAAGAAAACAACACATTGTCTCCGCCAGGAAGCATCTTTCAAATACTAACCTGTCTGATTTGAGCATTGTGGGTACACGTGACATATTTGTTTATCGATAGCGTCATCAAATCATGTGATTCGCCCGATTGGTTGGTTCATACTTGTTATCAATCTGCGTCATCACGTGTCGCTGAAACCAAATTTTTGACCCAAAAATGTTTTAGTGTAGAAAATCTTATCATTGTTTCGTTAAATACTGTAATACCAATCATTGTTATTGTTTAGCTACCAAAGGTTACTGGATGTCTCCATAAATGGATTATTTAAAGCCATACAGTGCTTGTTACTCTTTTAACGTAGTGTTTCGGGTAATGCACACCGCGGATTGACACAAATCTGACTTTCCAGTCGTGATGTGCCTTAGCAGACAGGTCGATTCTTTAGTATCGCGCCTGCGCAAGACAATGGAAAACAACACATACAAGAGAGCCAAGTGATCAGTCCTTTCCCAACAGGTGACCACATGGATGTAAGGAACACGGACAAGACACAACTTAGGCCCTTGGCTTCGAGCCACGAAACACAATTATAACAAAAGGATCCACACAAAAATACCCCGAAATTTGGACTTTACATCGACCATCATATCCCCTGAGGCAGTAGAGACCTTCAGACAGACTCTTCCACAGTGATACTAGGTCGCTCTCTCCCCGGTGTGCTACAGATACCCGCACGAGGGGCTTGTGAATCGACAGCCCGACTTCTGGGGTGCCTAGATTTACCGGAAAGACTTGAATTACCGGAAAGACCACCAAAATACCGGAAAGACCATAGAATAATAGGGAATTAAAATATGATATCCACTTAGTTTATGCTAAGTAAATTAAACTGGTTAGTGCGAAAAACATTTTGTATGTTTAATGCCTAGTTAAAGGACCCTTGTTTACACCAATAACTAAAAATCCAATCAACATACAAAATTATAGTAAAGGTGAACATACCAGCATGTGAATAGTTGACACTGCATTTTTTCGAACTTATTGAATGACTTGTTTACAAAGATATGTTTTTGTAATTTTGAAATAAACTTGAAATAAACTCAAATTATAAACAGCATATACTAAATAAGAGTTTTCGCTGAAGCACCAATCAATATTTCCCTATTATTCTTTGGTCTTTCCTGAATTTCGGCGGTCTTTCGGGTAATTCGAGTCTTTCCGGTAAATCTAGGTACCGCTAGCTACTTTCGTAAAACCGGAAGGGAACAAGACAGTTCAACGACAAGACAATTCATCGACTTTGTTTTGAAGACACTTCACTGACAGATTAGAAGACAGTTCACCGACACTTTTGAAGACAGTTCATCGACACTTTTTTATCACGTTATTGACATATGACTCGAAAATATAACTGATTATTGTGAAGAAATATTGATGAGTTATGATCTGAGGTGAAATGTTGATACAATTTGTTGAGAAAGCGATATTTTGTTTGTATGATTAATGATTAATAGACAGACATTTGATTGCTACATGTTAGTGTTATATTTTCGCACAAACAATGTAATGATCGTCTGGCCTGATCGAGGTTCAAACTGTTCGACGCTTTAGTGATATAAAAAGTTTAAACTTTGCAAGCATGATGCACCAGATTGCGAGCATATCTACAGAGGGCAGTCTGCTGAGATGTAACATGATTTGGTTTGTAGTCATATCTGCAGCTGAGATGGGACATGATATCCGTCTGTCTGTCTGTCTGTCTGTCTGTCTGTCTGTCTGTCTGTCTACCCTCATATGACAGAATGTTTTGAGTTGGTATTATTATTATTAATATTATCATTATTATTCAGATAAATCGTGCATGCTTTATTTTCTATGCGTGATACATATCAGTACTGAAATGGTCTTTTGTTGTCTTGTTGCTCAACTGTTGACATTTAGGGCGGACTTGATTTAGAAATTTTAGAGTACTCTGCGTACGCTAGAACAGCCACCTAAAATAAGCAAAACTAAGAACTTTGGAGTACTCCGGAATAAATCAAGCGATACAAGTATTTCAGTACATGTACACAGTGTTCCGCCATCTTCTTTTGGAACAGGTCACGTGACTGTTCTGTCTACACCATCTCGGAAGAAGGAGTACTCCGGCGTACTCCGGCGTACGCCAGCACAGATGTTCCAACGCACTTGATTTCTGTTCTGCCTGTTGGGAGTGGAAGGAGTAAAGAGAACAGCTAAATCAAGTCTGCCCTTAGTGTCTGCCATGACTGCAAAGATCGATATTTCTGAATGTTTGTCATTATTATTAGGGAAGCTAAAACCCTGTATTTTCTTGTCTCTCATCCTGTTATGATTGTTGCAACCTACTACAAAGTACGATTTTGCCATTGTTGAAGTTTATCTGGAGGGAAGCGCAAAAAATCAAAATACCGATAAAATTGGTTTTCATATTCGGCGGCCATTGACAACTGTCGCTAATCGGTAGTGCGGTCCCGAGAAAATAGGCAGTTGTATGCATGTCTAAAAAATCATATTGAAATAGCAAAAAGGTAATTTAATTAGCTTTATACTAGGCCTTCGTTAATCATAACTCCAATAAATGGTGAAAGTTGTGACATTCATATAAAAACAATATAAAAATTGTCGATGAACTGGCTTCAATTCTGTCGGTGAACTGTCTTCAAAACTGTCTTGTCGGTGAACTGTCTCGATTCGGTAACAAGTCAATTCGCCCCAAGACTAGTTCGCCCCAAGACTAGTTCGCCCCTAGTCGTTTCGCCCCAAATTTGATGCCTAGACGTTTCGCCCCTACACCCTAGTCGTTTCGCCCCAATACCCTAGTCGTTTCGCCCCCACCCCTTTTTTACCCTAGTCGTTTCGCCCCACTTTTTAATCCCTTTAAACTGTTATACACTTCATAAAGATATTTTAAGTATTCTTCTTCTTTGTTTCTTAAAGTTCGTCCGCTGATTTGTCGGACCACCACCATTCGGTGTAAGAGGGTTCCTTAAGATAAGAGCTCAATTTAAAATTAAAGTTAAAACTGGTGTATTTATGTACAGCTGTGCTATTTACATTGTTCATGTTATTACACATACATGTAGTTAAAATTTCTAGCTGGTTAAAATATGTTTTAATTTGGCGACTCTTTTTTTGTGAATCTCGTGTATGTACTCTCTGGTGTACAGTTCCACCTGTGTAAGTCCACATTCATCAGCCACTGTAGGTTTAACCATTGCTGAAGGGTCTAATACAAGTCTTGTAAAAGTGTCAGGGTCTTGCTGATCTATGCATCATTATTATTACATGACGATAATTTTATTTTAACGATGAACACGCTTCAGTACGCCGCCGTTTGTGCAATCTAACCTGATGCGTAAACGGTGGGGTCTCATTTGTATTTGAAATTGACATCATTTTGTGTAAATATTCTTGTCATAGTTCTCTTTAGGGTTCTAATTTTTGTTTCGGACTGCAGTTTCCGCTCATTATGTTATAATCTCAATAAGTGTTTAGTACGGAAAATATACCACGTATTGTCTGAAAACATGAGGAAACCAGCCAGCATCCAATCTCGTGCGACTATCGGCCATTCGAATGGCGTTTCGTAGGCAGGCCGATAGTGGCACGATTTTACGTGCTTACTGGGAAGTGGGCGGGCAGTTGGCTAACACAGCCAGCATCCAATCTAGTGCCACTATTCTATTCTATTCTTCTTAGAGTTCCCCCGTTGGCTTATCAAGGCACCACCATAAGGCGTAAAGGTTCGGTGAGCTCGTATTTGTTTTAAACTGAACAGTGAGTGCACTCCTCGCAGGAGATTTTTTCACCTGACATGACCAACTCAATGCCCTGGGTCTCATGTTTTGGGATATTAAAACATAGGTAGCTACTCTTATTGGGGTTCACACAGAATCTCTCTCTTTCGGTGTTGTTTTCAATATCCCACACCATCACTTGCATGTCAAGGTGCCTTTCTAGTCAATCCAGCTAGATCTTCCGCCACAGTCACATGTGGTATGTTAATTGAGCCAATTCGTACTTCAGTATATTGGGATTATTAGTAGTGTGACGTTGAGAGCACACCACCTTGTCTAACTCCCTGTTGGATGTCAATGGTGTCAGACAATAGTCCGGCCCATTTAACTCTGGAGGTACAGTCAGTATACATATCTCGAATTAGTAACCAGTCGTCTCCATGGATCCCATCTAGGTACAATCTACGCAATAGAGAGTTGTGATCAACCACGTCAAAGGCTTTTGGTGTATCAAGCGTGGTCAATAAAAGATCTTGCTTGTTATTTTTTGACTCTAGAATACATTCGGTTAAGATAACCGCCGCACTCAGGGAAGAGCAACCCTCCGTGAAGCCTTTCTGTAGTTTGGACTGTGTTTCCTTTAGGATTTTGTTGTGTCTTCTGTTTAGGACATGCTCTAAGACTGTAAGAGGGACAGGGGTCACGGTAATTCCTCTATAATTGCCTGGATTGGTAGGGTCACCCTTCTTGTATATAGGAGTAAGTATCCCCTCCTTAAGCACAGCAGTCACAGCCCTTGCCCTGATCAAACAGTTCAGAGATATTGTAATGAACCTCACAACAGGGGTACCCCCAGCTTGAGATGTTCACTACATAAGCACATTGAATCAGCGGCCTTTTTGTTCTTTAGCTTCGGAAGGGCCTTAGTAACCTCCTGTTTTGTAACCGGGTCTATATTTTTACTCTCAGCCTCACAGATTGCTGTGATACTTTCAATGTCCATGTCAACGAGTAGTTTGTATTCATTATCAAAGTTCTCATTCTCCAAGGGGAGGGCAAGTTTCTGGAAATGTGAGGCCCAGGTTTTACATATCTCTTCGCCGGTTTCGCAGGTATTTCCTTCGACGATGAGTTTATCGGTCCGTTCGCGGGTGGTTTCCGTTGATTTCTCACTAGCCTAAAAAAGGTCTTTGGATCATTTTCCGCGGCCATTATTGACTCAATTTGTAGGTCTCTCCTCCTTGCTGCCTCTCTCCTTTGCTCTTTTCTTATGTTCTTGTTTGCTTCCTCATTTTGATGAAATCTGGATCTGTGGGGTTCCGTGAAGCACCTGCTTTTTTCCATTCCCACCATGTTAGGCGACAATATTTTACAGCCTCATGGATTTTTTCTGACCATGGTCGGTAACGCTGAAGTTTAAGGCGCACCCCAGGTTTAAAATTTGGAATGCTATTTACCATAGCCAATTTCAATACTGCATTCAGGTGTCTTATTGGATAAAGTATATCCAGGTCTGAAGAATTTCCAAGATAAAAGGAATCAAAAGATCTCAAGTTTTTTTGATAAATAACTGATAGTTCTGCTTATCACACTTGACCCAATTTGGTTTGCATTTCATGATAACATTTTCTTTTTTTCCCGTACCTACTGGTAGCTCCATTCGCATTACGACCGGAACATGGTCAGATGTATTTAGGGCTACACTTTTCTCCACAAACACAGACTTCACAAATCTCTGCCGGATCTTATTGAAAAGAATATAATCTATCTCAGCATTGTCAGTTTTGTTTGGGTGAAAGAAAGTGGACACGCCCTTTTGTTGATGCTCTAGGGAATTTGAGGCCACTGCTGCCTGGAGCAGCACATCCTGTGCATTTCCTCTTTGCCTACTCAAAGAGGCATTGAAATCCCCCGCTAACAGGACAATACGGGTCTTTTGGTATATACTCAAAACTTCCTCAATTTGTTCCAGACAGCTTTGAAAATTGTCCTCATTTTTTGCATTTCCCTTTGAGTTTCTACATGGCATACACTCATTGCATATGCAGATGGGAGGTGATGACTGCACCTTAATGACAACCATTCTGTTTTCTCCGTGTATAAGCTTTTTAACTTTAAGGCCCATATATTTTTATGGAACAACAAAGAGAATCCTCCATATCCTCTGAGTTTTTGGTTAGGGGGTAGGGGGTCATTGTCATCAACAGCTTTGCTATAGGCATAATGAGACACAAAGCTCGTTTCAATATTGCTTAACTGGAACGAGAATAACCAATGCTCCTGGATTGCAAGAATATCACAGGTTTTTAACAACTCCCTTAGGTATACTTCATTAGTCTCAATATTCTTCACATTAAATGTGCCTATTGTTAACAGCTTTTTCTCTTCCATGTTGATTCAGAGGCCCTGCCGCTCCACAAAAAAGACTTCTTGATGTCTGCCCTATTATGAGGTGATATATCAGCATTGCTGCCTGTGGCCACTGGGCAGGGTAACCTTTCAGTATCTGTCCCTCTCACACACTCAGTACTAGCCCCTAGGTGTGCACCGACCTCCTGGGGCAAGACAGTACTGTCTTCTACATCAGAGACAGTATCAATTCTCAAATTAATCGTGTTTGAATCCAATGTGGGGACAGGGGGATAGGAATCACCTAATGCATCTGCAGGATCTGTGCAGAGAGTAGTCCCCCGCTCATGTGGTTCAGTCTTCCTGTCAGAATTAACAGCATTGTTGTTTTTTTTTCAATATGGGGAGCCACAGGGCCTACGACACTAGTTACATGACGCTCACTTGGCTTTGATATGGCACTGCTACTCTCCACGGTTGGATTATACGCAGGGCCTGTAGCACTATTTACAGAGCCCCTGTTGGGCCTCATTGTGGCACTACTATCGTCCCCACTGGGGTTATATGCATAATTCTCCGTACGACACTCAAGGTCAGCCCTTTTTAGATTTGTCTGCACCTGTGTTTGTTTGTTAGGCCTCTGCACTTGAGGAACAAATCCCACTGGGTTTCCTATCTATCGGCCCGCCGGTAAAAAACTGCCGTCTTGTAGCAATTAATGACCAACGTAGGTCAAAGGATAGACGGCCTAATTGTTGTCTGTGATGTTTGTTTGTTTGATTGTTTGCAATTGGTGAATTAAACTGATGGAAAGTGTTATCTTGTCATTATTTCGTGTATAATTATGGTTATCCGTTTTACCCATTGGAAAGAGACATGGAAACACTTTTGCCATTTGTGTAAGATTCTACAAATGTCTTCTGCATGATTTGTCATAATTGCAAGATGTAATATTGCAGACGTCAGATGAAATGAATGCAATTAATTTCAAATATGTTTGCATTATCATTATAATGGGGAAAACGGATTGTGCGATTAACGGCATGTGCGATAGTTAAAATGGTCTACATGACGAGAACTCAGAATTTTCAGACCTCAAACCCCTAGGAAACTCTACCTGGCATAAATTTAAATTGTAACTAAACCATAACATGAGCATTCGATACAAGTTTATTGCCAAATAACATAGACTCATCTACAGAGTCCATGTTGATCGCACATAAAACGTATTGATTAAGATGGAGACTTAGGCCAAAAATTAGACCTAGCTTTATATATTTTCAGAAAACATCTTTGTCATGAGAGGTAAGATTATCGATATTACTTTCAGTATAATCGCATATGCGATAAGTATTAAATTCTCATGACCTGGCACAATAGCTTTATACGAAAAAAACGTGCACATAATCTCTATCCAGCCAAAAGTGTTGAAGATTTTAGCTGTTAAACTACATTAGCATTGAAAATATATTTGTACTTACTATTCACATAGATTTCAACAAAATAGGTTGATTTTTCTTCTTGGGGCGAATCGACCAGGGGCAAAACGACTAGGGGGCGAAACGACTAGGGGGCGAAACGACCAGGGGCGAAACGACCTGGGGCGAAACGCTGCTGGAGCGAAACGTCTAGGGGGCGAACTGGATCTGGGGTGAAACGACCCGGATTCATCATATGCATCAATAATGACAAGCTCATGGTTGGATATTGTTAGGCATAATTAAGTGCAAATTTATTAAATTTCTTAATTCAAGTTAGAATTTTTGATTCTGCTGGTTATGGTAAAAATGAATGGGCAGAATATAATTATGAAATATGGGCATACTTGTGAGCTACAACACCCGCTCGGATTTTGTCAATATTACTGCATCAGTCAATATTTGCCCTATGTCAGTGTATCTGCACCACATTGGCACGTTTCAAGTCTACACCTCTTTTGGTAATAATGACGGTCCAGATCACCTGGCGTCTTATGGAGCAAACATGATCAGGACCCACACTGTTTATTAACCACATAATTCTTATAAACCTTTATCCTGCCGCTACGTTTGACCTGAAAATAGTCTCCTTTTTATGTCTGTGACCGTGACCTTAAGACGAGTTAAAAGGAGTTGAGATGATAAATTTGGTTTATCAAAGTTGATACATAATATTGGTTTAGAATTTATCACAGTATCATCTTTCATCCCCTTTTATAATTTAAGAAATACATTCGATTTTCTGTCTGTTCATGGAATCCTGAACTTTTTGGGTCTCTTGCAAAGCATATTACTTTTGCAAGAGACCAAAGTATTTTTGATTCCATGAATGGACCAAAAATTGAATTTATTACTTATATTTACATTTTGTTTTATCAGTCAAGTATCCATCTTCAATTTTTACCTAACTTGGCTGGTTTCCCAGATATTTTGAATTAAATTAGACATAAAGGAGGATTTGGAATGGCCGAAATGCCAAATTTCCGTGCTTAGCTTCATGGCGATACGTGTTCAATGTCACACAAACGTCGGTAAACCAGAAACGTTATTGGATGACGTTAACGTTGGTCAGCTCAAATGACACGTATGTAGGTGTGGCTTAAATTGATTTTTTTCACGAAGGTATGAACAACATCTAAAATGTAAAGGTTTATTTAAAACTTGCCGTGAAAATATAAAATATTTCAAGTTCAACGTCACAAACTTAGTAGTTTCCTGTTCAAGTTTTTAAGATTACTTTTTGTAGACCTTATAAGGAAATAAATTATTCATTCACAATGTATTTATACACTGATCCAAAATTTTGTGCAGTGGATATGTTATAGGGTTTGCATAAGACGAGCTCTAATAAACATTTTTGGATGCTAGGCCGGGAAAGAGCGATAGCTCTCCGTGCACATGGTGAGCTATAAATGAATATCAGATTGGTCACCAAATGAGCTGCGACATGAAATTTCCAACAGTGTGGTATGTGCGACCAGCAAAGGCTCAGACCAGCCTGCACATATGTGCAGACTGATCAAGGCCTTTGCTACTCGCTTGAATATTCTAGGATTGTTAAGCTGACAGAACAGCATTTGGAGTTTCTAAGCTCAAAATGAGACTGCACAGGCCGGTCTGAGTCTACACTTGTCACTTGTTGGAAATCGCATGTCGCGGCTCAAATATCAAAGGATCTCGGACATTTTTAATGAAGGATTGCCAATAAAAGTGGCCAGAAAAATGTTTCAAAGAAAACGATAGTTTTCCATCAAAAGATGGTAGGTTCAACTATCGAATTATTCGCAAAAGCGTTTTTCTCACTGGGCAAGGGTTGAAACCCCTGTTTTGGCTATTCAACATATAGAAAATAGAATAAATTTGTTTTACTGAAGTGCTTGCCCCCTCCCAGGGGGAGGGCAGGGGGACGATGTCAAAATGCTCAAAAACAATTATAAAAACTTATTAGGTACTTATTTTGTACAAATCTGTAGGAAAATATCAAATTACAATGGCATGTATCAGGGCTTCAGTTATGATTGCATACCAAGCAATTAATTGCCTTTTTTCTCAACCAAAACATACATTGTGGGTACTCAAAAGAACCGTCGCAATGAGACGGTTCTTTTAAGTACCAAATTATAGGTTTAATTTGATGAGCAAGAAAATATTTATAATTTTAAGCTCAAAAATTGTGTTTATCTAGACTACGACTTATACAGTATGCAGGTATGATACACCTCAGTGAACATGTCAAACTGGCTGAACTTGATATACAACAGGTAGTTTTCCAAAGTTATGGACAGCATACTTATTTGAAGCGATGAAATCTTCTCAACCTGAATTGTATGCAAACGCATCACTTTCGTCTCAAGTTTTATCCCCCAATCATTATATTTCCATGTATTTCGGTGAATATCTGGCGAAACTTTGACTTTCTGTGAAGTAAAAGAGCTACGTGCATTAATGGTCTTCTTTGGCCCCCTTATGAGACTAAAATATAAAAATTGTTGTTCACCAATTTCTTATTTGTTTATCAGAACAATAACCAAAGTGTTAAAGTCTCAAATTATTTTTGACTTTTACCATTTGTATGAAACAAAAATGGCTGCCAAAATAGGACATTGACCATTTTGGAGCAAATTTGAGACGTTTGCCAGAGAAATTAACATAGAGCTAAGCAAATACAAAAAAGATATTTTAACAGAAGACAAGAATTACCATAGTACACAACATATTAAAAGGCTTTTTTATATTTAGCTGTGCTGATATCTGATCTTTAAAGATCAGTCTCCAAAAGCTTTAAATTTGGTCCAAAATGGCAATTTCTCTATTTTAAGCCTATTTTGTTGGCCATTTTTTTACCAAAGCAACTGTAAAATTTAAATATATGCCGAAATTTTACACTTCCTTTATTCTTCTAACAAACCGACCAAAAGATATTGGTGAAAAGCAATTTTCAGTTTTTGGCTCTAAAGGGGGCCAAATTAGCCCCTTAATGCACGTACCCCTTTGGTCCCAAAAATAACCCCCAAATTCCTAATGTCCTGGCATAATTATGCAATATTTTCAAAATATTTTTATTTTGCTAGGAACACACAATGTAAGGGTTTGATTTAACCCTTAATGCCCCAATCGCAGCAAAAGTCGACTGCTTTTTTCGTCTGCTGAAATGTTTAAGAAGCCAATATGGCAAACAGTGTGGACCCAGATCAGACTGCTCCCGTTGGAGCAGTCTGTTCTGGGTTCACACTGTTTGCTTCTGTACTTAATTCGTCAGTAATGTTAGGCAATTATTTGCAGCAGAGGACTTCAGCAGACGACATTTTCAGATGCATTTTTTTCTTAGCGCTTTAAGGGTTAAGCACAAAAATATAGTTGTCAAGTATACATTATCCTAGCCACAGGCTGTCAAAATTTGGGTAGATTGAATATGAGACTTCTGAGGTCCTTTATACGATCAGTCTTTATAGCTGATAAAAAGGTGGGTGGGAGGTTTTTCAGTCGCTCCTATTATTTACTGAATTGTTTCAATATAACCTAATAAACGTTTCCTATCTCACGGCATGTTACCTTTATCAGGTTATGATGACGTTGCACTTTTTGAATGACGTCGCTAATGACGCTAGATCACACAAAAATAAAAAAATACATCATAATTGCTAGTTTGAAGAGTGTTCAACAATGGGTAAACTGATAAATAGAATACCAGGCTCGGCAAGCCTCGCGATGTCTACAAGCGTTCTCAAAACCTTGCCTGGTAAACTTGATATCAAAAGACACTCACCTAGTATTCTCTATATCTCGACAAGCCTCGCAATGTCAACAAGCGTTCTCAAAGCCTTGCCTGGTAAATTTGATATCAAAAGACACTCACCTAGTATTCTCTATATCTCGGCAGCCTCGCGATGTCAACAAGAACAAGAAGTGAGCTAAGCTCACATACCCCCGGCGGTAGCCATCAGAGGTGGTAGCACTTTCAGAGAAAAGACAAAATTGTCAAAGATTTCATAATCTTAAATGAGAAAACTTTGATGAAAAATGTCCATACCGTGTATGTGTTCTATAAGAGTGACAGATGGAAAAATTGAAAATTTGAAAAAAGAAAGCAAAATGAGTATTAGCAACTTAATTTTCATTTACACAATACACTTTGCATACCTGAAAGTGTACACAAAATTTCATAATCCTTAATCAAGTAGTTGTGGAGAAATCTGACGAAAAACGGCTATGTGTTTTATATAGGAGTGATAGAAGGAAAAATTGAAAAAGGGGGCAAAATGAGCTTTGGCATCATTATTTTCATTTACACATTACACCTAGCTTACCTGAAGGTGTACAGAAAATTTGAAAACACTGGCTCCAATAGGAATCGAGAAATCTGCGACAGAAATTTTCATTGGAGAGAAAGAAAAATGAATAAATAAAGGGACTGATAAGCAATATGTGGCTGTTTTCTTGTTACAAAATACAACTCATCACTATCAAGCTTTGTACCAAATTTCAGAATCCTAACCCAAGTAGTTGCTAAGAAATCTTTGACGAAAAAAAAGTTTACAGACAAACAGACAAACAAACAAACATAATTACAGAAAAGGCAAAAACTATATACCCCCTATATACTTCGTACCGGGGGTATACCCCCTATATACTTCGTACCGGGGGTATAACAAGCGTTAGCAAAGCCTTGCCTGGTAAACTTGATATCAAAAGACACTCACCTAGTATTCTCTATGTATCTCGGCAGCCTCGCGATGTCAACAAGCGTTAGCAAAGCCTTGCCTGGTAAACTTGATATCAAAAGACACTCACCTAGTATTCTCTATGTATCTCGGCAAGCCTCGCGACGTCAACAAGCGTTCTCAAAGCCTTGCCTGGTAAACTTGATAGCAAAAGACACTCACCTAGTATTCTCTATGTATCAGGTCACAAACCCCCGAAACATTTTTGAAATGAAGCCTATGGTTTTCAAATTGGGCCTTAATTGATGGGAGAATGGGTCTTTGGGGTTTCGTATTAGGTTATATTAAAATTAAGCTTGTCAGCTATATGGTCAAGCTAGAAAACTTAAAATTTGGCCCTGCTGGGAAAGGGCTGACCTCTTGGCTCTCGTTTGTGGTGTCTAACTGAGTTTGTCACTTTCCCATTGGTATCCTGGGTCAGGTGTGGTACTTGATTGTATTGATGCCTGATCTTTGCACCCTTTATTACTTTGTCTAGATTGGATACTTACAAATTAGCCACAAATGAAGGCACTGAACAGACTGTGCAGAATGGTCTGTGCCCTTGCTGATCACAAATCCTAGAAGTAAAGGTTCTTGCATCTGGCCAGTTTATATTCATATATTTACATTTCCACTGCTAAGGTAAGCCAACGTCAACTTGTTTACTGAAATTTGTGTGAGGTTGAACACATATCGCTAGGAAATTAAGCGCAGTTAGCCAAGTTATGTGAAAACTGAAAACTGATACTTGACTAATAACGTAAAATGTAAATATCAGTAATAAATTCGATTTTTTTGTCTGTTCATTGAATCATGAACGTGTGCATGAACGCGTGAGGTCTCTTGCAAAGTTTGTTTGCAAGACACCCGAAGTGTTCATGATTTCATGAATAGACAAAAAAATTCATTTCTTATTGCTTGGAATTGATGTTTCACATCCTGGTCAAGGTCTTGTTTGGAAGTTTTCTGGGTTCTACCTGGGACTAAGCGGTAGATATAGTGTGATGCTGCGAGCATCTTGGATAATAATTTTAAGTCATGGCGGGATGTTTTCTCGGTTTTACCTTGTACGAAGCTGAGGATATAGTGCTCAATGACACAAAACTGAGCATCTGGTCAGGCTGTAACTAAGCAGAGGATATAGTATCATTCCTGGGCTGGCTGGAACCAGCAAATCCTGAAATCAAGCCAAACACTCTACCACTGAGTCAGACTCACAAAACTTTATAGTGTCCTCTGCAGATGAGATTGGTGTTAAGCAAAACACAACAAAATACATACAGTAAATGCTAGTTTATTTCTTTTCCCATCTAGTGGCCTACTGATCATTTCAAACAGTTTAGATCCAGATCAGTTTGTCTGCTGATAGATAACCTTTGAAATCAGTTTAGGTCCAGATCAAGGCTGAAAGTCACAATCTGGATCCAAACTGTTACTAAAGATATTCCAGAAAAAACATTAACCCATAAAGCCCCACCTACAAAATGCAGCAGACGACAATTTCAAATTGTGCCGTTTGTTTTTCTTCAAAAATAACAAATAAGGCATATTTGAAAAGAATCATCTGTAAGTGTACGGTTTTATATCTGCTGCATCTATTCAAGCGTATTTCAGACTAGATTTTTTCATGGAAGCAACTGTATCAATCCTGATCACACTGCTCCTGATCTTGGTCCATTTTGTTAACAATTAAGGCTAACTTAAAATTTGTTGTAGTCAGCACTTAAGCCAAATCGAAAAAGTTTGGTGCCAATGAATTTTGATTGTAGCCAAGGTTTTAGCCCAAAACAAGCTGTTCTGTATTTAGATATGGCACATTTCTAACGAGTGAAGGAATAATTAATAATTATTTTTTAGGAGAATCCAAAAGCTGATCAAATGAATAAAAGTCAATAAGCAATGCACCAGTAAGGGTCAGTGAAAAAACTTAGTTTTGGCAAGTGATAGTTCAAACCAGCAGACCTTAGTTTTGAAAAAAAGATTTCAGTTGAATCTGTGCAAATGTTATATCTTAAACTTGACATCTAGAACTTTTGTTAGGATCAAAATACAAAAATATTCACACCTGAATCTTCTATATATCAAAGCTTATATCGGAAAATTACCTAAGGATTCATAGCTGTCATTTTTTTACAACCAAACTTCTTCATGCATATGTTCAATGTGTCTATATTGTGAAGGCAAAGTATCAAATTGCTGAATCAAAAGCTGTGGTAGGGGTTGATCGGCTCATGAAGGCATTATCTAAGCATATACAATAGCCATATAAGGGAAAATTGTCTAAGTTCTCATAGTTGTAATTTTGTCAAAATTATTTAACCAAAACTCCTTCATGCATATGTTCAATGAGTCTTCATTTTTTAGGCAAAGTATCCCATTGCTGAATCAAAAGCTGTGGTAGGAGTTGATCGGCTAATGCAGGCACTATCTTAGCATATACAAAAGCCATATAAGGGAAATAATTGTCTTAGTTCTCATAGCTGTAATTTTGTCAAAATTATTTAACCAAAACTCCTTCATGCATATGTTCAATGAGTCTTCATTATTTCGGCAAAGTATCAAATTGCTGAATCAAAAGCTGGGGTAGGAGTTGATCGGCCCATGAAGGCACTATCTTAGCATATACAAAAGCCATTTAAGGGAAACCAAACTCCTTCATGCATATGTTCAATGAGTCTTCATTATTTAGGCAAAGTATAAAATTGCTCCAACAAAAGCTGTGGTAGGAATTGATCAGCCTGTGTATGGACTATAAAAGCACAAGCATAAACCCCTTTGTAAAAAGCAATTTAGAACTACAAAGTGAAATGACTCCTAGAATTAGCCCCTAACTCTTACTTTTTTGTTAAAATTATTTGTCTTGTATATGTAAATATGTTCAATTTCCAGCAATGACTCTATTAAGGAAACAAAATGTTACTGACACACAACGTGAAAACGGTACATGGGGGTATAAATACACTTAGTAAATAGGTATTTTTAACCACTTAGAATATACTTTTCGCCAATAAGTTGAGTCCTGAATTAAGGCTACTTAAGGCTACTTAAGAAAATACAGCTGTGCCTTAAGTTAAGTATGCTTACTGTCAAAGTATCATAACCAGTATTTACACTAAATTGTGAGAGACATAATTCTTTGCAAGCATGCTAGGTAGTTTTTCATCCTTTTTGTCATCTGCTGACTTTTCAATTAACATTTTAAAACATTCTTTTCTGAATATTATCAGTGTCAAACAGTTTGGATCCTGATCACGACTGTCAACCCTGACCTGTGTCTAAACTAAAGTTATCAGCAGATGACAAAAATCTTGGCTAGCATTTAGAAAAAAAAATCTGGTTAAAATTGTGAACATTTTCTTACCCTTAATTTTCAGCATATGCTTTTAGTGCTTAAAGCTGCATATTCTGTAACTTTTGGTCTTCTAATTTTAAAAATAATGTTTTTATTTTTCAAGAACACAGTAAAAATACTCAAATCAAGTAAACATTTTACCATTTTCGTAAATCTTAACAGGTTATCACTATCAAAACAACTGCATTTATGTTAAAATTCAACGGTCTAAAATTATTGGAGGGACGCAAATAATTACCAATAAGAGAAAAAATCACCTATTTGATAAGATAATTCACTTTTCTGTGCAGTTTTCAGCTGTACTGAACATTTTTATTGTGAAAACATAGCTTAATTCTACTTTTACAAATGATTTAAAAAGAAAATAAAATTTTTCGAAAAATGTTCATAGTTACATTCATTAAGACGGTTCTTTTGAGTACCAACAACATATGCTTTAGTTGAGAAATAAGAAACTTATTTTTCTTTTTTTAAGTCCTGTAATCAGGTATTTTTTGTTTTCTCCAGAAATACGCTGGTATTAGGGTCATCAACTGGAAGATTCCATTTGCAAAATTTATTTAAATTAACTCTTTGCATGCTGATATCTAACTTTTTAAAAAATTAAATTTTTCACAAAAATTCTTTCAGAACACTAACATAATGTTAAACTTTTTAGTCTAGATCAAGGACGACATTCTGTCAGTCCTGATCTGGGTCTAAACTGTTTTGATAACAAAAGTAGTTGCTAGCAAGGAAAGAATTAAATCAAAATATTGTCACTTTTAGTTTTAAGTGCCAATATTTTGAGAAAAACAGGTTTTTGTTTTTCTCATAATATTGTCACTTAAAATTGTCTTTCGAAAAATAGAGTCACTTAAAACTGTTTCTCAAAATATAGTCACTTAAAACTCTGTTTTCCTCAAACGACTAGGAAAAGTTCACTGATCCATCATGTCTTTTGTCTAAATGTTTGTTAATGAATCACCAAAGCTTGTGAACAGCAAAGGTACCAGACCTGAAACGGAAAAAACAAAGGTAAAAAATGATAATATATAAGACAAGTAAGGAACACAATTCACTATAGCTATACTGCAATCAAGTGGACATTCAATTGTTAAAAAAAAGTTTGGTAAATTTTCTAAAATTTTAAATAGTAGTGGCCTACTTTCTACTGTCCTACCAGCCAAGAGTGATGGTGACTTCATGTTTTGTTAACAAAGTTATCAAGGACTTATAATGGATAGATCACTTGTGTATTAATCCTATCCTCAGGATAGGATTAATACACAAATGATCTATCGATTCGTGTTAGCTCAAGTTGTGGCCGGTCACAAAAGCCAAAACAAACAGGACATGCCCAGATCAGACTGCTGAAGAAGCAGTCAGATAAGGATCCTCTGTTATTTCTTACAACCGCTTTGGGAGTTCCATCAGTAGTTGACTGCTTATGGAGCCTACACAGGGCAAGCCCAGATCAGACTGTTTCTCTAGAAGCAGTCTGATCAGGTCTACCCTGTTTGCTTTTCTGACTAACATTTTGAGAGTTCCAGCTCTAAAAACCAACGATCTGTTCGAGAACAGAAATTCAGAATTTTAGTTCATTTATGGTATACACTAACTTAAGACATTAAATACTTCTCTATATCATCCTATAAATTGAAATTTGAAAAAAAGTCTTAGAGAAATGTATATTGCAGATGTTTATCTGGTTAAAAATCTGAGCCTACCCATATTAGATTAATATTCTACATTCCCTCAACTACAGGGATTTTCCTACTTTTCTGAAGTCAGGGCCAGGGGTCTGTTCAATTTGGGAAAAAAGCATTTGGACCATCAAAGTTGGGATAACTTGATGCAGACTAAAAGAAACGGACTTCAATTTTAAATTGATTAAAGACCATGGATACCAGATGTTGCATCTATTGCCATTCATGAAAACTCAGGAAAATTTGAATAAAAATGTAAATGAAGACAGGTTTCATTCACATTTTTATACAAATATTCACGAATCTGTAATTTTGCTATTTTTGTTCCGATTTTCATGTAGAACTAAGTAATTGAAAATGATATACACAATGTGAGGAAGTATTTTTGCTTATTCTTAAATTGAAAAAGGCCCGATACTCAGCCCCAGATCAGGCCTAGGAAAATCTTTAACTAATTAGCTTACTCTATCCTGTATCTATACATTATTAATATATCATACTGAGTAGAAAACTGTGTTGATCTTTTATGACCCCTGGGCTCAGATTCAGGTTTTACTAGATTCACTGGCATTACTTGTAAAAGTTTTATGTAAGTATCTCAACAAAATTTCTTATTTACCATCTTAACTTATGCAAAAAATCTAACCAAACATAACTGTATTTTATAATTCAGATGAACATGTCCGAGTGAGCAGGGTTTAATCAGGTTGCTTTTAAAGTGCAGTCTGAGTTGAATCACCACTGTGTGCCATTCAAGATGCTATTTTATTCATGAGATAATCAAATTGTTTCAGCTGAAATATTTTTATTCAATACCAACTTTTTCCAAATAACTTTCAGGAATACCAGAGTGTCAAACAGTTTGGATCCAGAACAAGCCTAACATTTTGTCGAGCCTGATCTTGACTCAAACAGTTTGCAAAGGTAATCCTGGGCTTACCCTGGCTCAGAAGTTGTTGTAGCCAACACTTTAGCCAAATGGAAAAAGCTGGAGCCAAATAAAATTAACTTTAGCCAAGGGTTTAGCCAGAATGTAGTATCAACAATTTGTTTTGTATTTAAATCTTTACCTGCTATGGGCAACTTTTGTTGTCTGCTGATAACCTTTGCAAACAGTTTGGACCAAGATCAGGCCCGACAAAATGTCGGGCCTGATCTGGATCCAAACTGTTTGACACCCAGTTAGTAGTTAAGGTTTCTATATGAATACTCATGTTGTTCTAAGTTGTTAAACAAGTTGACAAAAAGAGATAAAATGCAACATTTGCAGAGCACTTCATCAGTTTTGCAATAAGTTTAATAACTTCAATAATACAGGAATATGAATGTTAGATTCTATTTCATCATATGAAGTTAAGGCTTCTATATGAATACTCATGTATTTTCTAAGTTGTTAAACAAGTTGACAAAAAGAGATGAAATGCAATATTTGCAGAGCACTTCATCAGTTTTGCAATAAGTTTAATAACTTCAATAATACAGGAATATGAATGTTAGATTCTATTTCATCATATGACGTTGCATC
Source organism: Loripinus fragilis (assembly GCA_964019695.1). Taxonomy (NCBI): domain Eukaryota; kingdom Metazoa; phylum Mollusca; class Bivalvia; order Lucinida; family Lucinidae; genus Loripinus; species Loripinus fragilis. The sequence goes on from OZ026522.1 coordinate 94,852,009, forward strand.
TGGGAGTGATATAAAATCATGCATTAAAATGGATAAACCATAAGTGGTTTACTGATTTTTTACGCAAGGAAAGTTATTTCAAAGTAATCTTTATGTCATATGATAAATAGAATCTAACATTCGTGCTCTTATATTATTGAATTTATTTAAACTTGTTGGGATAAAGTGATAAAATGCTCAGCAAGCCTCACATTTTCTCTTTTCCACAACTCATTTAATAAATTCAATAAAATATTAGCACTCATGTAAGATTCTCGATTTATATGACATTGAATTTGGCTTGAAATTCCATATTCGCTGTGAAAATGTTCAGATACTGGTATTTTCATAATAATTAGGCAACATTATGATAGACGTCATTATGTAATGTTACTAAATATTTAAACCACTAGTGGTTAATGGAGTTCAATACAGGACATTGTTTCACTCCTAGGAGCAACACTTTCTGATTAAGTTAGGGTAAATAATATGGTACTTACATTTCCCAATTCTCAAATATAGCAATTTTATAATGGCCTCCACCATCCCCTTATAGTCATCCTTACACCACCTTATCTTGGTATACAAAACAAGCACTGCAAAATAAAAGTTAATTGTAGTGTGAAACAATTCTACTGGTGTCTAACTTTCTACATGCTAGTAGCAATTTGTCATCTGCAGAATATTTAAGTAAAGTTTGGGACCAGATCGGTCGCAGCAAAATTACTATAGATTTTGATACAAATATTTCAAAGGCTAAGGTTGAAATACATGGATCCCAACTTTCAACAAGCAAGTGACCACTTGTTATCTGCAGACAGCTTTTGCAAACAATTTAAACTCAGAAATTTGGACCTGACAAATTGTGGGGTCTGATCTGAATCATCACAGTTTGACACATTGATATTCGGCAAAATTACTATATAGATTTTGATACAAATATTTCAAAGGTTAAGGTTGAAATATATGGATCACAACTAGTGAGCACTTGTCATCTACTGACACCTTTTGCAAACAATTTGAACCACGATGTTTGGACCTGACAAATTGTGAGGTCTGATCTGAATCATCACAGTTTGACATTATAGTAGTATTCCAGAAAGATAATAGCTGTATCCAGAATTCAAAATGTTTAAAAGTGATTGAGAGAAAAATTAAAGGAGCCAAATAAGGTGGTACAATGAAGATGTGACCTCTAATCAGGATCTCTACCAGTGACCTCTAATCAGGATCTTTACCAGTGACCTCTAATCAGGATCTCTACCATCTTTTCCACTATATAGGAGACCCCATTTAAAAGCAAATTCATCCTGGGTGATTTTTCATACTTTTGCTGTCTGCTGTCTCAATTTTAAATCATTTCTGCTAAAATTCTTTCTAGAACATTATCAGAGTGTTAAAAAGTTTAGATCCAGATCAAGAACAGCTTTCAAATAAGTCCTGATCTGGATACAAACTGTTTGCAAACTTTATAATCAGACGACAAAAAGTGCCACTAGCAAGGAGAAAAAAATTAACTGTAACATAATACTTACTAGTAGAAAGGAGAAACTTTTGTTTTACTTTTGAGTAAAATATAAGAAACATTTTGAATGATTTTGACAAAACTTTGCTTACATTTTTGTAAATTTTTAATCCTATACAATGCAGAAAGAATGTCCAGAGATATTTCAAAACCTAACAGAATCGTTTGGAAATAATTTTGGAAATAGTTTGGACCCAGATAAAACATTGGGCCTGATCTTGACTTTTCTTGAAATTATGATGGTATTCATGAAAGAATAATCCTAAACTAGAGGACCTGAAGGTCCTGAGGCGCTCACCTGATCTTAATAATGTTAAAATAGGTCAAGGTCAACTACAGCTTATAATGGAACAAATTTTGTTTTACCATATATGGGGGTTTCAGCTATTTTGGTCAAGTGACCTAACCAATCTAATGAATAATCCATCAAAAAGCCCAATGATTTCTGAGAAAAGGATGTTTAGATAGGTGTGTGGCGGTCCAAATGAGTGGCTTTGGATACAAATTCACAGATCAGCTTGACATTTGGTACTTAATATAAAATAATTGTCTCATTATGTTTTACTATAATGAATTTGGCTTAAACAGTTATAGAAAAAATGAATATTTTAAGATTTTCCCCATATAAATGCATTAGGAATCTTTGACAATGCTATAAAGTAGGTCAAGTCAAAGTCAACCTAGATTCATCATTTGTGCAAACCTGGTAGGGCTCACATCTCCAATGCTACATACCAAGTCTCAAAGCCAATGGCCCTTTGATTTTAGAGAAGAACCTATTTAATTAGTTTTTACCATATATGGGCGTGGTGGCTATCTTAGTCATGTGACCATAACAATTTGTATAAATTTTGGCTAACCAATTATAAGGAGTTGTCATATGAAATTTGATTGTAATTGGCCAAGTGGTTTCTGAGAAAACTGTTTTAATATGTTGATGAGACTCCAATATGAGCGACCTTGGCTGAAAGGTCAAAGGTCAATCTTGACAGTTGCAACTTATTTATAAACACTTGATTGAACATAATAAATGAGAATAATGCATTTGGTTTCAACAGTATTCAAAAAATCAACTTTTCAAAAATGACCCATTCGAATGCATACGGAAGCAAATTTGACCTCGACGTAAAGTAAGTCAAGGTCATCGTGCGATCATCATTTGAACAAACTTGGTAGGCCCTACAGTCCCTATGCTACATACCGAGTCTCAAAGTCACTGGCCTTCTGGTTCTGGAGAAGAAGATTTTAAAAGGTTTTTACCATATATGGGCGTGGTGGCCATCTTTGTCATGTGACCACCAAATTTTGTATACATTTTAGCTAACTTATCATAAGGAGTTTACTAATGAAATTTGAGTTCAATTGGGCCAACGGTTTGTGAGAAAACTGTTTTAATTTATTGATGGGACCACAATATGAGCGACCTTGGCTGAAAGGGCAATGGTCAACCTTGACCTTTGAAACTTATTTATAGCCATTGTCTCATTAGTTTTAACATATCAAGTAAGAATAATGACTTTGTCTTTAACAGTATTCAAAAAATCAACTTTTCACAAAAAATCCCATTTAATTGCATTAGGAAGCAAATTTGACCTTGACATTAAGTAAGTCAAGGTCAACCTAGGGTCATCATTTGAACAAACTTGATAGGCCCAACATCCCAAATGCTACATACCAAGTCCCAAGGTCATCGGCCTTCTGGTTCTGGAGAAGAAGATTTTTAAAGGGCTTTTACCATATATGGGCGTAGCGGCCATCTTGGTGATGTGACCAAAACCATTTGAACAAACTTTCCTCCCTGCGTCCTAAGGAGTCTCCATATGAAATTTGAGTTTAATTGGCCAAGTGGTTTCAGAGCAGAAGATGTTTGAAAATGTTGACGGACGGACGACAGACGATGGACGGATGGATGGACAGAAGACAGAAGCCGTGGTGACTGGTATACTATTAGCTCACCCATTAGCATTAAATTGGTTTAGAAAAAACTCAGATGACAAGAAAGCAGCAGGCAAAAATTTAAAGTTAGCCTTTGATATATCTATAACTCCAGTGTCGTCTGCCGATAAACTTTGCGAACAGATTGGACCCAGATGATTCCCAAAGGAACATAGGGCAGAATTTGGATCCAATCTGTTTGACACTCAGATGGTATTCCTATAAGTTTTTTTTAGAAAGTGGAAATCAGCAGATGACAAGAAAGCAGCAGGTAACAATTTAATGTTGGCCTAATTTAGTGCCATCTGCTGATAAACTTTGCGAACGGATTGGACCCAGATGATGCCCAGATGGCCTTCGGGCCTGATCTGGATCAAATCTGTTTGACACTCAGATGGTATGCCTGAAAGATTTTTGAAAAAAAATGATTTGAAAAAAATCATCAGACGGGAAAAAAAAATCATGAAAAATTGTCCAGTGTGCAAAGAGTTAACTATTTACTTCATAATAGTTCCTTTGACCCCTTTGAAATATAATGTATGTGAAAATATTATGGAAAATAGAGCATTTGCTCTTTTGGAGCAACTGTTCCACTTTCCAAGTTTTCAAAAGTATTCAAAACTTGGAATTTGATATTGATGGGGGAGGAAAAGCTTTAATCTTGATCAGCTGGTAACATAGGATTTACAAAGTTAGTTAATTGGTATATGTGAATTGTCTAGTTAATACATGTATTTTCTTTATTACAACTAAGCTAATAACCAAACATACTTGCAACGTTTTTTTTTCAACATTTAACCATGGAAATAAATGCTATAAACCCAGATCAGGCTGCTCTTATGTCTGATCTTGGGCCATTTGTTTGAAATATAAGCCATGAAAGTAAATAAGCAGATGATCGAGCAGACAGCCAGCTATCACTAGTTTTAGCTCTAAGCCAACCAGTAGTAACTTGTTGGGAGCAGCTCACATCTGCTTAAGTTCTAAAGTAGTTTATATTGCAAACAAATAGAGACGAATATGGACCCAGATCAGACTGTTCCTTTAGTCTAATCAAGGGTTCATATTGTTTGCTTTCATTTGGATATCTAGTCTGAAGTGCAATTGATTAGTTGCAGCAGCAGTAGATAGCAGCCAATCACAACTGCAGCAGACGACATATTTCAACATCTTTCCCAATTGTCGAAAAAATAAGGTATGAGATTTCATGAGAATCGTCTGCTGCAAATTATAGGTGGCGCTTAATGGATTAAGTATAAATTGGTATACATACTATTTATAATGTGATTGTTTCCATATTTGCCAACACTGTAGGACTATGAGACTTGGACCTGTAAAAAGAAAGATCAAATTGGTAAGCTCTTTGCATACTTGGTAATATTTTAAGCTAACTTCTAAAAATAAAAGGATTCAATTCTGGACTGACGTTCTGTTGGTCCTGATCAGAGTCCAAACTGTTTGCAAAGATTATCAGCAGACTCCAAGTTGCCCCCATACAACATTAAAATTAATTCTTACCCAACTATTGATTGGAAAATGTCAAAAATTTGCGAAAATTTGTAGGAAACAGCTTGGCGTCTTAATTATGCAACATTTCGTTGTATGACATCTCGCATCATGCAAATGCAACCCTCCAATTTGAGACGAAACTGCAGAAGTGCATTCGAATGGGGATAACCATATTCAAAGTTTTCATTTGGGGAGGTATAACGTCTGATATATGCTTGCGTATCACATTTTACGGCTCCGCTCCCGCATCACCGTAAAACTAAATATCCAACTGTATATCTGACAATATACCTCCCCAAATGAAAATTTTGAATATGGTTATCCCCTTTGAATGTTTTAACCTTTTTCAGGATTCTTCTTCCTTTGCTCTTTAATCTGCTCATGTTCTAAGCATGCCTTTATTGCATACAATATGGACCCAGAACTGAAATCAGACTGCTTCCTGTCTGACCAGAGTTTATAGGGTTTGCTATCTGCAGCTGACATAAAATTCAGATAGCATTTTCAGGTAGGATATGTATTAAGTGATGTGTTAGCTGCTTAAAAGTTTTAGAGGATCAAGAATAAATAAATTAACTATCCCCAGAAAATCATGAATACTTCGGGTCTCTTGCAAAGTCCTTCGGGCTTCACTTACTTTGCATGAGACTCTTGCCTTCATGATTCCATGAACATACCAAAGCTAAATTTATTGCTTATATTTACATTTTATTATAAATATCTAAAATTTAAAAATGATTTATAATTTAGGAAACAAAATAGTTTTGTATTTAATATGAAATCTTATTAACGGTTTTGTTATTGTATTAAACGGAAAAGCGGAACAGCCAGCGTTAACACAGACCGGCAATGGAGCAAAGAACAGGCTTGTTTTGCATGTGCGACTCGGTGTGGCACGCTGTCTATCACAACACCAGTGTCACTTCTGGCAAATGAGCTCATTGTTTGAAGCGTGTTGCGCAGGCAAGTGAGCTTGGCAACTGTGAATCATATTTATGTCATTCATGAGGCTATGAACGGTTGCAAAAATCTGAAGGTTCATTGAAGGATTGCCTCGAAAATATAAATATGTATTACTAACCTACAGAACTGCTGGCACTCATTCAGAGAAAGTATTAACGCTGCTTTCCCAGGGGTAATTCCTTAGACATCTTAGCAAAGCACTGCAAACACAGGACAAGGTGCCTGATTGCTGAAAGATCTGAGGCTTCTGAAAACATTTATTTATAATTTTACATACATAATTTTACAATCTTATAATAATAATAAAAATAATAATAAAAACATTTTAAAATGAACGAGCTCACTAGAATGAAGTAATTATCACAATTATGACCAGTGTAGACTCCGATGAGCTTGTGCATAAGCACAGTCTTGTCAGAGCCTTTGCTGTTCACACACTCTAAATATACAAGTAGGATAATTTAGACTAAAACATTGACAAAAAGGCTACCCTTGATCTACATGTTTAAGGAATTATACTTTATACCAATGCAATAACTACTATCATCTTATGAGCTGGTTCAAATGATGATGATGATGATGATGATGATGATGATGATGATGATGATGATGATGATGATGAAGGTGATTAAAATGATATGAACAAAATAATATTCCAAATATGCGAAATACTATTAACAGGCATCTGTTTAATTACAACATCATTTCATTATGTTTGGTCCAAAAGCAAGTGTTTAGTTTTGAAAATCTGAAAAACAATAACTGGGACATTATCAACTAGGTGTAATGAGTAAAACTATTTTTACCCATAAATGGCGTGTTAAAAGCTATAGCAAGAACACATGTCATAGTGTTATAGCTAGAAATGGGGAGTATGATATCACATCTATATTTCAATGATTTTTGTGTGTATCTTTTTCGTTGTTTTCATTTTTATTTTAATCAAATTACCAACCAATTTTACCCACAGATGTTCGTCACCACCATAGAAAAGTTTTTTGGTCTCAAAACATTTCATTTTAGGAAAAACATACAGTTTCATTTGAAGTAAATAAGGAAAAGTCTACAATTTTGATGTTAATGAGGTATTTATGTAAAGCCACTAAAAGTATTACATTTATTAAAAAATAAAGTATAAGAAAATACTAAGAAATTAGGAACACTGTACCAAATCATAACCAACGAACCAGGAGCGAAATATAAAAAGCAAAACCATAACTAACAAATCCGAAGCTAACTCAAAACAACACAAACCAATCCCAAAGAAATCAAAACTCAAATCTGGACAAACTAAAGTAAAACAAAACCAAACCTAAAAGATATAAATCAATATACTACCATGACAGCGGAATAAATCCATTATTTACCCAACACAACTAAAACAGAATACCTCTGCCACAATCAAAATCTACACCAGAAAACATATAAAGTGTTCAAAAACCCTCAAAAACCACTACAGAATAAAGCCAATCACATTGTCAAGGAAAACCATTTACCTGGGAAACCGTCAATCATAAACCTATAACTCCTAGATGTGCAAGAGATCAAAACAAAGAGCAAAAAAAACAGTGTTCCAATTTCTTAAGAGCCTTAATAAATTTTATGTTTACTTCAAATTTTGATGACAAAAATACCTCATTATAATAAAAGGGTGCTCTGATCCAAAATTTCCATAAAAAAATCAAATATAAATACTTGAATTGACTTTTATCAAGAATTTAGGCAGCTAGAAATTTCGATAAAAAATCACATTTCAATTTGAGTAACAGGTGGATTAAACAAGAAGGAAGTTATAAAAGACATTTAAGTTTGACCTGTATTCTTTTTTAACTTTAATATTTTTTTCAGTTTCCCTCCCACCTACAAACACTAATAGATTTAAGTCCGAAATAGTGAAACATTTAATGATATTGTTAACCTAAATGATGCTGCATCAACAGAGTGAAGAAGATAAATTTTCAGTTACTTTAGATTTTTGAATCTATTTGTGTTCCCTGCTAACCCAATCATATCACTTAATATTACACCGCAGACGTTTGTTAAGCATATTAGTTAATAAATTCTTAACATCCCAGTCAACAAATTTCAGTTATGTCGGGATGGGTCTTCCTGGGTTGAACCAGTATAAACCAAGGATTAATGTGTTGCTCAAGGACACAAGGCCTGTGAGGCTCAAAACTGCAACCCTTTGATCTCCAGACAAGCACTCTGCCACTGCGCTTCCTAGCTAGCAAAAAATAGAACAATTCCAATGTAGATCTTTTACCTGCATTGGTAAATTAGCTCAGTGCTTAGTTATGTACGGTAAATCAGCTAGTCAAGTGCTAAAGTGATCTGAACTAACAATTGTTTAGGACTCAAACAAAGTTTCCTTGAGTGATACGCAAACATGCTTCACAGTGACTAACCCTTAGTTGTGTAATTTGTTTTGATGCTTTGTGTCACAGTCAACAAATTTTAGTCATGTTTGGACATTTTCCTATCTTCCTGGGTTGAACCAGTACTAAGCAGAGGATAGCGTCTTGCTCAAATAGGACTCTTTGACCTCAAGTCTAGCACTTTACCAGCTGAGCCAGGTTTTCCTAAAGATGACAAATAATGATGAATAAAGTATGTTTGTTTTTAATATACCAAAGCAAAATTACTGTTGATGGTTAATCAGCTTAAGTTGCTACAAAAGATAAGAACCCAGGATCTTACCTGAAACACCTTAGTAAACATATGGTTTATTTGTAGGCTGATATTATAATACAACTTGATTATTTCTGATGACGACTTAATACTGTAAATGTTCTGCGGCTCTTTCTCACTGTGGGTTGGTCTGCAGTGTGTGATTGTGCTATTTCCTGATTATACCCACTTTTTAATAAATTGCTATTAAAGTTACAAACTTATTTTATTAAAATGAATTTCATTACTTTTTTACTGGGCGCTCCAAGGCGGTGCTTCTTTTGTGAATCTTTTTTTGCATTTGTATTTGTGCTTGTCTGCGTGTGCTTGCAGCCTTTTGGTCACCTGCTGGGAAAGGGCTGACCTCTTGACTGTCTTGTATGTGCTGTTTTCTTGTGTTTTTGTCACTTTCCCACATGGTTTCCTGTATCAGGTGTGGTATTTGATTGTATCAATTCCTGATATTTCCGGTCTTCCTTACTTGAAATTCTAATGAAGCTACTTTGTTAATTAGGAAAACTGGATCAGGTGTGGTATTAGATTGTATCGATTCCTGATATTTCATGTCTTCCTTACTTGAAATTTTAATGAAGCTTCTTTATTAATTAGGAAAACTTAAAAGCTTTTGTCCATTCTAAGGTGATAATTCTGTTGTTTATTCATCCTTTGCTATTGCTCCCATAGTGTGTCTTTTTATGTCCAGTCGTTTTGTAGTGTGGTACTTGGTGCTCTTTCTGGTTTTGGAATCATCTTGCTGAAGAAGAGAGGTCTGGTTGCTTTAATTGTGGCTGTCTGTATTGTGTGTCTCTGTCTACTAATGCCATGGGTTTTTGTCTGCAGTCTGTTTATACCTGTATAAAAAAAACTTACAATATTAAAAGAATAAAATCCAATTTGATTTAAATTTTTGTTTCACCTTTAAACTCTGCTTAGATTGCACAAACTGTTGCTTACGAAACTATGACCTGCATTTGAGCTTGTAGATAGATCCACAATATATTAGGTATTCACAAAGGACATTTTTGGTTAAAGAATTTGGAGCTTATATCTGTAAAAAAAATTAACAGCATTAACTTATAAATCACATTGCTAGGATAAAAGTGAAAACCTACGAAAGTGGTCAAAAGAAAAGGAACATTTTGATTAAAGAATTTGGGGCCTATTCTGTAAAAAAAATCTATTTCACAGCATTAATTTATAAATCACATTGCTAGTATCAAAGTGAAAACCTACCTAAGTATTCAAAAGAAAAGGGATGTATAAGTGGTCATATAATCCAATTAAGTCTTTTTTACAGTTTTGATATGACCATAGATTAATTATTCAGTTTGTTCAAGGATTGCAGCAAGAGAGATGCAATTTAATTTTGTTGATACCACTTGCCAAATAAACCAATTTCCAAAACAAAAAGTCAATAAATTCCAAAGATTCGTATGACAAGCAGAGCCAGGGGCGAAATGAAGCCATCAACCCAGCACCAAGATTTATCCTGGCAACCTCCACGTCACCAAAATAAATCATTGACCCATTGTCCCCAGAAATATAGGGACTTCCTAGCCTTTCTAGAATATTACAATGTAAAGGGACTTTCTAGAATTTATTAATATATAGAGTTTTCTGCAATGCGATAACCAGTGTAGATTTGTGACAATTTACAAATGTATAGGATGACTACAATAACAATCCATATAAGTAGAGCACCCACGTAGAACTGAGAACTTCTGCAAACTACAGTTTAATTATGGGTAAAGCCCCCTTGCTAAGTGGGGGCCTTCTGTAAAATTAATATTTACTTATAAAAAAGCCCCTTAGCCCTCCAGTAAAATTACAATTAACTTACGAAAAAAGCCCCTTGGACTTTGTTATCCACTACACCACAGCGGCTCCTATCTTCTGTAAAGTCAATTTACTTGTGAAAAAATGTTAGATGAGATGTAAGCTTCTGTAAAATTACAATTAACTTCTGATAAAAGCCCCTTAAATGAGATAAGGCCTTCTGTAAAAAGGAAAAGGCCCTTTGATGAGATGACCCATCTATTTTGAGTAAAGGCTCCTGGATGAGCAGAGCCCTTCTGTAAAATTACAAGTTACTCATGACAAAAGCCCCTTAGACTTTCTGTAAGATTACCATTTGCTTAATAAAAGTCCCTTAGAGGAGATGTGTCCATTTTACTTGAGTAAAGGCCCCAGGATGAGCAGACCTGATGTAAAATTAAAAATTACATGCAAGTAAAAGTACTTTTAACTTTCACTAAGTAAAGTATGTTATTTGCTCGGGATGCGATGCACAATTTCCCTTGATAAGAATGCTAGGAAAAAAATCATTACTGTTGGAGCCAAGCTTCTGTTGCATATGATCTTGAATGCCACTCCACTGCCTTACAAACAAAAGGAATCTTCTGAAATGAGGTGTAAATGCATATGGTCTGGAATGCAATAATACCAATACTTTTACATGCAGAAGTCTCTCTTTCAGACACAGGATGCAGGAGACACTCTATCAGACAGCGGATGCAGAAGTCTCTCTATCAGACAGCGGATGCAGGAGACACTCTATGAGACAGCAGAAGCAAAATTCTCTCTATCAGACAGCGGATGCAGGAGACACTCTATCAGACAGCGGATGCAGGAGACACCCTATCAGACAGCGGATGCAGGACACACTCTACCAGACAGCGGATGCAGGAGACACTCTATCAGACATCGTATGCAGGAGTCTTTCTATCAGACAGTGGATACAGGAGACACTGTATCAGACAGCGGATGCAGAAGTCTCTCTATCAGACATCGGATACAGGAGTCTCTCTATCAGACAGCGGATGCAGGAGACACTCTATCAAACAGCGGATGCAGAAGTCTCTCTATCAGACAGCAGATGCAGAAGTCTCTCTATCAGACAGCGGATGCAGGAGACACTCTATCGGACAGCGGATGCAGGAGACACTCTATCAGACAGCGGATGCTGGATACACTCCATCAGACAGCGGATGCAGGAGACACTCTATCAGCCGGCGGATGCAGGAGTCTTTCTATCAGACAGCGGATGCAGAAGTATTTCTATCAGACAGCGGATGCAGGAATCTCTCTATCAGACAGCGGATGCAGAAGACACTCTATCAGACAGCGGATGCAGAAGTCTCTCTATCAGACAGGGGATGCAGGAGACACTCTTTCAGATAGCGGATACAAAAGCATCTCTATCAGACAGCGGATGCAGTAGACACTCTATCAGACAGCGGATGCAGGAGTTTCTCTATCAGACAGGGATACAGGAGACACTCTATAAAGACAGTGAATGCAGGAGTCTCTCTAGCAGACAGCGGATGCTAAAACCTCTCTATCAGACACTTTATCAGACAGCCGATGCAGAAGTCTCTCTATCAGACAGCGGATGCAAGAGACACTCTATCGGACAGCAGATGCAGGACACACTCTATCAGCCAGCAGATGCAGGAGTCTCTCTATCAGACAGCGGATACAGGAAACACTCTATCAGACAGCGGATGCAGAAGTCTCTCTATCAGACATCGAATGCTGGAGACACTCTATCAGACATCGGATTCAGAAGTTTCTCTATCAGACAGCGGATGCAGGAGTCTCTATATCAGACAGCTGATGCAAAAGTCTCTCTATCAGACAGCGGATGCAGGAGTCTCTCTATCAGACAGCGGATGCAGGAGACACCCTATCAGACAGCAGATGCAAAAGTCTCTCTGTCAGACAGCGGATGCAGGAGACACTCTATCAGACAGCGGATGCAGAAGACACTCTATCAGACAGCGGATGCAGGAGACACTCTATCAAACAGCTGATGCAGGAGTCTCTCTATCAGACAGCGGATGCAGAAGTCTCTCTTTCAGACAGCGGATGCAGAAGTCTCTCTATCAGACAGCGGACGCAGGAGACACTTTATCAGGCAGCGTATGCAGAAGTCTCTCTATAAGATAGCGGGCAGAAGTCTCTTTATCAGACAGCGGATGCAGTAGTCTCTCTATCAGACAGTGGATGCAGGAGGCACTGTATCAGACAGCGGATGCAGCGGTCTCTCTATGAGAAAGCGGATGCAGAAGTCTCTCTATCACCCAGCGGATACAGGAGTCTCTCTATCAGACAGCGGATGCAGTAGACACTCTATCAGACAGCGGATGCAGAAGTCTCTCTATCATACAGCGGATGCAGGAGACACTCTATCAGACAACGGATGCAGAAGTCTCTCTATCAGACAGCGGATGCAGGAGTCTCTCTATCAGACAGCTGATGCAGAAGTATCTCTATCATACAGCGGCTGCAGGAGTCTCTCTATCAGACAGCGGATGCAGGAGACACTGTATCAGACAGCGGATGCAGAATTCTTTGTCAGACAGCGGATGCAGAAGTGTCTCTATCAGACAGCGGATGCAGAAGTGTCTCTATCAGACAGTGGATGCAGGAGACACTCTATCAGACAGTGGATACAGGAGTCTCTCTATCAGTAAGCGGATGCAGAAGTCTCTCTATCACACAGCGGATGCAGTAGACACTCTATCAGACAGCGGATGCAGGAGACACTATATCAGACAGCAGATGCAGAAGTCTTTTTCTCACACAGCGGATGCAGGAGACACTCTATAAGACGGCGGATGCAGAAGTCTCGCTATCAGACAGTGGATGCAGGAGACACTCTATCAGACAGCGGATACAGGAGACACTTTATCAGACAGCAGATGCAAAAGTCTTTTTCTCAGACAGCGGATGCAGGAGACACTCTATAAGACGGCGGATGCAGAAGTCTCTCTATCAGACAATGGATGCAGGAGACACTCTATCAGACAGCGGATGCAGGAGACACTTTATCAGACAACGGATGCAAGAGACACTCTATCAACCAGCGGATGCAGGAGTACTTCTATCAGACAGCGGATGCAGGAATCTCTCTATCAGACAGTGGATGCAGGAGACACTCTATCAGACAGCGGATGCAGAAGTCTCTCTATCAGACAGCGGTTGAAGGAGACACTCTATCAGACAGCGGATGCAGAAGTCTCTCTATCAGACAGCGGATGCAGGAGACACTCTATCAGACAGCGGATGCAGGAGACACTCTATCAGCCAGCGGATGCAGGAGACACTCTATCAGCCAGCGGATGCAGGAGTCTCTTTATCGGACAGCCGATGCAGGACACACTCTACCAGACAGCGGATGCAGGAGACACTCTATCAGACATCGTATGCAGGAGTCTTTCTATCAGACAGTGGATACAGGAGACACTGTATCAGACAGCGGATGCAGAAGTCTCTCTATCAGACATCGGATACAGGAGTCTCTCTATCAGACAGCGGATGCAGGAGACACTCTATCAAACAGCGGACGCAGAAGTCTCTCTATCAGACAGCAGATGCAGAAGTCTCTCTATCAGACAGCGGATGCAGGAGACACTCTATCAGACAGCGGATGCAGGAGACACTCTATCAGACAGCGGATGCAGAAGACACTCCATCAGACAGCCGATGCAGGACACACTCTACCAGACAGCGGATGCAGGAGACACTCTATCAGACATCGTATGCAGGAGTCTTTCTATCAGACAGTGGATACAGGAGACACTGTATCAGACAGCGGATGCAGAAGTCTCTCTATCAGACATCGGATACAGGAGTCTCTCTATCAGACAGCGGATGCAGGAGACACTCTTTCAAACAGCGGATGCAGAAGTCTCTCTATCAGACAGCAGATGCAGAAGTCTCTCTATCAGACAGCGGATGCAGGAGACACTCTATCAGACAGCGGATGCAGGAGACACTCTATCAGACAGCGGATGCAGGAGACACTCCATCAGACAGCGGATGCAGGAGACACTCTATCAGCCAGCGGATGCAGGAGTCTCTCTATAAGACAGCGGATGCCGAAGTATCTCTATCAGACAGCGGATGCAGGAATCTCTCTATCAGACTGCGGATGCAGAAGACACTCTATCAGACAGCGGATGCAGAAGTCTCTCTATCAGACAGCGGATGCAGGAGACACTCTTTCAGATAGCGGATACAAAAGCATCTCTATCAGACAGCGGATGCAGTAGACACTCTATCAGACAGCGGATGCAGGAGTTTCTCTATCAGACAGGGATACAGAGGACACTCTATAAAGACAGTGAATGCAGGAGTCTCTCTAGCACACAGCGGATGCAGAAATATCTCTGTCAGACAGCGGATGCTAAAACCTCTCTATCAGACACTTTATCAGACAGCCGATGCAGAAGTCTCTCTATCAGACAGCGGATGCAAGAGACACTCTATCGGACAGCAGATGCAGGACACACTCTATCAGCCAGCAGATGCAGGAGTCTCTCTATCAGACAGCGGATACAGGAAACACTCTATCAGACAGCGGATGCAGAAGTCTCTCTATCAGACATCGAATGCTGGAGACACTCTATCAGACAGCGGATGCAGGAGACACTATATCAGACAGCGGATGCAGGAGTCTCTTTATCGGACAGCCGATGCAGGACACACTCTACCAGACAGCGGATGCAGGAGACTATCAGACATCGTATGCAGGAGTCTTTCTATCAGACAGTGGATACAGGAGACACTGTATCAGACAGCGGATGCAGAAGTCTCTCTATCAGACATCGGATACAGGAGTCTCTCTATCAGACAGCGGATGCAGGAGACACTCTATCAGACAGCGGATGCAGGAGACACTCTATCAGACAGCGGATGCAGAAGACACTCCATCAGACAGCGGATGCAGGAGACACTCTATCAGCCAGCGGATGCAGGAGTCTCTTTATCGGACAGCCGATGCAGGACACACTATATCAGACAGCGGATGCAGGAGTCTCTTTATCGGACAGCCGATGCAGGACACACTCTACCAGACAGCGGATGCAGGAGACTATCAGACATCGTATGCAGGAGTCTTTCTATCAGACAGTGGATACAGGAGACACTGTATCAGACAGCGGATGCAGAAGTCTCTCTATCAGACATCGGATACAGGAGTCTCTCTATCAGACAGCGGATGCAGGAGACACTCTATCAGACAGCGGATGCAGGAGACACTCTATCAGACAGCGGATGCAGAAGACACTCCATCAGACAGCGGATGCAGGAGACACTCTATCAGCCAGCGGATGCAGGAGTCTCTTTATCGGACAGCCGATGCAGAACACACTCTACCAGACAGCGGATGCAGGAGACACTCTATCAGACATCGTATGCAGGAGTCTTTCTATCAGACAGTGGATACAGGAGACACTGTATCAGACAGCGGATGCAGAAGTCTCTCTATCAGACATCGGATACAGGAGTCTCTCTATCAGACAGCGGATGCAGGAGACACTCTTTCAAACAGCGGATGCAGAAGTCTCTCTATCAGACAGCAGATGCAGAAGTCTCTCTATCAGACAGCGGATGCAGGAGACACTCTATCAGACAGCGGATGCAGGAGACACTCTATCAGACAGCGGATGCAGGAGACACTCCATCAGACAGCGGATGCAGGAGACACTCTATCAGCCAGCGGATGCAGGAGTCTCTCTATCAGACAGCGGATGCCGAAGTATCTCTATCAGACAGCGGATGCAGGAATCTCTCTATCAGACAGCGGATGCAGAAGACACTCTATCAGACAGCGGATGCAGAAGTCTCTCTATCAGACAGCGGATGCAGGAGACACTCTTTCAGATAGCGGATACAAAAGCATCTCTATCAGACAGCGGATGCAGTAGACACTCTATCAGACAGCGGATGCAGGAGTTTCTCTATCAGACAGGGATACAGAGGACACTCTATAAAGACAGTGAATGCAGGAGTCTCTCTATCAGACAGCGGATGCAGAAATATCTCTGTCAGACAGCGGATGCTAAAACCTCTCTATCAGACACTTTATCAGACAGCCGATGCAGAAGTCTCTCTATCAGACAGCGGATGCAAGAGACACTCTATCGGACAGCAGATGCAGGACACACTCTATCAGCCAGCAGATGCAGGAGTCTCTCTATCAGACAGCGGATACAGGAAACACTCTATCAGACAGCGGATGCAGAAGTCTCTCTATCAGACATCGAATGCTGGAGACACTCTATCAGACAGCGGATGCAGGAGACACTCTATCAGACAGCGGATTCAGAAGTTTCTCTATCAGACAGCGGATGCAGGAGACACTATATCAGACAGCGGATGCAGGAGTCTCTTTATCGGACAGCCGATGCAGGACACACTCTACCAGACAGCGGATGCAGGAGACTATCAGACATCGTATGCAGGAGTCTTTCTATCAGACAGTGGATACAGGAGACACTGTATCAGACAGCGGATGCAGAAGTCTCTCTATCAGACATCGGATACAGGAGTCTCTCTATCAGACAGCGGATGCAGGAGACACTCTATCAAACAGCGGATGCAGAAGTCTCTCTATCAGACAGCAGATGCTGAAGTCTCTCTATCAGATAGCGGATGCAGGAGACACTCTATCAGACAGCGGATGCAGGAGACACTCTATCAGACAGCGGATGCAGGAGACACTCCATCAGACAGCGGATGCAGGAGACACTCCATCAGACAGCGGATGAAGGAGACACTCTATCAGCCAGCGGATGCAGGAGTCTCTCTATCAGAAAGCGGATGCAGAAGTCTCTCTATCGGACATCGGATACAGGAGTCTCTCTATCAGACAGCGGATGCAGGAGACACTCTATCAAACAGCGGATGCAGAAGTCTCTCTATCAGACTGCAGATGCAGAAGTCTCTCTATCAGACAGCGGATGCAGGAGACACTCTATCAGACAGCGGATGCATGAGACACTCTATCAGACAGCGGATGCAGAAGTCTCTCTATCAGACAGCTGGTGCAGAAGTATCTCTATCATACAGCGGCTGCAGGAGTCTCTCTATAAGACAGCGGATGCAGGAGACACTGTATCAGACAGCGGATGCAGAATTCTTTGTCAGACAGCGGATGCAGAAGTGTCTCTATCAGACAGCGGATGCAGAAGTGTCTCTATCAGACAATGGATGCAGGAGACACTCTATCAGACAGTGGATACAGGAGTCTCTCTATCAGTAAGCGGATGCAGAAGTCTCTCTATCAGACAGCGGATGCAGGAGACACTCTATCAGACAGCGGATGCAGGAGACACTATATCAGACAGCAGATGCAGAATTCTTTTTCTCACACAGCGGATGCAGGAGACACTCTATAAGATGGCGGATGCAGAAGTCTCGCTATCAGACAGTGGATGCAGGAGACACTCTATCAGACAGCGGATACAGGAGACACTTTATCAGACAGCAGATGCAAAAGTCTTTTTCTCAGACAGCGGATGCAGGAGACACTCTATAAGACGGCGGATGCAGAAGTCTCTCTATCAGACAATGGATGCAGGAGACACTCTATCAGACAGCGGATGCAGGAGACACTTTATCAGACAACGGATGCAAGAGACACTCTATCAACCAGCGGATGCAGGAGTACTTCTATCAGACAGCGGATGCAGGAATCTCTCTATCAGACAGCGGATGCAGGAGACACTCTATCAGACAGCGGATGCAGAAGTCTCTCTATCAGACAGCGGTTGAAGGAGACACTATATCAGACAGCGGATGCAGAAGTCTCTCTATCAGACAGCGGGTGCAGGAGACACTCTATCAGACAGCGGATGCAGGAGACACTCTATCAGCCAGCGGATGCAGGAGACACTCTATCAGCCAGCGGATGCAGGAGTCTCTTTATCGGACAGCCGATGCAGGACACACTCTACCAGACAGCGGATGCAGGAGACACTCTATCAGACATCGTATGCAGGAGTCTTTCTATCAGACAGTGGATACAGGAGACACTGTATCAGACAGCGGATGCAGAAGTCTCTCTATCAGACATCGGATACAGGAGTCTCTCTATCAGACAGCGGATGCAGGAGACACTCTATCAAACAGCGGACGCAGAAGTCTCTCTATCAGACAGCAGATGCAGAAGTCTCTCTATCAGACAGCGGATGCAGGAGACACTCTATCAGACAGCGGATGCAGGAGACACTCTATCAGACAGCGGATGCAGAAGACACTCCATCAGACAGCGGATGCAGGAGACACTCTATCAGCCAGCGGATGCAGGAGTCTCTTTATCGGACAGCCGATGCAGGAGACACTCTACCAGACAGCGGATGCAGGAGACACTCTATCAGACATCGTTGCAGGAGTCTTTCTATCAGACAGTGGATACAGGAGACACTGTATCAGACAGCGGATGCAGAAGTCTCTCTATCAGACATCGGATACAGGAGTCTCTCTATCAGACAGCGGATGCAGGAGACACTCTTTCAAACAGCGGATTCAGAAGTCTCTCTATCAGACAGCAGATGCAGAAGTCTCTCTATCAGACAGCGGATGCAGGAGACACTCTATCAGACAGCGGATGCAGGAGACACTCTATCAGACAGCGGATGCAGGAGACACTCCATCAGACAGCGGATTCAGGAGACACTCTATCAGCCAGCGGATGCAGGAGTCTCTCTATCAGACAGCGGATGCCGAAGTATCTCTATCAGACAGCGGATGCAGGAATCTCTCTATTAGACAGCGGATGCAGAAGACACTCTATCAGACAGCGGATGCAGAAGTCTCTCTATCAGACAGCGGATGCAGGAGACACTCTTTCAGATAGCGGATACAAAAGCATCTCTATCAGACAGCGGATGCAGTAGACACTCTATCAGACAGCGGATGCAGGAGTTTCTCTATCAGACAGGGATACAGGAGACACTCTATAAAGACAGTGAATGCAGGAGTCTCTCTAGCACACAGCGGATGCAGAAATATCTCTGTCAGACAGCGGATGCTAAAACCTCTCTATCAGACACTTTATCAGACAGCCGATGCAGAAGTCTCTCTATCAGACAGCGGATGCAAGAGGCACTCTATCGGAAAGCAGATGCAGGACACACTCTATCAGCCAGCAGATGCAGGAGTCTCTCTATCAGACAGCAGATACAGGAAACACTCTATCAGACAGCGGATGCAGAAGTCTCTCTATCAGACATCGAATGCTGGAGACACTTTATCAGACAGCGGATGCAGGAGACACTCTATCAGACAGCGGATGCAGGGGTCTCTTTATCAGACAGCCGATGCAGGACACACTCTACCAGACAGCGGATGCAGGAGACACTCTATCAGACATCGTATGCAGGAGTCTTTCTATCAGACAGTGGATACAGGAGACACTGTATCAGACAGCGGATGCAGAAGTCTCTCTATCAGACATCGGATACAGGAGTCTCTCTATCAGACAGCGGATGCAGGAGACACTCTATCAAACAGCGGATGCAGAAGTCTCTCTATCAGACAGCAGATGCAGAAGTCTCTCTATCAGACAGCGGATGCAGTAGACACTCTATCAGACAGCGGATGCAGGAGACACTCTATCAGACAGCGGATGCAGGAGACACTCCATCAGACAGCGGATGCAGGAGACACTCCATCAGACAGCGGATGAAGGAGACACTCTATCAGCCAGCGGATGCAGGAGTCTCTCTATCAGACAGCGGATGCAGAAGTCTCTCTATCGGACATCGGATACAGGAGTCTCTCTATCAGACAGCGGATGCAGGAGACACTCTATCAAACAGCGGATGCAGAAGTCTCTCTATCAGACTGCAGATGCAGAAGTCTCTCTATCAGACAGCGGATGCAGGAGACACTCTATCAGACAGCGGATGCAGGAGACACTCTATCAGACAGCGGATGCAGGAGACACTCCATCAGACAGCGGATGCAGGAGACACTCTATCAGCCAGCGGATGCAGGAGTCTCTTTATCGGACAGCCGATGCAGGACACACTCTACCAGACAGCGGATGCAGGAGTCTCTCTATCAGACAGCGGATGCAGAAGTATCTCTATCAGACAGCGGATGCAGGAATCTCTCTATCAGACAGCGGATGCAGAAGACACTCTATCAGACAGCGGATGCAGAAGTCTCTCTATCAGACAGCGGATGCAGGAGACACTCTTTCAGATAGCGGATACAAAAGCATCTCTATCAGACAGCGGATGCAGTAGACACTCTATCAGACAGCGGATGCAGGAGTTTCTCTATCAGACAGGGATACAGGAGACACTCTATAAAGACAGTGAATGCAGGAGTCTCTCTAGCACACAGCGGATGCAGAAATATCTCTGTCAGACAGCGGATGCTAAAACCTCTCTATCAGACACTTTATCAGACAGCCGATGCAGAAGTCTCTCTATCAGACAGCGGATGCAAGAGACACTCTATCGGACAACAGATGCAGGACACACTCTATCAGCCAGCAGATGCAGGGGTCTCTCTATCAGACAGAGGATACAGGAAACACTATCAGACAGCGGATGCAGAAGTCTCTCTATCAGACATCGAATGCTGGACACACTCTATCAGACAGCGGATGCAGGAGACACTCTATCAGACAGCGGATTCAGAAGTTTCTCTATCAGACAGCGGATGCAGGAGACACTCTATCAGACAGCGGATGCAGAAGTCTCTCTATCAGACATCGAATGCTGGAGACACTCTATCAGACAGCGGATACAGGAAACACTCTATCAGACAGCGGATGCAGAAGTCTCTCTATCGGACATCGAATGCTGGAGACACTCTATCAGACAGCGGATGCAGGAGACACTCTATCAGACAGCGGATTCAGAAGTTTCTCTATCAGACAGTGGATGCAGGAGACACTCTATCAGACAGCGGATGCAGGAGTCTCTATATCAGACAGCTGATGCAGAAGTCTCTCTATCAGACAGCGGATGCAGGAGTCTCTCTATCAGACAGCGGATGCAGGAGACACTCTATCAGACAGCGGATGCAAAAGTCTCTCTGTCAGACAGCGGATGCAGGAGACACTCTATCAGACAGCGGATGCAGAAGACACTCTATCAGACAGCGGATGCAGGAGACACTCTATCAAACAGCTGATGCAGGAGTCTCTCTATCAGACAGCGGATGCAGAAGTCTCTCTTTCAGACAGCGGATGCAGAAGTCTCTCTATCAGACAGCGGATGCAAGAGACACTCTATCAGCCAGCGGATGCAGGAGTCTCTCTATCAGAGAGCGGATGCAGGAGACACTTTATCAGGCAGCGTATGCAGAAGTCTCTCTATAAGATAGCGGATGCAGAAGTCTCTTTATCAGACAGCGGATGCAGTAGTCTCTCTATCAGACAGTGGATGCAGGAGACACTCTATCAGACAGCGGATGCAGCGGTCTCTCTATGAGAAAGCGGATGCAGAAGTCTCTCTATCACCCAGCGGATACATGAGTCTCTCTATCAGACAGCGGATGCAGTAGACACTCTATCAGACAGCGGATGCAGAAGTCTCTCTATCATACAGCGGATGCAGGAGACACTCTAACAGACAACGGATGCAGAAGTCTCTCTATCAGACAGCGGATGCAGGAGACACTCTATCATACAGCGGCTGCAGGAGTCTCTCTATCAGACAGCGGATGCAGGAGACACTGTATCAGACAGCGGATGCAGAATTCTTTGTCAGACAGCGGATGCAGAAGTGTCTATATCAGACAGCGGATGCAGAAGTGTCTCTATCAGACAGTGGATGCAGGAGAAACTCTATCAGACAGTGGATACAGGAGTCTCTCTATCAGAAAGCGGATGCAGAAGTCTCTCTTTCAGACAGCGAATGCAGGAGTCTCTCTATCAGACAGCGGATGCAGGAGACACTATATCACACAGCAGATGCAGAAGTCTTTTTCTCTCACAGCGGATGCAGGAGACACTCTATAAGACGGCGGATGCAGAAGTCTCTCTATCAGACAGTGGATGCAGGAGACACTCTACCAGACAGCGGATGCAGGAGACACTTTATCAGACAACGGATGCAGGAGACACTCTATCAACCAGCGGATGCAGGAGTCCCTCTATCAGACAGCGGATGCAGGAATCTCTCTATCAGACAGCGGATGCAGGAGACACTCTATCAGACAGCGGATGCAGAATCTCTCTATCAGACAGCGGTTGAAGGAGACACTCTATCAGACAGCGGATGCAGAACTCTCTCTATCAGACAGCGGATGCAGGAGACACTCTATCAGACAGCGGATGCAGAAGTCTCTCTGTCAGACAGCGGATGCAGGAGACACTCTATCAGACAGCAGATGCAGAAGTCTCTCTATCAGACAGCGGATGCAGGAGACACTCTATCAGACAGCGGATGCAGAAGTCTCTCTATCAGACAGCGGATGCAGAAGTATCTCTATCAGACAGCGGATGCAGGAGACACTGTATCAGACAGCGGATGCAGAAGTCTCTCTATCAGACAACGGATGCAGCAGACACTATATCAGACAGCAGATGCAAATGTCTCTCTATCAGACAGCGGATGCAGGAAACACTCTATCAGACAGCGGATGCAAAAGTCTCTCTAATAGACAGCGGATGCAGAAGTCTCTCTTTCAGACAACGGATGCAGAAGTCTCTCTATCAGACAGCGGTTGAAGGAGACACTCTATCAGACAGCGGATGCAGAAGTCTCTCTATCAGACAGCGGATGCAGGAGACACTCTATCAGACAGCGGATGCAGGAGACACTCTATCAGACAGCGGATGCAGGAGACACTCTATCAGCCAGCGGATGCTGGAGTCTCTTTATCGGACAGCCGATGCAGAAGACACTCTATCAGAAAGCGGATGCAGAAGTCTCTCTATCAGACAGTGGATGCAGGAGTCTCTCTATCAGACAACGGATGCAGGACACACTCTATCAGACAGCGGATGCAGAAGTCTCTCTATCAGACAGCGGATGCAGGAGACACTCTATCAGACAGCGGATGCAGAAGTCTCTCTATCAGACAGCGGATGCAGGAGACACTCTATCAGACAGCGAATGCAGGAGAAACTCTATCAGCCAGCAGATGCTGGAATCTCTCTATCAGATAGGGGATGCAGGAGACACTCTATCAGACAGCGGAAGCAGACGTCTCTCTATCACACAGCAGATGCAGAAGACACTCTATCAGACAGCGGATGCAGGAGACAATCTTTCAGACAGCGGATGCAGAAGTTTCACTATCAGACAGCGGATGCAGGAGACACTCTATCAGACAGCTGATGCAGGAGACACTCTAGCAGCCAGCGGATGCTTGAGTCTCTCTATCGGACAGCGGATGCAGGAGACACTCTTTCAGACAGCGGATGCAGAAGTCTCTCTATCAGACAGTGGATGCAGAAGTCTCTCTATCAGACAGCGGATGCAGCAGACACTCTATCAGACAGCGGATGCAGAAGTCTCTTTATCAGACAGCGGATGCAGGAGACACTCTATCAGATAGCGGATGCACGAGTCTCTCTATCAGACAGCGGATGCAGGAGACACTCTATCAGAAAGTGGATGCAGGAGACACTTTATCAAACAGCGGATGCAGGAGACACTCTATCAACCAGCGGATGCAGGAGCCTCTCTATCAGACAGCGGATGCAAGTTACACTCTATCAGCCAGTGGATGCAGGAGTCTCTCTATCAGACAGCGAATGCAGGAGACACTCTGTTAGACATCGGATGCAGGAGTCTCTCTATCAGACAACGGATACAGAAGTCTCTCTTTCAGACAGCAGATGCAGGAGTTTTTCTATCAGACAGCGGATGCGGAAGTCTCTCTTTCAGACAGCGGATGCAGAAGTCTCTCTATCAGACAGCGGATGCAGAAGTCTCTCTATCACACAACGGATGCAGGAGACACTCTATCAGACAGCGGATGCAGAAGTCTCTCTATTAGACAGCTGATGCAGGAGTCACTTTATCAAACAGCGGATGCAGGAGACAATCTATCAACCAGAGGATGCAGGAGCCTCTCTATCAGATAGCGGATGCAGGTGACACTCTATCAGCCAGCGGATGCAGGAGTCTCTCTATCAGACAGCGCTTGCAGGAGACACTCTGTCAGACAGCGGATGCAGGAGTCTCTCTATCAGACAGCGGATGCAGAAGTCTCTCTTTCAGACAGCTGATGCAGGAGTTTCTCTATCAGACAGCGGATGCAGAAGTCTCTCTTTCAGACAGCGGATGCAGGAGACACTGTATCAGACAGCGGATGCAGGAGTCTCTCTATCAGACAGCGGATGCAGGAGACACTATATCAGACAGCGGATGCAAATGTCTCTCTATCGGACAGCGGATGCAGAAGACACTCTTTCAGACAGCAGATGCAGGAGTCTCTCTAATAGACAGCGGATGCATTAGTCTATCAGACAGCGGATGCCGGTGTATCTCTATCAGACAGCGGATGCAGGAGACACCTTATCAGACAGAGGATGCAGGAGTCTCTCTATCAGACAGCGGATGCAGGAGTCTCTCTATCAGACAGCGGATACAAAAGTCTCTCTATCAGACAGCGGATGCAGGAGACACTCTATCAGACATCGGATGCAGGAGACACTCTATCAGCCAGTGGATGCAGAAGTCTCTCTATCAGACAGCGTATGCAGGAGACACTCTATCAGACAGCGGATGCAGAAGTCTATCTATCAGACAGCGGATGCAGGAGACACTCTATTAGACAGCGGATGCTTGAGACACTCTATCAGCCAGCGGATGCAGGAGTCTCTCTATCGGACAGCGGATGCAGGAGACAATCTATCAGAAAGTGGATGCAGAAGTCTCTCTATCAGACAGTGGATGCAGGAGTCTCTCTATCAGACAGCAGTTGCAGGAGACACACTTTCAGATAGCGGATGCAGAAGTCTCTCTATCAGACAGCGGATGCAGGAGACACTCTATCAGACAGCGGAT
This sequence comes from Loripinus fragilis, assembly GCA_964019695.1. Lineage (NCBI taxonomy): Eukaryota > Metazoa > Mollusca > Bivalvia > Lucinida > Lucinidae > Loripinus > Loripinus fragilis. Next base: position 94,877,359 of record OZ026522.1, read on the forward strand.
GCAGAAGTCTCCCTATCAGACAGCGGATGCAGGAGACACTCTATCAGACAGCGGATGCAGGAGTCTCTCTATCAGACAGCGGATGCAGGAGTCTCTCTATCAGACAGCCGATGCACAAGTCTCTCTATCAGACAGCGGATGCAGGAGTTTCTCTATCAGACAACGATGCAGGGCACAATCTATCAGACAACGATGCAGGGCACAATCTATCAGACAGCGGATGCAGAAGTCTCTCTATCAGACAGCGTATGCAGTAGAGCACTCTGTCAGACAGCGGATGCAGAAGACACTCTATTAGCCAGCGGATGCAGGAGACACTCTATCAGCTAGCGGATGCAGGAGTCCCTCTATCAGACAGCGGATGCAGGAGACACTATGTCAAACAGCGGATGCAGAAGTCTCTCTATCAGACAGCGGATGCAGGAGACCATCTATCAGACAGCGTAAGCAGAAGTCTCTCTATTAGACAGCGGATGCAGGAGACACTCTATCAGACAGCGGATGCAGGAGTCTCTCTATTAGACAGCGGATGCAGGAGACACTCTATCACACAGTAGATGCAGAAGTCTCTCTATCAGACAGCGGATGCAGGAGACACTCTGTCCGACAGCGGATGCAGGAGACTCTTTATCAGACAGCGGATGCAGAAGTCTCTCTATCAGACAACGGATGCAGGAGTCTCTCTATCAGACAGCGGATGCAGGAGACACTGTATCAGACAGCGGATGCAAATGTCTCTCTATCAGACAGCGGATGCAGGAGACACTCTATCAGACAGCGGATGCAGGAGTCTCTCTAATAGAGAGCGGATGCAGAAGTCTCTCTTTCAGACATTGGATGCAGGAGTCTCTCTATCAGACAGCGGATGCAGGAGACACTCTATCAGACAGCGGATGCAGAAGTCTCTCTATCAGACAGCGGATGAAGGAGACACTCTATCAGACACCCGATGCAGAAGTCTCTCTATCAGACAGCGGATGCAGAAGTCTCTCTATCACACAGCGGATGCAGGAGACACTCTATCAGACAGCGGATGCAGGAGACACTCTATCAGCCAGCGGATGCAGGAGACACTCTATCAGCCAGCGGATGCAGGAGTCTCTCTATCGGACAGCGGATGCAGAAGACACTCTATCAGAAAGCGGATGCAGAAGTCTCTCTATCAGACAGTGGATGCAGGAGTCTCTCTATCAGACAACGGATGCAGGACACACTCTATCAGACAGTGGATGCAGAAGTCTCTCTATCAGACAGCGGATGCAGATGACACTCTATCAGACAGCGGATGCAAAAGTCTCTCTATCAGACAGCGGATGCAGGAGACAATCTATCAGACAGCGGATGCAGGAGACACTCTATCAGCCAGCGGATGCAGAAGTCTCTCTATCAGACAGCGGATGCAGGAGACACTCTATCAGACAGCGGATGCAGGAGACATCTATCAGCCAGCGGATGCAGGAGACACTCTATCAGCCAGCGGATGCAGAAGTCTCTCTATCAGACAGCGGATGCAGGAGACACTCTATCAGACAGCGGATGCAGGAGACACTCTATCAGCCAGCGGATGCAGGAGACACTCTATCGGACAGCGGATGCAGAAGACACTCTATCAGACAGTAGATGCAGAAGTCTCTCTATCAGACAGTGGATGCAGGAGTCTCTCTATGAGACAGCAGATGCAGGAGACACTCTTTCAGACAGCGGATGCAGAAGTCTCTCTATCAGACAGCGGATGCAGGAGACACTCTATCAGACAGCGGATACAGAAGTCTCCCTATCAGACAGCGGATGCAGTAGTCTCTCTGTCAGACAGTGGATGCAGGAGACACACTATCAGACAGCGGACGCAGGAGTCTCTCTGTCAGACAGCGGATGCAGAAGTCTCTCTATCAGACAGCGGATGCAGGAGTTTCTCTATCAGACAACGATGCAGAGCACAATCTATCAGACAGCGGATGCAGAAGTCTCTCTATCAGACAGCGGATGCAGGAGACACTCTATCAGACAGCGAATGCAGAAGTCTCTCTTTCAGACAGCGGATGCAGGAGTCTCTCTATCAGACAGCGGATGCAGGAGACACTCTATCAGACAGCGGATGCAGAAGTCTCTCTATCAGACAGCGGATGCAGAAGTATCTCTATCAGACAGCGGATGCAAGAGACACTCTATCAGCCAGCGGATGCAGGAGACACTCTAGCAGACAGCGGATGCAGAAGTCTCTCCTTCAGACAGCGGATGCAGGAGTCTATCTATCAGACAGCGGATGCAGGAGACACTCTATCAGACAGCGGATGCAGAAGTCTCTCTTTCAGACAGCGGATGCAGGAGACACTCTATCAGACAGCGGATGCAGGAGACACTCTATCAGACAGCGGATGCAGAAGACTCTCTATTAGACTGCGGATGCAGGACACTTTATCAGACAGCGGACGCAGGAGACACTCTATCAACCAGCGGATGCAGGAATCTCTCTATCAGACAGCAGATGCAGGAGACACTCTTTCAGAGACCGGATGCAGAAGTCTCTCTATCAGACAGCGGATGCAGGAGACACTGTATAAGACAGCGGATGCAGAAGTCTCCCTATCAGACAGCGGATGCAGTAGTCTCTTTGTCAGACAGTGGATGCAGGAGACACTCTATCAGACGGCGGATGCAGGAGTCTCTCATCAGACAGCAGATGCAGAAGTCTCTCTATCAGACAGCGGATGCAGGAGACACTCTATCAGACAGCGGATGCAGGAGACACTCTATCAGCCAGCGGATGCAGGAGACACTCTATCAGCCAGCGGATGCAGGAGTCTCTCTATCGGACAGTGGATGCAGAAAACACTCTATCGGACAGCGGATGCAGAAGTCTCTCTATCAGACAGCGGATGCAGGAGTCTCTCTATCAGACAACGGATGCAGGAGACACTATATCAGACAGCGGATGCAAATGTCTCTCTATCAGACAGCGGATGCAGGAGACACTCTATCAGACAGCAGATGCAGGCGTCTCTCTATCAGACAGCGGATGCAGGAGACACTATATCAGACGGCGGATGCAGAAGTCTCTCTATCTGACAGTGGATGCAGGAGTCTCTCTATCAGACAACGGATGCAGGACACACTCAATCAGACAGTGGATGCAGGAGTCTCTCTATCAGACAGCGGATGCAGGAGACACTCTATCAGACAGTGGATGCAGGAGATACTCTATCAGACAGCGGATGCAGAAGTATTAGACAAGGGATGCAGAAGTCTCTCTATCACACAACGGATGCAGGAGACACTCTATCAGAGAGCGGATGCAGGAGACACTCTATCAGACAGCGGATGCAGAAGTCTCTCTATTAGACAGCGGATGCAGGAGACACTTTATCAAACAGCGGATGCAGGAGACACTCTATCAACCAGCGGATGCAGGAGCCTCTCTATCAGACAGCGGATGCAGGAGACACTCTATCAGACAGTGGATGCAGGAGATACTCTATCAGACAGCGGATGCAGAAGTCTCTCTATCAGACAAGGGATGCAGAAGTCTCTCTATCACACAACGGATGCAGGAGACACTCTATCAGACAGCAGATGCAGAAGTCTCTCTTTAAGACAGCGGATGCAGGAGTCTCTCTATCAGACAGCGGATGCAGGAGACACTTTATCAGACAGCGGATGCATGAGTCTATCAGACAGCGGATGCAGGAGACACTATATCAGACATCGGATGCAAATGTCTCATTATCAGACAGCGGATGCAGGAGACACTCTATCAGACAGCAGATGCAGGAGTCTCTCTATCAGACAGCGGATGCAGGAGACACTGTATCAGACAGCGGATGCAAATGTCTCTCTATCAGACAGCGGATGCAGGAGACACTCTATCAGACAGCAGATGCAGGAGTCTCTCTATCAGACAGCGGATGCAGGAGACACTGTATCAGACAGCGGATGCAGAAGTCTCTCTATCAGACAGCGGATGCAGAAGTCTCTCTATCAGACAGCGGATGCAGAAGTATCTCTATCAGACAGCGGATGCAAGAGACACTCTATCAGACAGCGGATGCAGGAGACACTCTAGCAGACAGCGGATGCAGAAGTCTCTCTTTCAGACAGCGGATGCAGGAGTCTATCTATCAGACAGCGGATGCAGGAGACACTCTATCAGACAGCGGATGCAGAAGTCTCTCTTTCAGAGAGCGGATGCAGGAGACACTCTATCAGACAGCGGATACAGGAGACACTCTATCAGACAGCGGATGCAGAAGACTCTCTTTTAGACTGCGGATGCAGGACACTTTATCAGACAGCGGATGCAGGAGGCACTCTATCAACCAGCGGATGCAGGAGTCTCTCTATCAGACAGCAGATGCAGAAGACACTCTTTCAGACACCGGATGCAGAAGTCTCTCTATCAGACAGCGGATGCAGGAGACACTGTATAAGACAGCGGATGCAGAAGTCTCCCTATCAGACAACGGATGCAGTAGTCTCTTTGTCAGACAGTGGATGCAGGAGACACTCTATCAGACGGCGGATGCAGGAGTCTCTCTATCAGACAGCAGATGCAGAAGTCTCTCTATCAGACAGCGGATGCAGGAGACACTCTATCAGACAGCGGATGCAGGAGACACTCTATCAGCCAGCGGATGCAGGAGACACTCTATCAGCCAGCGGATGCAGGAGTCTCTCTATCGGACAGTGGATGCAGAAAACACTCTATCAGACAACGGATGCAGAAGTCTCTCTATCAGACAGCGGATGCAGGAGTCTCTCTATCAGACAACGGATGCAGGAGACACTATATCAGACAGCGGATGCAAATGTCTCTCTATCAGACAGCGGATGCAGGAGACACTCTATCAGAGAGCAGATGCAGGCGTCTCTCTATCAGACAGCGGATGCAGGAGACACTATATCAGACGGCGGATGCAGAAGTCTCTCTATCTGACAGTGGATGCAGGAGTCTCTCTATCAGACAACGGATGCAGGACACACTCAATCAGACATTGGATGCAGAAGTCTCTCTATCAGACAGCGGATGCAGGAGACACTCTATCAGACAGCGGATGCAGAAGTCTCTCTATCAGACAGCGGATGCAGGAGACACTCTATCAGACAGCGGATGGAGGAGTCTCTCTATCAGACAGCGGATGCAGGAGACACTCTATCAGACAGTGGATGCAGGAGATACTCTATCAGACAGCGGATGCAGAAGTATTAGACAAGGGATGCAGAAGTCTCTCTATCACACAACGGATGCAGGAGACACTCTATCAGAGAGCGGATGCAGGAGACACTCTATCAGACAGCGGATGCAGAAGTCTCTCTATTAGACAGCGGATGCAGGAGACACTTTATCAAACAGCGGATGCAGGAGACACTTTATCAACCAGCGGATGCAGGAGCCTCTCTATCAGACAGCGGATGCAGGAGACACTCTATCAGACAGTGGATGCAGGAGATACTCTATCAGACAGCGGATGCAGAAGTCTCTCTATCAGACAAGGGATGCAGAAGTCTCTCTATCACACAACGGATGCAGGAGACACTCTATTAGAGAGCGGATGCAGGAGACACTCTATCAGACAGCGGATGCAGAAGTATCTCTATTAGACAGCGGATGCAGGAGACACTTTATCAAACAGCGGATGCAGGAGACACTCTATCAACCAGCGGATGCAGGAGCCTCTCTATCAGACAGAGGATGCAGGTGACACTCTATCAGCCAGCAGATGCTGGAGTCTCTCAATCAGACAGTGGATGCAGGAGACACTCTATCAGACAGCGGATGCAGGAGTCTCTCTATCAGACAGCAGATGCAGAAGTCTCTCTATCAGACAGCGGATGCAGGAGACACTCTATCAGACAGCGGATGCAGGAGACACTCTATCAGCCAGCGGAGGCAGGAGACACTCTATCAGCCAGCAGATGCAGGAGTCTCTCTATCGGACAGTGGATGCAGAAAACACTCTATCAGACAGCGGATGCAGAAGTCTCTCTATCAGACAGCGGATGCAGGAGTCTCTCTATCAGACAGCGGATGCAGGAGACATTATATCAGACAGCGGATGCAAATGTCTCTCTATCAGACAGCGGATGCAGGAGACACTCTATCAGACAGCAGATGCAGGCCTCTCTCTATCAGACAGCGGATGCAGGAGACACTATATCAGACGGTGGATGCAGAAGTCTCTCTATCTGACAGTGGATGCAGGAGTCTCTCTATCAGACAACGGATGCAGGACACACGCAATCAGACAGTGGATGCAGAAGTCTCTCTATCAGACAGCGGATGCAGGAGACACTCTATCAGACAGCGGATGCAGAAGTCTCTCTATCAGACAGCGGATGCAGGAGACACTCTATCAGACAGCGGATGCAGGAGTCTCTCTATCAGACAGCGGATGCAGGAGGCACTCTATCAGACAGTGGATGCAGGAGATACTCTATCAGACAGCGGATGCAGAAGTCTCTCTATCAGACAAGGGATGCAGAAGTCTCTCTATCACACAACGGATGCAGGAGACACACTATCAAAGAGCGGATGCAGGAGACACTCTATCAGACAGCGGATGCAGAAGTCTCTCTATTAGACAGCGGATGCAGGAGACACTTTATCAAACAGCGGATGCAGGAGACACTCTATCAACCAGCGGATGCAGGAGCCTCTCTATCAGACAGCGGATGCAGGTGACACTCTATCAGCCAGCAGATGCAGGAGTCTCTCAATCAGACAACGAATGCAGGAGACACTCTGTCAGACAGCGGATGCAGGAGTCTCTCTATCAGACAGCGGATGCAGAAGTCTCTCTTTCAGACACCGGATGCAGAAGTTTCACTATTAGACAGCGGATGCAGAAGTCTCTCTTTTAGACAGCGCTTGCAGGAGTCTCTCTATCAGACAGCGGATGCAGGAGACACTGTATCAGACAGCGGATGCAGGAGTCTCTCTATCTGACAGCGGATGCAGGAGACACTCTATCAGACAGCAGATGCAGGCCTCTCTCTATCAGACAGCGGATGCAGGAGACACTATATCAGACGGCGGATGCAGAAGTCTCTCTATCAGACAGCGGATGCAGGAGACACTATATCAGCCAGCAGATGCAGGAGTCTCTCAATCAGACAGTGGATGCAGGAGACACTCTATCAGACAGCGGATGCAGGAGTCTCTCTATCAGACAGCAGATGCAGAAGTCTCTCTATCAGACAGCGGATGCAGGAGACACTCTATCAGACAGCGGATGCAGGAGACACTCTATCAGCCAGCGGAGGCAGGAGACACTCTATCAGCCAGCGGATGCAGGAGTCTCTCTATCGGACAGTGGATGCAGAAAACACTCTATCAGACAGCGGATGCAGAAGTCTCTCTATCAGACAGCGGATGCAGGAGTCTCTCTATCAGACAGCGGATGCAGGAGACACTATATCAGACAGCGGATGCAAATGTCTCTCTATCAGACAGCGGATGCAGGAGACACTCTATCAGACAGCATATGCAGGCCTCTCTCTATCAGACAGCGGATGCAGGAGACACTATATCAGACGGCGGATGCAGAAGTCTCTCTATCTGACAGTGGATGCAGGAGTCTCTCTATCAGACAACGGATGCAGGACACACGCAATCAGACAGTGGATGCAGAAGTCTCTCTATCAGACAGCGGATGCAGGAGACACTCTATCAGACAGCGGATGCAGAAGTCTCTCTATCAGACAGCGGATGCAGCAGACACTCTATCAGACAGCGGATGCAGGAGTCTCTCTATCAGACAGCGGATGCAGGAGGCACTCTATCAGACAGTGGATGCAGGAGATACTCTATCAGACAGCGGATGCAGAAGTCTCTCTATCAGACAAGGGATGCAGAAGTCTCTCTATCACACAACGGATGCAGGAGACACTCTATCAAAGAGCGGATGCAGGAGACACTCTATCAGACAGCGGATGCAGAAGTCTCTCTATTAGACAGCGGATGCAGGAGACACTTTATCAAACAGCGGATGCAGGAGACACTCTATCAACCAGCGGATGCAGGAGCCTCTCTATCAGACAGCGGATGCAGGTGACACTCTATCAGCCAGCAGATGCAGGAGTCTCTCAATCAGACAGCGAATGCAGGAGACACTCTGTCAGACAGCGGATGCAGGAGTCTCTCTATCAGACAGCGGATGCAGAAGTCTCTCTTTCAGACACCGGATGCAGAAGTTTCACTATTAGACAGTGGATGCAGAAGTCTCTCTTTTAGACAGCGCTTGCAGGAGTCTCTCTATCAGACAGCGGATGCAGGAGACACTGTATCAGACAGCGGATGCAGGAGTCTCTCTATCTGACAGCGGATGCAGGAGACACTATATCAGACAGCGGATGCAAATGTCTCTGTATCAGACAGCGGATGCAGGAGACACTCTATCAGACAGCGGATGCAGAAGTCTCTCTATCAGACAGCGGATGCAGGAGATACTCTATCAGACAGCGGATGCAGGAGTCTATCTATCACACAGCAGATGCAGGAGACACTCTATCAGACAGTGGATGCAGGAGCCTCTCTATCAGACAGCGGATGCAGGAGACACTCTATCAGACAGCGGATGCAGGAGTCTCTCTATCAGACAGCGAATGCAGGAGACACTCTATCAGACAGTGGATGCAGGAGCCTCTCTATCAGACAGCGGATGCAGGAGACACTCTATCAGACAGCGGATGCAGGAGTCTCTCTACCAGACAGCGAATGCAGGAGTCTCTCTATCAAACAGCGGATGCAGAAGTCTCTCTTTCAGACAGCGGATGCAGGAGTCTCTCTATCAGACAGCAGATGCAGAAGTTTCTCTTTAAGACAGCGGATGCAGGAGTCTCTCTATCAGACAGCGGATGCAGGAGACACTTTATCAGACAGCGGATGCAGGAGTCTATCAGACAGCGGATGCAGGAGACACTATATCAGACATCGGATGCAAATGTCTCTCTATCAGACAGCGGATGCAGAAGACACTCTATCAGACAGCAGATGCAGGAGTCTCTCTATCAGACAGCTGATGCAGGAGACACTGTATCAGACAGCGGATGCAGAAGTCTCTCTGTCAGACAGCGGATGCAGGAGACACTCTATCAGACAGCGGATGCAGAAGTCTCTCTATCAGACAGCGGATGCAGGAGACACTCTATCAGACAGCGGATGCAGAAGTCTCTCTATCAGACAGCGGATGCAGAAGTATCTCTATCAGACAGCGGATGCAAGAGACACTCTTTCAGACAGCGGATGCAGGAGACACTCTAGCAGACAGCGGATGCAGAAGTCTCTCTTTCAGACAGCGGATGCAGGAGTCTATCTATCAGACAGCGGATGCAGGAGACACTCTATCAGACAGCGGATGCAGAAGTCTCTCTTTCAGACAGCGGATGCAGGAGACACTCTATCAGACAGCGGATGCAGGAGACATTCTATCAGACAGCGGATGCAGAAGACTCTCTATTAGACTGCGGATGCAGGACACTTTATCAGACAGCGGATGCAGGAGACACTCTATCAACCAGCGGATGCAGGAGTCTCTCTATCAGACAGCAGATGCAGGAGACACTCTTTCAGACACCGGATGCAGAAGTCTCTCTATCAGACAGCGGATGCAGGAGACACTGTATAAGACAGCGGATGCAGAAGTCTCCCTATCAGACAGCGGATGCAGTAGTCTCTTTGTCAGACAGTGGATGCAGGAGACACTCTATCAGACGGCGGATGCAGGAGTCTCTCTATCAGACAGCAGATGCAGAAGTCTCTCTATCAGACAGCGGATGCAGGAGACACTCTATCAGACAGCGGATGCAGGAGACACTCTATCAGCCAGCGGATGCAGGAGTCTCTCTATCGGACAGTGGATGCAGAAAACACTCTATCAGACAGCATATGCAGAAGTCTCTCTATCAGACAGCGGATGCAGGAGACACTATATCAGACAGCGGATGCAAATGTCTCTCTATCAGACAGCGGATGCAGGAGACACTCTATCAGACAGCAGATGCAGGCGTCTCTCTATCAGACAGCGGATGCCGGAGACACTATATCAGACGGCGGATGCAGAAGTCTCTCTATCTGACAGTGGATGCAGGAGTCTCTCTATCAGACAACGGATGCAGGACACACTCAATCAGACAGTGGATGCAGAAGTCTCTCTATCAGACAGCGGATGCAGGAGACACTCTATCAGACAGCGGATGCAGAAGTCTCTCTATCAGACAGCGGATGCAGGAGACACTCTATCAGACAACGGATGGAGGAGTCTCTCTATCAGACAGCGGATGCAGGAGACACTCTATCAGACAGTGGATGCAGGAGATACTCTATCAGACAGCGGATGCAGAAGTATTAGACAAGGGATGCAGAAGTCTCTCTATCACACAACGGATGCAGGAGACACTCTATCAGAGAGCGGATGCAGGAGACACTCTATCAGACAGCGGATGCAGAAGTCTCTCTATTAGACAGCGGATGCAGGAGACACTTTATCAAACAGCGGATGCAGGAGACACTCTATCAACCAGCGGATGCAGGAGCCTCTCTATCAGACAGCGGATGCAGGAGACACTCTATCAGACAGTGGATGCAGGAGATACTCTATCAGACAGCGGATGCAGAAGTCTCTCTATCAGACAAGGGATGCAGAAGTCTCTCTATCACACAACGGATGCAGGAGACACTCTATCAGAGAGCGGATGCAGGAGACACTCTATCAGACAGCGGATGCAGAAGTTTCTCTATTAGACAGCGGATGCAGGAGACACTTTATCAAACAGCGGATGCAGGAGACACTCTATTAACCAGCGGATGCAGGAGCCTCTCTATCAGACATCGGATGCAGGTGACACTCTATCAGCCAGCAGATGCAGGAGTCTCTCAATCAGACAGTGGATGCAGGAGACACTCTATCAGACAGCGGATGCAGGAGTCTCTCTATCAGACAGCAGATGCAGAAGTCTCTCTATCAGACAGCGGATGCAGGAGACACTCTATCAGACAGCGGATGCAGGAGACACTCTATCAGCCAGCGGAAGCAGGAGACACTCTATCAGCCAGCGGATGCAGGAGTCTCTCTAACGGACAGTGGATGCAGAAAACACTCTATCAGACAGCGGATGCAGAAGTCTCTCTATCAGACAGCGGATGCAGGAGTCTCTCTATCAAACAGCGGATGCAGGAGACACTATATCAGACAGCGGATGCAACTGTCTCTCTATCAGACAGCGGATGCAGGAGACACTATATCAGACGGCGGATGCAGAAGTCTCTCTATCTGACAGTGGATGCAGGAGTCTCTCTATCAGACAACGGATGCAGGACACACGCAATCAGACAGTGGATGCAGAAGTCTCTCTATCAGACAGCGGATGCAGGAGACACTCTATCAGACAGCGGATGCAGAAGTCTCTCTATCAGACAGCAGATGCAGGGGACACTCTATCAGACAGCGGATGCAGGAGTCTCTCTATCAGACAGCGGATGCAGGAGGCACTCTATCAGACAGTGGATGCAGGAGATACTCAATCAGACAGCGGATGCAGAAGTCTCTCTATCAGACAAGGGATGCAGAAGTCTCTCTATCACACAACGGATGCAGGAGACACTCTATCAAAGAGCGGATGCAGGAGACACTCTATCAGACAGCGGATGCAGAAGTCTCTCTATTAGACAGCGGATGCAGGAGACACTTTATCAAACAGCGGATGCAGGAGACACTCTATCAACAAGCGGATGCAGGAGCCTCTCTATCAGACAGCGGATGCAGGTGACACTCTATCAGCCAGCAGATGCGAAGTCTCTCAATCAGACAGCGAATGCAGGAGACACTCTGTCAGACAACGGATGCAGGAGTCTCTCTATCAGACAGCGGATGCAGAAGTCTCTCTTTCAGACACCGGATGCAGAAGTTTCACTATTAGACAGCGGATGCAGAAGTCTCTCTTTTAGACAGCGGATGCAGGAGTCTCTCTATCAGACAGCGGATGCAGGAGACACTGTATCAGACAGCGGATGCAGGAGTCTCTCTATCTGACAGCGGATGCAGGAGACACTATATCAGACAGCGGATGCAAATGTCTCTGTATCAGACAGCGGATGCAGGAGACACTCTATCAGACAGCGGATGCAGAAGTCTCTCTATTAGACAGCGGATGCAGGAGACACTTTATCAAAGAGCGGATGCAGGAGACACTCTATCAACCAGCGGATGCAGGAGCCTCTCTATCAGACAGCGGATGCAAGTGACACTCTATCAGCCAGTTGATGCAGGAGTCTCTCTATCAGACAGCGAATGCAGGAGACACTCTGTCAGACAGCGGATGCAGGAGTCTCTCTATCAGACAGCGGATGCAGAAGTCTCTCTTTCAGACAGCGGATGCAGGAGTTTTTCTATCAGACAGCGGATGCGGAAGTCTCTCTTTCAGACAGCGGATGCAGAAGTCTCTCTATCAGACAGCGGATGCAGAAGTCTCTCTATCACACAGCGGATGCAGGAGACACTCTATCAGACAGCGGATGCAGAAGTCTCTCTATTAGACAGCTGATGCAGGAGACACTTTATCAAACAGCGGATGCAGGAGACAATCTATCAACCAGAGGATGCAGGAGCCTCTCTATCAGACAGCGGATGCAGGTGACACTCTATCAGCCAGCGGATGCAGGAGTCTCTCTATCAGACAGCGCATGCAGGAGACACTCTGTCAGACAGCGGATGCAGGAGTCTCTCTATCAGACAGCGGATGCAGAAGTCTCTCTTTCAGACAGCGGATGCAGGAGTTTCTCTATCAGACAGCGGATGCAGAAGTCTCTCTTTCAGACAGCGGATGCAGGAGACACTGTATCAGACAGCGGATGCAGGAGTCTCTCTATCAGACAGCGGATGCAGGAGACACTATATCAGACAGCGGATGCAAATGTCTCTCTATCGGACAGCGGATGCAGAAGACACTCTATCAGACAGCAGATGCAGGAGCCTCTCTAATAGACAGCGGATGCATTAGTCTCTCTATCAGACAGCGGATGCCGGTGTATCTCTATCAGACAGCGGATGCAGGAGACACTCTATCAGACAGAGGATGCAGGAGTCTCTCTATCAGACAGCGGATGCAGGAGTCTCTCTATCAGACAGCGGATGCAAAAGTCTCTCTATCAGACAGCGGATGCAGGAGACACTCTATCAGACATCGGATACAGGAGACACTCTATCAGCCAGTGGATGCAGAAGTCTCTCTATCAGACAGCGTATGCAGGAGACACTCTATCAGACAGCGGGTGCAGAAGTCTCTCTATCAGACAGCGGATGCAGGAGACACTCTATCAGACAGCGGATGCAGGAGACACTCTATCAGACAGCGGATGCAGGAGTCTCTCTATTTGACAGCGGATGCAGGAGACACTCTATCACACATTAGATGCAGAAGTCTCTCTATAAGACAGCGGATGCAGGAGACACTCTGTCAGCCAGCGGATGCAGGAGTCTCTCTAACGGACAGCGGATGCAGGAGACACTCTATCAGACAGTAGATGCAGAAGTCTCTCTATCAGACAGTTAATGTAGGAGTCTCTCTATAAGACAGCAGTTGCAAAAGACACACTTTCAGACAGCGGATGCAGAAGTCTCTCTATCAGACAGCAGATGCAGGAGACACTCTATCAGACAGCGGATGCAGAAGTCTCCCTACCAGACAGCGGATGCAGTAGTCTCTCTGTCAGACAGTGGATGCAGAAGACACTCTATCAGACAGCGGACGCAGGAGTCTCTCTATCAGACAGCGAATGCAGGAGGTTCTCTATCAGACAACGATGCAGGGCACAATCTATCCGACAGCGGATGCAGAAGTCTATCGGACAGCGGATGCAGGAGACACTCTATCAGACAGTGGATGCAGAAGTTTCTCTTTCAGACAGCAGATGCAGGAGACACTCTATCAGACAGCGGATGCAGAAGACACTCTATCAGCCAGCGGATGCAGGAGACACTCTATCAGCTAGCGGATGCAGGAGTCTCTCTATCAGACAGTGGATGCAGGAGACACTCTATCAGACAGCGGATGCAGGAGACACTTTATCAGACAACGGATGCAGGAGACACTCTATCAACAAGCGGATGCAGGAGTCCCTCTATCAGACAGCGGATGCAGGAATCTCTCTATCAGACAGCGGATGCAGGAGACACTCTATCAGACAGCGGATGCAGAAGTCTCTCTATCAGACAGTGGTTGAAGGAGACACTCTATCAGACAGCGGATGCAGAAGTCTCTCTATCAGACAGCGGATGCAGGAGACACTCTATCAGACAGGGGATGCAGGAGACACTTTATCAGCCAGCGGATGCAGGAGACACTCTATCAGCCAGCGGATGCAGGAGTCTCTTTATCGGACAGCCGATGCAGAAGACTCTATCAGAAAGCGGATGCAGAAGTCTCTCTATCAGACAGCGGATGCATGAGTCTCTCTATCAGACAGCGGATGCAGGAGACACTGTATCAGACAGCGGATGCAGAAGTCTCTCTATCAGACAACGGATGCAGCAGACACTATATCAGACAGCAGATGCAAATGTCTCTCTATCAGACAGCGGATGCAGGAAACACTCTATCAGACAGCGGATGCAAAAGTCTCTCTAATAGACAGCGGATGCAGAAGTCTCTCTTTCAGACAACGGATGCAGGAGTCTCTCTATCAGACAGCGGATGCAGGAGACACTCTATCAGACAGCGGATGCAGAAGACTCTATATCAGAAAGCGGATGCAGAAGTCTCTCTATCAGACAGCGGATGCAGGAGTTTCTCTATCAGACAACGGATGCAGGAGACACTCTATCAGACAGCGGATGCAGAAGTCTCTCTATCAGACAGCGGATGCAGGAGACACTCTATCAGACAGCGGATGCAGGAGACACTCTATCAGCCAGCGGATGCAGGAGACACTCTATCAGCCAGCGGATGCAGGAGTCTCTTTATCGGACAGCCGATGCAGAAGACACTCTATCAGAAAGCGGTTGCAGAAGTCTCTCTATCAGACAGTCGATGCAGGAGTCTCTCTATCAGACAACGGATGCAGGACACACTCTATCAGACAGCGGATGCAGAAGTCTCTCTATCAGACAGCGGATGCAGGAGACACTCTATCAGACAGCGGATGCAGAAGTCTCTCTATCAGACAGCGGATGCAGGAGACACTCTATCAGACAGCGAATGCAGGAGAAACTCTATCAGCCAGCATATGCTGGAATCTCTCTATCAGATAGGGGATGCAGGAGACACTCTATCAGACAGCGGATGCAGACGTCTCTCTATCACACAGCAGATGCAGGAGACACTCTATCAGACAGCGGATGCAGAAGACAATCTTTCAGACAGCGGATGCAGAAGTCTCAATATCAGACAGCGGATGCAGGAGACACTCTATCAGACAGCTGATGCAGGAGATGCTCTAGCAGCCAGCGGATGCTTGAGTCTCGCTAGCGGACAGCGGATGCAGGAGACACTCTATCAGACAGCGGATGCAGAAGTCTCTCTATCAGACAGTGGATGCAGAAGTCTCTCTATCAGACTTCGGATGCAGCAGACACTCTATCAGACAGCGGATGCAGAAGTCTCTCTATCAGACAGCGGATGCAGGAGACACTCTATCAGACAGTGGATGCAGAAGTCCCTCTATCAGACAGCGGATGCAGAAGTCTCTTTATCACACAACGGATGCAGGAGACACTCTATCAGACAGCTGATGCAGAAGTCTCTCTATTAGACAGCGGATGCAGGAGACACTTTATCAAACAGCGGATGCAGGAGACACTCTATCAACCAGCGGATGCAGGAGCCTCTCTATCAGACAGCGGATGCAAGTGACACTCTATCAGCCAGTGGATGCAGGAGTCTCTCTATCAGACAGCGAATGCAGGAGACACTTTGTCAGACAGCGGATGCAGGAGTCTCTCTATCAGACAACGGATGCAGAAGTCTCTCTTTCAGACAGCGGATGCAGGAGTTTTTCTATCAGACAGCGGATGCGGAAGTCTCTCTTTCAGACAGCGGATGCAGAAATCTCTCTATCAGACAGCGGATGCAGAAGTCTCTCTATCACACAACGGATGCAGGAGACACTCTATCAGACAGCGGATGCAGAAGTCTCTCTATTAGACAGCTGATGCAGGAGACACTTTATCAAACAGCGGATGCAGGAGACAATCTATCAACCAGAGGATGCAGGAGCCTCTCTATCAGACAGCGGATGCAGGTGACACTCTATCAGCCAGCAAATGCAGGAGTCTCTCTATCAGACAGCGCATGCAGGAGACACTCTGTCAGACAGCGGATGCAGGAGTCTCTCTATCAGACAGCGGATGCAGAAGTCTCTCTTTCAGACAGCGGATGCAGGAGTTTCTCTATCAACCAGCGGATGCAGAAGTCTCTCTATCAGACAGCGGATGCAGGAGACACTGTATAAGACAGCAGATGCAGGAGTCTCTCTATCAGACAGCGGATGCAGGAGACACTATAATAGACAGCGGATGCAAATGTCTCTCTATCGGACAGCGGATGCAGAAGACACTCTATCAGACAGCAGATGCAGGAGTCTCTCTAATAGACAGCGGATGCATAGGCTCTCTATCAGACAGCGGATGCCGGTATATCTCTATCAGACAGCGGATGCAGGAGACACTCTATCAGACAGAGGATGCAGGAGTCTCTCTATCAGACAGCGGATGCAGGAGTCTCTCTATCAGACAGCGGATGCAAAAGTCTCTCTATCAGACAGCGGATGCAGGAGACACTCTATCAGACATCAGATACAGGAGACACTCTATCAGCCAGCGGATGCAGAAGTCTCTCTATCAGACAGCGTATGCAGGAGACACTCTATCAGACAGCGGATGCAGAAGTCTCTCTATCAGACAGCGGATGCAGGAGACACTCTATTAGACAGCGGATGCTTGAGACACTCTATCAGCCAGCGGATGCAGGAGTCTCTCTATCGGACAGCGGATGCAGGAGACAATCTATCAGACAGTGGATGCAGAAGTCTCTCTATCAGACAGTGGATGCAGGAGTCTCTCTATCAGACAGCAGTTGCAGGAGACACACTTTCAGACAGCGGATGCAGAAGTCTCTCTATCAGACAGCGGATGCAGGAGACACTCTATCAGACAGCGATGCAGAAGTCTCCCTATCAGACAGCGGATGCAGGAGACACTCTATCAGACAGCGGATGCAGGAGTCTCTCTATGAGACAGCGGATGCAGGAGTCTCTTTATCAGACAGCGGATGAACAAGTCTCTCTATCAGACAGCGGATGCAGGAGTTTCTCTATCAGACAACGATGCAGGGCACAATCTATCAGACAACGATGCAGGGCACAATCTTTCAGACAGCGGATGCAGAAGTCTCTCTATCAGACAGCGGATGCAGGAGACACTCTGTCAGACAGCGGATGCAGAAGACACTCTATTAGCCAGCGGATGCAGGAGACACTCTATCAGCTAGCGGATGCAGGAGTCCCTCTATCAGACAGCGGATGCAGGAGACACTATATCAAACAGCGGATGCAGAAGTCTCTCTATCAGACAGCGGATGCAGGAGACACTCTATCAGACAGCGTAAGCAGAAGTCTCTCTATCAGACAGCGGAAGCAGGAGACACTCTATCAGACAGCGGATGCAGGAGTCTCTCTATTAGACAGCGGATGCAGGAGACACTCTATCACACAGAAGATGCAGAAGTCTCTCTATCAGACAGCGGATGCAGGAGACAATCTGTCCGACAGCGGATGCAGGAGACTCTTTATCAGACAGCGGATGCAGAAGTCTCTCTATCAGACAACGGATGCAGGAGTCTCTCTATCAGACAGCGGATGCAGGAGACACTGTATCAGACAGCGGATGCAGAAGTCTCTCTATCAGACAACGGATGCAGCAGACACTATATCAGACAGCGGATGCAAATGTCCCTCTATCAGACAGTGGATGCAGGAGACACTATATCAGACAGCGGATGCAGGAGTCTCTCTAATAGACAGCGGATGCAGAAGTCTCTCTTTCAGACATTGGATGCAGGAGTCTCTCTATCAGACAGCGGATGCAGGAGACACTCTATCAGACAGCGGATGCAGAAGTCTCTCTATCAGACAGCGGATGAAGGAGACACTCTATCAGACACCCGATGCAGAAGTCTCTCTATCAGACAGCGGATGCAGAAGTCTCTCTATCAGACAGCGGATGCAGGAGACACTCTATCAGACAGCGGATGCAGAAGACACTCTATCAGCCAGCGGATGCAGGAGACACTCTATCAGCCAGCGGATGCAGGAGTCTCTCTATCAGACAGCGGATGCAGAAGACACTCTATCAGAAAGCGGATGCAGAAGTCTCTCTATCAGACAGTGGATGCAGAAGTCTCTCTATCAGACAACGGAAGCAGGACACACTCTATCAGACAGCGGAAGCAGAAGTCTCTCTATCAGACAGCGGATGCAGATGACACTCTATCAGACAGCGGATGCAAAAGTCTCTCTATCAGACAGCGGATGCAGGAGACACTCTATCAGACAGCGGATGCAGGAGACACTCTATCAGCCAGCGGATGCAGAAGTCTCTCTATCAGACACGGATGCAGGAGACACTCTATCAGACAGCGGATGCAGGAGACACTCTATCAGCCAGCGGATGCAGGAGACACTCTATCAGCCAGCGAATGCAGAAGTCTCTCTATCAGACAGCGGATGCAGGAGACACTCTATCAGACAGCGGATGCAGGAGACACTCTATCGGACAGCGGAAAAAGAAGACACTCTATCAGACAGTAGATGCAGAAGTCTCTCTATCAGACAGTGGATGCAGGAGTCTCTCTATGAGACAGCAGATGCAGGAGACACTCTTTCAGACAGCGGATGCAGAAGTCTCTCTATCAGACAGCGAATGCAGGAGACACTCTATCAGACAGCGGATACAGAAGTCTCCCTATCAGACAGCGGATGCAGTAGTCTCTCTGTCAGACAGTGGATGCAGGAGACACTCTATCAGACAGCGGACGCAGGAGTCTATCTGTCAGACAGCGGATGCAGAAGTCTCTCTATCAGACAGCGGATGCAGGAGTTTCTCTATCAGACAACGATGCAGAGCACAATCTATCAGACAGCGGATGCAGAAGTCTCTCTATCAGACAGCGGATGCAGGAGACACTCTATCAGACAGCGAATGCAGAAGTCTCTCTTTCAGACAGCGGATGCAGGAGTCTCTCTATCAGACAGCCGATGCAGGAGTCTCTCTAATAGACAGCGGATGCAGAAACCTCTCTTTCAGACAGCGGATGCAGGAGTCTCTCTATCAGACAGCGGATGCAGGAGACACTCTATCACACAGCGGATGCAGGAGACTCTATATCAGACAGCGGATGCAGAAGTCTCTCTATCAGACAGCGGATGCAGGAGTCTCTCTATCAGACAACGGATGCAGGAGACACTCTATCAGAAAGCGGATGCAGAAGTCTCTATATCAGACAGCGGATGAAGGAGAAACTCTATCAGACAGCGGATGCAGAAGTCTCTCTATCAGACAGCGGATGCAGGAGACACTCTATCAGACAGCGGATGCAGGAGACACTCTATCAGCCAGCGGATGCAGGAGTCTCTCTTTCGGACAGCGGATGCAGAAGACACTCTATCAGAAAGCGAATGCAGAAGTCTCTCTATCAGACAGTGGATGCAGGAGTCTCTCTATCAGACAACGGATGCAGGACACACTCTATCAGACAGCATATGCAGAAGTCTCTCTATCAGACAGCGGATGCAGGAGACACTCTATCAGATAACGGATGCAGAAGTCTCTCTATCAGACAGCGGATGCAGGAGACACTCTATCAGACAGCGGATGCAGGAGACACTCTATCAGCCAGCGGATGCTGGAATCTCTCTATCAGAAAGCGGATGCAGGAGACACTCTATCAGACAGCGGATGCAGAAGTCTCTCTATCACACAGCGGATGCAGGAGACACTCTATTAGACAGAGGATGCAAAGACAATCTGTCAGACAGCGGATGCAGAAGTCTCACTATCAGACAGCGGATGCAGGAGACACTCTATCAGACAGCGGATGCAGGAGACACTCTAGCAGCCAGCGGATGCATGAGTCTCTATCAGACAGCGGATGCAGGAGACACTCTATCAGACAGCGGATGCAGAATTCTCTCTATCTGACAGTGGATGCAGGAGTCTCTCTATCAGACAACGGATGCAGGACACACTCTATCAGACAGTAAATGCTGAAGTCTCTCTATCAGACAGCGGATGCTTAAGTCTCTCTATCAGACAGCGGATGCAGAAGACAGTCTATCAGACAGCGAATGCAGGAGTCTATCTATCAGACAGCAGATGCAGGAGACACTCTATCAGACAGTGGATGCAGGAGCCTCTCTATCAGACAGCGGATGCAGGAGACACTCTATCAGACAGCGGATGCAGGAGTCTCTCTATCAGACAGCGGATGCAGGAGACACTCTATCAGACAGCGGATGCAGGTGTCTCTCTATCAGACAGCGGATGCAGAAGTCTCTCTTTAAGACAGCGGATGCAGGAGTCTCTCTATCAGACAGCGGATGCAGGAGACACTTTATCAGACAGCGGATGCAGGAGTCTCTCTATCAGACAGCGGATGCAGGAGACAATATATCAGACATCGGACGCAAATGTCTCTCTATCAGACAGCGGATGCAGGAGACACTCTATCAGACAGCAGATGCAGGAGTCTCTCTATCAGATAGCGGATGCAGGAGACACTATATCAGACAGCGGATGCAGAAGTCTCTCTGTCAGACAGCGGATGCAGGAGACACTCTATCAGACAGCGGATGCAGAAGTCTCTCTATCAGACAGCGGATGAAGGAGACACTCTATCAGACAGCGGATGCAGAAGTCTCTCTATCAGACAGCGGATGCAGAAGTATCTCTATCAGACAGCGGATGCAAGAGACACTCTATCAGACAGCGGATGCAGGAGACACTCTAGAAGACAGCGGATGCAGAAGTCTCTCTTTCAGACAGCGGATGCAGGAGTCTATCTATCAGACAGCGGATGCAGGAAACACTCTATCAGACAGCGGATGCAGAAGTCTCTCTTTCAGACAGCGGATGCAGGAGACACTCTATCAGACAGCGGATGCAGGAGACACTCTATCAGACAGCGGATGCAGAAGACTCTTTATTAGACAGCGGATGCAGGACACTTTATCAGACAGCGGATGCAGCAGACACTCTATCAACCAGCGGATGCAGGAGTCTCTCTATCAGACAGCAGATGCAGGAGACACTCTTTCAGACACCGGATGCAGAAGTCTCTCTATCAGACAGCAGATGCAGGAGAGACTGTATAAGACAGAGGATGCAGAGGTCTTCCTATCAGACAGCGGATGCAGTAGTCTCTTTGTCAGACAGTGGATGCAGGAGACACTCTATCAGACAGCGGATGCAGGAGACACTCTATCAGACAGCGGATGCAGGAGACACTTTTTCAGCCAGCGGATGCAGGAGACACTCTATCAGCCAGCGGATGCAGGAGTCTCTCTATCGGACAGCGGATGCAGAAAACACTCTATCAGACAGCGGATGCAGAAGTCTCTCTATCAGACAGCGGATGCAGGAGTCTCTCTATCAGACAGCGGATGCAGGAGACACTATATCAGACAGCGGATGCAAATGTCTCTCTATCAGACAGCGGATGCAGGAGACACTCTATCAGACAGCAGATGCAGGAGTCTCTCTATCAGACAGCGGATGCAGGAGACACTATATCAGATGGCGGATGCAGAAGTCTCTCTATCTGACAGTGGATGCAGGAGTCTCTCTAGCAGACAACGGATGCAGGACACACTCAATCAGACAGTGGATGCAGAAGTCTCTCTATCAGACAGCGGATGCAGGACACACTCTATCAGACATCGGATGCAGAAGTCTCTCTATCAGACAGCGGATGCAGGAGACACTCTATCAGACAGCGGATGCAGGAGTCTCTCTATCAGACAGCGGATGCAGGAGACACTCTATCATACAGTGGATGCAGAAGTCTCTCTATCAGACAGCGGATGCAGGAGATACTCTATCAGACAGCGGATGCAGAAGTCTCTCTATCAGACAAGGGATGCAGAAGTCTCTCTATCATACAACGGATGCAGGAGACATTCTATCGGAGAGCGGATGCAGGAGACACTCTATCAGACAGCGGATGCAGAAGTCTCTCTATTAGACAGCGGATGCAGGAGACACTTTATCAAACAGCGGATGCAGGAGACACTCTATCAACCAGCGGATGCAGGAGCCTCTCTATCAGACAGCGGATGCAGGTGACACACTATCAGCCAGCAGATGCAGGAGTCTCTCAATCAGACAGCGAATGCAGGAGTCTCTCTATCAGACAGCGGATGCAGAAGTCTCTCTTTCAGACAGCGGATGCAGGAGTTTCTCTATTAGACAGCGGATGCAGAAGTCTCTCTTTTAGACAGCGGATGCAGGAGTCTCTCTATCAGACAGCGGATGCAGGAGACACTGTATCAGACAGCGGATGCAGGAGTCTCTCTATCTGACAGCGGATGCAGGAGACACTATATCAGACAGCGGATGCAAAAGTCTCTTTATCAGACAGCGGATGCAAGAGACACTCTATCAGACAGCGGATGCAGGAGACACTCTATCAGCCAGCGGATGCAGGAGTCTCTCTAATAGACAGCGGATGCATAAGTCTCTCTATCATACAGCAGATGCCGGTGTATCTCTATCAGACAGCGGATGCAGGAGACACTATCAGACAGCGGATGCAAAAGTCTCTCTATCAGACAGCGGATGCAGGAGACACTCTATCAGACAGCGGATGCAGAAGACACTCTATCAGCCAGCGGATGCAGAAGTGTCTCTATCAGACAGCGGATGCAGGAGACATTCTATCAGACAGCGGATGCAGAAGTCTCTCTATCAGACAGTGGATGCAGGAGACACTCTATTAGACAGCGGATGCTTGAGTCACTCTATCAGCTAGCGGATGCAGGAGTCTCTCTAACGGACAGCGGATGCAGGAGACACTCTATCAGACAGTTGATGCAGAAGTCTCTCTATCAGACAATTAATGCAGCAGTCTCTCTATCAGACAGCAGTTGCAGGAGACACACTTTCAGACAGCGGATGCAGAAGTCTCTCTATCAGACAGCAGATGCAGGAGACACTCTATCAGACAGCGGATTCAGAAGTCTCTCTATCAGACAGCGGATGCAGTCGTCTCTCTGTCAGATAGTGGATGCAGGAGACACTCTATCTGACAGCGGATGCAGGAGTCTCTCTATCAGACAGCGGATGTACAAGTCTCTCTATCAGACAGCGGATGCAGGAGTTTCTCTATCAGACAACGATGCGGGGCACAATCTATCAGACAGCGGATGCAGAAGTCTCTCTATCAGACAGCGGATGCAGAAACACTCTATCAGACAGCGGATGCAGAAGACACTCTATTAGCCAGCGGATGCAGGAGACACTCTATCAGCTAGCGGATGCAGGCGTCTCTCTATCAGACAGCGGATGCAGGAGACACTATATCAAACAGCGGATGCAGGAGTCTCTCTATCAGACAGCGGATGCAGGAGACACTCTATCAGACAGCGGATGCAGGAGTCTCTCTATCAGACAGCGGATGCAGGAGACACTCTATCACACAGTGGATGCAGAAGTCTCTCTATCAGACAGCGGATGCAGGAGACACTCTATCCGACAGCGGATGCATGAGACTCTAAATCAGACAGCGGATGCAGAAGTCTCTCTTTCAGACAACGGATGCAGGAGTCTCTCTATCAGACAGCGGATGCAGGAGACACTGTATCAGACAGCGGATGCAGAAGTCTCTCTATCAGACAACGGATGCAGCAGACAATATATCAGACAGCGGATGCAAATTTCTCTCTATCAGACAGCGGATGCAGGAGACACTCTATCAGACAGGGGATGCAGGAGTCTCTCTAATATACAGCGGATGCAGACGTCTCTCTTTCAGACATTGGATGCAGGAGTCTCTCTATCAGACAGCGGATGCAGGAGACACTCTATCAGACAGCGGATGCAGAAGTCTCTCTATCAGACAGCGGATGAAGGAGACACTCTATCAGACAACGGATGAAGAAGTCTCTCTATCAGACAGCGGATGCAGAAGTCTCTCTATCAGACAGCGGATGCAGGAGACACTCTATTAGACAGCGGATGCAGGAGACAC
Organism: Loripinus fragilis; assembly: GCA_964019695.1. Classification (NCBI taxonomy): domain Eukaryota; kingdom Metazoa; phylum Mollusca; class Bivalvia; order Lucinida; family Lucinidae; genus Loripinus; species Loripinus fragilis. Next base: position 94,901,587 of record OZ026522.1, read on the forward strand.
TCTATCAGCCAGCGGATGCAGGAGACACTCTATCAGCCAGCGGATGCAGGAGTCTCTCTATCGGACAGCTGATGCAGAAGACACTCTATCAGAAAGCGGATGCAGAAGTCTCTCTATCAGACTGTGGATGCAGGAGTTTCTCTATCAGACAACGGATGCAGGACACACTCTATCAGACAGCGGATGCAGAAGTTTCTCTATCAGACAGCGGATGCAGGAGACACTCTATCAGACAGCGGATGCAAAAGTCTCTCTATCAGACAGCGGATGCAAGAGACACTCTATTAGACAGCGGATGCAGGAGACACTCTATCAGCCAGCGGATGCAGAAGTCTCTCTATCAGACAGCGTATGCAGGAGACACTCTATCAGACAGCGGATGCAGAAGTCTCTCTATCAGACAGTGGATGCAGGAGTCTCTCTATCAGACAACGGATGCAGGACACACTCTATCAGACAGCGGATGCAGAAGTTTCTCTATCAGACAGCGGATGCAGGAGACACTCTATCAGACAGCGGATGCAAAAGTCTCTTTATCAGACAGCGGATGCAAGAGACACTCTATCAGACAGCGGATGCAGGAGACACTCTATCAGCCAGCGGATGCAGAAGTCTCTCTATCAGACAGCGGATGCAGGAGACACTCTATCACACAGTGGATGCAGAAGTCTCTCTATCAGACAGCGGATGCACGAGACACTCTATCCGACAGCGGATGCATGAGACTCTATATCAGATAGCGGATGCAGAAGTCTCTCTTTCAGACAACGGATGCAGGAGTCTCTCTATCAGACAGCGGATGCAGGAGACACCGTATCAGACAGCGGATGCAGAAGTCTCTCTATCAGACAACGGATGCAGCAGACAATTTATCAGACAGCGGATGCAAATGTCTCTCTATCAGACAGCGGATGCAGGAGACACTCTATCAAACAGCGGATGCAGGAGTCTCTCTAATAGACAGCGGATGCAGAAGTCTCTCTTTCAGACATTGGATGCAGGAGTCTCTCTATCAGACAGCGGATGCAGGAGACACTCTATCAGACAGCAGATGCAGGAGACATTCTATCAGACAGCGGATGAAGGAGACACTCTTTCAGACAACGGATGCAGAAGTCTCTCTATCAGACAGCGGATGCAGAAGTCTCTCTATCAGACAACGGATGCAGGAGACACTCTATCAGACAGCGGATGCAGGATACACTCTATCAGCCAGCGGATGCAGGAGACACTCTATCAGCCAGCGGATGCAGGAGTCTCTCTATCGGACAGCGGATGCAGAAGACACTCTATCAGAAAGCGGATGCAGAAGTATCTCTATCAGACAGTGGATGCAGGAGTCTCTCTATCAGACAGCGTATGCAGGAGACACTCTATCAGACAGCGGATGCAGAAGTCTCTCTATCAGACAGTGGATGCAGGAGTCTCTCTATCAGACAACGGATGCAGGACACACTCTATCAGACAGCGGATGCAGAAGTTTCTCTATCAGACAGCGGATGCAGGAGACACTCTATCAGACAGCGGATGCAAAAGTCTCTCTATCAGACAGCGGATGCAAGAGACACTCTATCAGACAGCGGATGCAGGAGACACTCTATCAGCCAGCGGATGCAGAAGTCTCTCTATCAGACAGCGTATGCAGGAGACACTCTATCAGACAGCGGATGCAGAAGTCTCTCTATCAGACAGTGGATGCAGGAGTCTCTCTATCAGACAACGGATGCAGGACACACTCTATCAGACAGCGGATGCAGAAGTTTCTCTATCAGACAGCGGATGCAAGAGACACTCTATCAGACAGCGGATGCATGAGACACTCTATCAGCCAGTGGATGCAGAAGTCTCTCTATCAGACAGCGGATGCAGGAGACACTCTATCAGACAGCGGATGCAGGAGACACTCTATCAGCCAGCGGATGCAGGAGTCTCTCTATCGGACAGCGGATGCAGGAGACACTCTATCAGACAGCGGATGCAGAAGTCTCTCTATCAGACAGTGGATGCAGGAGTCTCTCTATCAGACAGCAGATGCAGGAGACACTCTTTCAGACAGCGGATGCAGAAGTCTCTCTATCAGACAGCGGATGCAGAAGTCTTCCTATCAGACAGCGGATGCAGGAGTTTCTCTATCAGACAGCGGATGCAGGAGACACTCTATCAGACAGCGGATGCAAAAGTCTCTCTATCAGACAGCGGATGCAAGAGACACTCTATCAGACAGCGGATGCAGGAGACTCTATCAGCAAGCGGATGCAGAAGTCTCTCTATCAGACAGCGGATGCAGGAGACATTCTATCAGACAGCGGATGCAGAAGTCTCTCTATCAGACAGCGGATGCAGGAGACACTCTATTAGCCAGCGGATGCAGGAGTCTCTCTAACGGACAGCGGATGCAGGAGACACTCTATCAGACAGTAGATGCAGAAGTCTCTCTATCAGACAGTTAATGCTGGAGTCTCTCTATCAGACAGCAGTTGCAGGAGACACTCTATCAGACAGCGGATGCAGAAGTCTCTCTATCAGACAGCGGATGCAGGAGACACTCTATCAGACAGCGGATGCAGGAGTCTCTGTATCAGACAGCGGATGCAGGAGACACTCTATCAGACAGTGGATGCAGAAGTCTCTCTATCAGACAGCGGATGCAGGAGTCTCTCTATCAGACAGCGGATGCAGAAGTCTCTCTATCAGACAGCGGATGCAGGAGTTTCTCTATCAGACAGCGGATGCAGGAGACACTCTATCAGACAGCAGATGCAGAAGTCTCTCTTTCAGACAGCAGATGCAGGAGACACTCTATCAGACAGCGGATGCAGAAGACACTCTATCAGCCAGCGGATGCAGGAGACACTCTATCAGCTAGCGGATGCAGGAGTCTCTCTATCAGACAGCGGATGCAGGAGACACTATATCAGAGAGCGGATGCAGAAGTCTTTCTATCAGACAGCGGATGCAGGAGACACTCTATCAGACAGCGGATGCAGAAGTCTCTCTATCAGACAGCGGATGCAGGAGACACTCTATCAGACAGCGGATGCAGGAGTCTCTGTATCAGACTGCGGATGCAGGAGACACTCTATCAGACAGTGGATGCAGAAGTCTCTCTATCAGACAGCGGATGCAGGAGACACTCTATCAGACAGCGGATGCAGGACACTCTATATCAGACAGCGGATGCAGAATTCTCTCTTTCAGACAGCGGATGCAGGAGTCTCTCTATCAGACAGCGGATGAAGGAGACACTCTATCAGACAGTGGATGCAGAAATCTCTCTATCAGACAACGGATGCAGCAGACACTATATCTGACAGCGGATGCAGGAGTCTCTCTAATAGACAGCGGATGCAGAAACCTCTCTTTCAGACAGCGTATGCAGGAGTCTCTCTATCAGACAGCGGATGCAGGAGACACTCTATCAGACAGCGGATGCTGGAGACTCTATATCAGACAGCGGATGCAGAAGTCTCTCTATTAGACAGCGGATGCAGGAGTCTCTCTATCAGCCAACGGATGCAGGAGACACTCTATCAGAAAGCGGATGCAGAAGTCTCTCTATCAGACAGCGGATGAAGGAGACACTCTATCAGACAGCGGATGCAGAAGTCTCTCTATCAGACAGCAGATGCAGGAGACACTCTATCAGACAGCGGATGCAGGAGACACTCTTTTAGTCAGCGGATGCAGGAGACACTCTATCAGCCAGCGGATGCAGGAGTCTCTCTATCGGACTGCGGATGCAGAAGACACTCTATCAGAAAGCAGATGCAGAAGTCTCTCTATCAGACAGTGGATGCAGGAGTCTCTCTATCAGACAACGGATGCAGGACACACTCTATCAGACAGCGGATGCAGAAGTCTCTCTATCAGACAACGGATGCAGCAGACACTCTATCAGACAGCGGATGCAGAAGTCTCTCTATCAGACAGCGGATGCAGGAGACACTCTATCAGACAGCGGATGCAGAAGACACTCTATCAGCCAGCGGATGCAGGAGTCTCTCTATCGGACAGTGGATGCAGAAGTCTCTCTATCAGACAGTGGATGCAGGAGTCTCTCTATCAGACAGCAGATGCAGGAGACACTCTTTCAGACAGCGGATGCAGAAGTCTCTCTATCAGACAACGGATGCAGCAGACACTATATCAGACAGAGGATGCAGAAGTCTCTCTATCAGACAGCGGATGCAGGAGACACTCTATCAGACAGCGGATGCAGGAGACACTCTATCAGCCAGCGGGTGCAGGAGACACTCTATCAGCCAGCGGATGCAGGAGTCTCTCTATCGGACAGCGGATGCAGAAGACACTCTATCAGAAAGCGGATGCAGAAGTCTCTCTATCGGACAGTGGATGCAGGAGTCTCTCTATCAGACAACGGATGCAGGACACACTCTATCAGACAGCGGATGCAGAAGTTTCTCTATCAGACAGCGGATGCAGGAGACACTCTATCAGACAGCGGATGCAAAAGTCTCTCTATCAGACAGCGGATGCAAGAGACACTCTATCAGACAGCGGATGCAGGAGACACTCTATCAGCAAGCGGATGCAGAAGTCTCTCTATCAGACAGCGTATGCAGGAGACTCTCTATCAGACAGCGGATGCAGAAGTCTCTCTATCAGACAGCGGATGCAGGAGACACTTTATCAGACAGCGGATGCAGGAGACACTCTATCAGCCAGCGGATGCAGGAGTCTCTCTATCGAACAGCAGATGCAGGAGACACTCTATCAGACAGCGGATGCAGAAGTCTCTCTATCAGACAGTGGATGCAGGAGTCTCTCTATCAGACAGCAGATGCAGGAGACACTCTTTCAGACAGCGGATGCAGAAGTCTCTCTATCAGACAGCTGATGCAGGAGACACTCTATCAGACAGCGGATACAGAAGTCTCCCTATCAGACAGTGGATGCAGTAGTCTCTCTGTCAGACAGTGGATGCAGGAGAAACTCTATCAGACAGCGGACGCAGGAATCTCTCTATCAGACAGCGGATGCAGAAGTCTCTCTATCAGACAGCGGACGCAGGAGTTTCTCTATCAGACAACGATGCAGGGCACAATCTATCAGACAGCGGATGCAGAAGTCTCTCTATCAGACAGCAGATGCAGGAGACACTCTATCAGACAGCGGATGCAGAAGACACTCTATCAGCCAGCGGATGCAGGAGACACTCTATCAGCTAGCAGATGCAGGAGTCTCTCTATCAGACAGCGGAAGCAGGAGACACTATATCAGACAGCGGATGCAGAAGTCTCTCTATCAGACAGCGGATGCAGGAGACACTCTATCAGACAGCGGATGCAGAAGTCTCTCTATCAGACAGCGGATGCAGGAGACACTCTATCAGACAGCGGATGCAGGAGTCTCTATATCAGACAGCGGATCCAGGAGACACTCTATCAGACAGTGGATGCAGAAGTCTCTCTATCAGACAGCGGATGCAGGAGACACTCTATCAGACAGCGGATGCAGGAGACTCTATATCAGACAGCGGATGCAGAAGTCTCTCTACCAGACAGCGGATGCAGGAGTCTCTCTATCAGACAGCGGATGTAGGAGACACTCTATCAGACAGCGGATGCAGAAGTCTCTCTATCAGACAACGGATGCAGCAGACACTATATCTGACAGCGGATACAGGAGTCTCTCTAATAGACAGCGGATGCAGAAACCTCTCTTTCAGACAGCGTATGCAGGAGTCTCTCTATCAGACAGCGGATGCAGGAGACACTCTATCATACAGCGGATGCTGGAGACTCTCTATCAGACAGCGGATGCAGAAGTCTCTCTATTAGACAGCGGATGCAGAAACCTCTCTTTCAGACAGCATATGCTGGAGTCTCTCTATCAGACAGCGGATCCAGGAGACACTCTATCAGACAGCGGATGCTGGAGACTCTATATCAGAAAGCAGATGCAGAAGTTTCTCTATCAGACAACGGATGCAGGACACACTCTATCAGACAGCAGATGCAGAAGTCTCTCTATCAGACAGCAGATGCAGGAGACACTCTATCAGACAGCGGATACAGAGGTCTCTCTATCAGACAGCGGATGCAGGAGAAACTCTATCAGACAGCGGATGCAGGAGACACTCTATCAGCCAGCGGATGCAGGAGTCTCTCCCTCGGACAGCGGATGCAGGAGACACTCTATCAGACAGTGGATGCAGAAGTCTCTCTATCAGACAGTGGATGCAGGAGTCTCTCTATCAGACAGCAGATGCAGGAGACACTCTTTCGGACAGCGGATGCAGAAGTCTCTCTATCAGACAGCGGATGCAGGAGACACTCTATTAGACAGCGGATGCAGAAGTCTCTCTATCAGACAACGGATGCAGGAGACACTCTATCAGACAGCGGATGCAGGAGTCTCTGTATCAGACAGCGGATGCAGGAGATACTCTATCAGACAGTGGATGCAGAAGTCTCTCTATCAGACAGCGGATGCAGGAGACACTCTATCAGACAGCGGATGCAGGAGAATATATCAGACAGCGGATGCAGAAGTCTCTTTTTCAGACAGCGGATGCAGGAGTCTCTCTATCAGACAGCGGATGCAGGAGACACTCTATCAGACAGCGGATGCTGGAGACTCTATATCAGACAATGGATGCAGAAGTCTCACTATCAGACAGCGGATGCAGGAGTCTCTCTATCAGACAACGGATGCAGGAGACACTCTATCAGAAAGCGGATGCAGAAGTCTCTCTATAAGACAGCGGATGAAGGAGACACTCTATCAGACAGCGGATGCAGAAGTCTCTCTATCAGACAGCGGGTGCAAGAGACACTCTATCAGACAGCGGATGCAGGAGACACTCTCTCAGCCAGCGGATGCAGGAGACACTCTATCAGCCAGCGGATGCAGAAGACACTCTATCAGAAAGCGGATGCAGAAGTCTCTCTATCAGACAGCGGATGCAGGAGACACTCTATCAGACAGCGGATGCAGGAGGCACTCTATCGGCCAGCGGATGCTGAAATCTCTCTATCAGACAGCGGATGCAGGAGACACTCTATCAGACAGCGGATGCAGAAGTCTCTCTTTCACACAGCGGATGCAGGAGACACTCTATCAGACAGCGGATGCAAGAGACAATCTATCAGACAGCGGATGCAGAAGTCTCACTATCAGAAAGCGGATGCAGGAGACACTCTATCAGACAGCGGATGCAGGAGACACTCAAGCAGCCAGCGGATGCATGAGTCTCTCTATCGGACAGCGGATGCAGGAGACACTATTTCAGACAGCGGATGCAGAAGTCTCTCTATCTGAGAGTGGATGCAGGAGTCTCTCTATCAGACAACGGATGCAGGACACACTCTATCAGACAATAAATGCAGAAGTCTCTCTATCAGACAGCGGATGCAGGGCACAATATATCAGACAGCGGATGCAGAAGTCTCTCTATCAGACAGCAGATGCAGGAGACACTCTATCAGACAGCGGATGCAGAAGACACTCTATCAGCCAGCGGATGCAGGAGACACTCTATCAGCTAGCGGATGCAGGAGTCTCTCTATCAGACAGCGGATGCAGGAGACACTATATCAGACAGCGGATGCAGAAGTCTCTCTATCAGACAGCGGATGCAGGAGACACTCTATCAGACAGCGGATGCAGAAGTCTCTCTATCAGACAGCGGATGCAGGAGACACTCTATCAGACAGCGGATGCAGGAGTCTCTATATCAGACAGCGGATGCAGGAGACACTCTATCAGACAGTGGATGCAGAAGTCTCTCTATCAGACAGCGGATGCAGGAGACACTCTATCAGACAGCGGATGCAGGAGACTCTATATCAGACAGCGGATGCAGAAGTCTCTCTACCAGACAGCGGATGCAGGAGTCTCTCTATCAGACAGCGGATGTAGGAGACACTCTATCAGACAGCGGATGCAGAAGTCTCTCTATCAGACAACGGATGCAGCAGACACTATATCTGACAGCGGATACAGGAGTCTCTCTAATAGACAGCGGATGCAGAAACCTCTCTTTCAGACAGCGTATGCAGGAGTCTCTCTATCAGACAGCGGATGCAGGAGACACTCTATCATACAGCGGATGCTGGAGACTCTATATCAGACAGCGGATGCAGAAGTCTCTCTATTAGACAGCGGATGCTTAAACCTCTCTTTCAGACAGCATATGCTGGAGTCTCTCTATCAGACAGCGGATGCAGGAGACACTCTATCAGACAGCGGATGCTGGAGACTCTATATCAGAAAGCAGATGCAGAAGTTTCTCTATCAGACAACGGATGCAGGACACACTCTATCAGACAGCGGATGCAGAAGTCTCTCTATCAGACAGCAGATGCAGGAGACACTCTATCAGACAGCGGATACAGAGGTCTCTCTATCAGACAGCGGATGCAGGAGAAACTCTATCAGACAGCGGATGCAGGAGACACTCTATCAGCCAGCGGATGCAGGAGTCTCTCCCTCGGACAGCGGATGCAGGAGACACTCTATCAGACAGTGGATGCAGAAGTCTCTCTATCAGACAGTGGATGTAGGAGTCTCTCTATCAGACAGCAGATGCAGGAGACACTCTTTCGGACAGCGGATGCAGAAGTCTCTCTATCAGACAGCGGATGCAGGAGACACTCTATTAGACAGCGGATGCAGAAGTCTTTCTATCAGACAACGGATACAGGAGACACTCTATCAGACAGCGGATGCAGGAGTCTCTGTATCAGACAGCAGATGCAGGAGATACTCTATCAGACAGTGGATGCAGAAGTCTCTCTATCAGACAGCGGATGCAGGAGACACTCTATCAGACAGCGGATGCAGGAGAATATATCAGACAGCGGATGCAGAAGTCTCTTTTTCAGACAGCGGATGCAGGAGTCTCTCTATCAGACAGCGGATGCAGGAGACACTCTATCAGACAGCGGATGCTGGAGACTCTATATCAGACAGCGGATGCAGAAGTCTCACTATCAGACAGCGGATGCAGGAGTCTCTCTATCAGACAACGGATGCAGGAGACACTCTATCAGAAAGCGGATGCAGAAGTCTCTCTATCAGACAGCGGAGGAAGGAGACACTCTATCAGACAGCGGATGCAGAAGTCTCTCTATCAGACAGCGGGTGCAAGAGACACTCTATCAGACAGCGGATGCAGGAGACACTCTATCAGCCAGCGGATGCAGGAGACACTCTATCAGCCAGCGGATGCAGAAGACACTCTATCAGAAAGCGGATGCAGAAGTCTCTCTATCAGACAGCGGATGCAGGAGACACTCTATCAGACAGCGGATGCAGGAGGCACTCTATCAGCCAGCGGATGCTGGAATCTCTCTATCAGACAGCGGATGCAGGAGACACTCTATCAGACAGCGGATGCAGAAGTCTCTCTTTCACACAGCGGATGCAGGAGACACTCTATCAGACAGCGGATGCAAGAGACAATCTATCAGACAGCGGATGCAGAAGTCTCACTATCAGAAAGCGGATGCAGGAGACACTCTATCAGACAGCGGATGCAGGAGACACTCTTTCAGACAGCGGATGCAGAAGTCTCTCTATCTGACAGTGGATGCAGGAGTCTCTCTATCAGACAACGGATGCAGGACACACTCTATCAGACAGTAAATGCAGAAGTCTCTCTATCAGACAGCGGATGCAGGAGACACTCTATCAGAGAGCGGATGCAGAAGTCTCTCTATCAGACAGCGGATGCAGGAGACACTCTATCAGACAGCGGATGCAGGAGTCTATCTATCAGACAGCAGATGAAGGAGACACTCTATCAGACAGTGGATGCAGAAGTCTCTCTATCAGACAGCGGATGCAGTAGACACTCTATCAGACAGCGGATGCAGAAGTCTCTCAATCAGACAGCGGATGCAGAAGTCTCTCTATCACACAACGGATGCAAGAAACACTCTATCAGACAGTGGATGCAGGAGACACTCTATCAGACAGCGAAAGAGAAGTCTCTCTATTAGACAGCGGATGCAGGAGACACATTATCAACCAGCGGATGCAGGAGTCTCTCTATCAGACAGCGAATGCAGGAGACACTCTATCAGACAGCGGATGCAGGAGTCTCTCTATCAGACAGCGGATGCAGAAGTCTCTCTTTCAGACAGCTGATGCAGGAGTCTCTCTACCAGACAGCGGATGCAGAAGTTTCTCTTTCAGACAGCGGATGCAGGAGTCTCCCTATCAGACAACGGATGCAGGAGACACTATATCAGACAGCCGATACAAATGTCTCTCTATCAGACAGCGGATGCAGGAGTCTCTCTATCAGACAGCAGATGCAGAAGTCTCACTATCAGACAGCGGATGCAGGAGACACTCTATCAGACAGCGGATGCAGGAGACACTCTATCAGCCAGCGGATGCAGGAGACACTCTATCAGCCAGCGGATGCAGAAGTCTCTCTATCGGACAGCGGATGCAGAAGACACCCTATCAGACAGCGGATGCAGAAGTCTCTCTATCAGACAGCGGATGCAGGAGGCACTATATCAGACAGCGGAGCAAATGTCTCTCTATCAGACAGCGGATGCAGGAGACGTTCTATCAGACAGCGGAAGCAGGAGTCTCTCTATCAGACAGCGGATGCAGGAGACACTATATCAGACAGCGGATGCAAAAGTCTCTCTATCAGACAGCGGATGCAGGAGACACTCTATCAGACAGCGGATGCAGAAGTCTTTCTATCAGACAGCAGATGCAGGAGACACTCGATCAGACAGCGGATACAGAGTTCTCTCTATCAGACAGCGGATGCAGGAGACACTCTATCAGAGAGCGGATGCAGAAGTATCTCTATCAGACAGCGGATGCAAGAAACACTCTATCAGACAGCGGATGCAGGAGACACTCTATCAGACAGCGGATGCAGATGTCTCTCTTTCAGACAGCGGATGCAGGAGTCTATCTATCAGACAGCGGATGCAGGAGACACTCTATCAGACAGTGAATGCAGAAGTCTCTCTTTCAGACAGCGGATGCAGGAGACACTCTATCAGACAGCGGATGCAGGAGACACTCTATCAGACAGCGGATTCAGAAGACTCTCTATTAGACAGCGGATGCAGGACACTTTATCAGACAGCGGATGCAGGAGACACTCTATCAACCAGCGGATGCAGGAGTCTCTCTATCAGACAGCAGATGCAGGAGACACTCTTTCAGACAGCGGATGCAGAAGTCTCTCTATCAGACAGCGGATGCAGGAGACACTCTATAAGACAGCGGATGCAGAAGTCTCCCTATCAGACAGCGGATGCGGTAGTCTCTCTGTCAGACAGTGGATGCAGGAGACATTCGATCAGACAGCGGATGAAGGAGTCTCTCTATCAGACAGCAGATGCAGAAGTCTCTCTATCAGACAGCGGATGCAGGAGACGCTCTATCAGACAGCGGATGCAGGAGACACTCTATCAGCCAGCGGATGCAGGAGACACTCTATCAGCCAGCGGATGCAGGAGTCTCTCTATCGGACAGCGGATGCAGAAGACATTTTATCAGACAGTGGATGCAGATGTCTCTCTATCAGACAGTGGATGCAGAGTCTCTCTATCAGACAACGGATGCAGGACACACTCTATCAGACAGCGGATGCAGAAGTCTCTCTATCAGACAGCGGATGCAGGAGACACTCTATCAGAGAGCGGATGCAGGAGACACTCTATCAGCCAGCGGATGCAGGAGACACTCTATCAACCAGCGGATGCAGGAGCCTCTCTATCACACAGCGGATGCAGGAGACACTCTATCAGCCAGCGGATGCAGGAGTCTCTCTATTACACAGCGAATGCAGGAGACACTCTATCAGACGGCGGATGCAGGAGTCTCTCTATCAGACAGCGGATGCAGAAGTCACTCTTTCAGACAGCGGATGCAGGAGTCTCTCTATCAGACAGTGGATGCATAAGTCTCTCTTTCAGACAGCGGATGCAGGAGTCTCTCTATCAGACAACGGATGCAGGAGACACTTTATCAGACAGCGGATGCAGGAGTCTCTCTATCAGAGAGCGGATGTAGGAGGCACTATATCAGACAGCGGATGCAAATGTCTCTCTATCAGACAGCGGATGCAGGAGACACTCTATCAGACAGCAGATGCAGGAGTCTCTCTATCAGACAGCGGATGCAGGAGATACTATATCAGACAGCGGATGCAGAAGTCTCTCTATCAGACAGCGGATGCAGGAGACACTCTATCAGACAGCGGATGCAGAAGTCTCTCTATCAGACGGCGGATGCAGGAGACACTCTATCAGACAGCGGGTGCAGAAGTCTCTCTATCAGAAAGCGGATGAACGAGACACTCTATCAGCCAGCGGATGCAGAAGTATCTCTATCAGACAGCGGATGCAAGAGACACTCTATCAGACAGCGGTTGCAGGAGACACTCTATCAGACAGCGGATGCAGAAGTCTCTCTTTCAGACAGTGGATGCAGGAGTCCATGTATCAGACAGCGGATGCAGGAGACACTCTATCAGACAGCGAACGCAGAAGTCTCTCTTTCAGACAGCGGATGCAGGAGACACTCTATCAGACAGCGGATGCAGGAGACACTCTATCAGACAGCGGATGCAGAAGACTCCCTATTAGACAGCGGATGCAGGCCACTTTATCAGACAGCGGATGCAGGAGACACTCTATCAACCAGCAGATGCAGGAGTCTCTCTATCAGACAGCAGATGCAGGACACACTCTTTCAGACAGCGGATGCTGAAGTCTCTCTATCAAACAGCGGATGCAGGAGACACTCTGTAAGACAGCGGATGCAGAGGTCTCCCTATCAGACAGCGGATGCAGTAGTCTCTCTGTCAGACAGTGGATGTAGGAGACACTCTATCAGACAGCGGATGCAGGAGTCTCTCTATCAGACAGCAGATGCAGAAGTCTCTCTATCAGACAGCTGATGCAGGAGACACTCTATCAGACAGCGGATGCAGAAGACACTCTATCAGACAACGGATGCAGGAGACACTCTATCAGTCAGCGGATGCAGGAGTCTCTCTATCGGACAGCGGATGCAGAAGACACTCTATCAGACAGCGGATGCAGAAGTCTCTCTATCAGACAATGGATGCAGGAGTCTCTCTATCAGACAATGGATGCAGGACACACTCTATCAGACAGCGGATGCAGAAGTCACTCTATCAGACATCGGAAACAGGAGACACTCTATCAGACAGCGGATGCAGAAGTCTCTCTATCAGACAGCAGATGCAGGAGACACTCTATCAGACAACGGATGCAGGAGTCTATCTATCGGACAGCAGATGCAGGAGACACTCTATCAGACAGTGGATGCAGAAGTCTCTCTATCAGACAGCGGATGCAGGAGACACTCTATCAGTCAGCGGATGCAGAAGTCTCTCAATCAGACAGCGGATGCAGAAGTCTCTCTATCACACAAAGGATGCAGGAGACACTCTATCAGACAGCGAATGCAGAAGTCTCTCTATTAGACAGAGGATGCACGAGACTCTTTATCAAACAGCGGATGCAGGAGACACTCTATCAACCAGCGGATGCAGGAGCCTCTCTATCAGACAGCGGATGCAGGTGACACTCTATCAGCCAGCGGAAGCAGGAGTCTCTCTATCAGACAGCGAATGCAGGAGACACTCTATCAGACAGTGGACGCAGGAGTCTCTCTATCAGACAGCGGATGCAGAAATCTCTCTTTAAGACAGCGGATGCAGGAGTCTCTCTATCAGACAGCGGATGCAGAAGTATCTCTTTAAGACAGCGGATGCAGGAGTCTCTCTATCAGACAGCGGATGCAGGAGACACTTTATCAGACAGCGGATGCAGGAGTCTCTCTATCAGACAGCGGATGCAGGAGACACTATATCAGACAGCGGATGCAAATGTCTTTCTATCAGACAGCGGATGCAGGAGACACTCTATCAGACAGCAGATGCAGGAGTCTCTCTATCAGACAGCGGATGCAGGAGACACTATATCAGACAGCGGATGCAGAAGTCTCTCTATCAGACAGCGGATGCAGGAGACACTCTATCAGACAGCGGATGCAGAAGTCTCTCTATCAGACAGCGGATGCAGGAGACACTCTATCAGACAACGGATGCAGGAGTCTATCTATCGGACAGCAGATGCAGGAGACACTCTATCAGACAGTGGATGCAGAAGTCTCTCTATCAGACAGCGGATGCAGGAGACACTCTATCAGTCAGCGGATGCAGAAGTCTCTCAATCAGACAGCGGATGCAGAAGTCTCTCTATCACACAAAGGATGCAGGAGACACTCTATCAGACAGCGAATGCAGAAGTCTCTCTATTAGACAGAGGATGCACGAGACACTTTATCAAACAGCGGATGCAGGAGACACTCTATCAACCAGCGGATGCAGGAGCCTCTCTATCAGACAGCGGATGCAGGTGACACTCTATCAGCCAGCGGAAGCAGGAGTCTCTCTATCAGACAGCGAATGCAGGAGACACTCTATCAGACAGTGGACGCAGGAGTCTCTCTATCAGACAGCGGATGCAGAAATCTCTCTTTAAGACAGCGGATGCAGGAGTCTCTCTATCAGACAGCGGATGCAGAAGTATCTCTTTAAGACAGCGGATGCAGGAGTCTCTCTATCAGACAGCGGATGCAGGAGACACTTTATCAGACAGCGGATGCAGGAGTCTCTCTATCAGACAGCGGATGCAGGAGACACTATATCAGACAGCGGATGCAAATGTCTTTCTATCAGACAGCGGATGCAGGAGACACTCTATCAGACAGCAGATGCAGGAGTCTCTCTATCAGACAGCGGATGCAGGAGACACTATATCAGACAGCGGATGCAGAAGTCTCTCTATCAGACAGCGGATGCAGGAGACACTCTATCAGACAGCGGATGCAGAAGTCTCTCTATCAGACAGCGGATGCAGGAGACACTCTATCAGACAGCGGATGCAGAAGTCTCTCTATCAGACAGCGGATGCAGGAGACACTCTATCAGACAGCGGATGCAGAAGTATCTCTATCAGACAGCGGATGCAGGAGACACTCTATCAGACAGCGGATGTAGGAGACACTCTATCAGACAGAGGATTCAGAAGACTCTCTATTAGACAGCGGATACAGGACACTTTATCAGACAGCGGATGCAAGAGACACTCTATCAACCAGCGGATGCAGGAGTCTCTCTATCAGACAGCAGATGCGGGAGACACTCTTTCAGACAGCGGATGCAGATGTCTCTCTAACAGCCAGCGGAAGCAGGAGTCTCTCTATCAGACAGCGGATGCAGAATACACTCTAACAGACATTCGATGCAGAAGTCTCTCTATCAGACAGTGGATGCAGAAGTCTCTCTATCAGACAACGGATGCAGGACACACTCTATCAGACAGCGGATGCAGAAGTCTCTCTATCAGACAGCAGATGCAGACGTCTCTCTATCAGACAGCGGATGCAGGAGACACTCTATCAGGCAGCGGATGCAGGAGACACTCTATCAGCCAGCTGATGCAGGAGACACTCTATCAACCAGCGGATGCAGGAGCCTCTCTATTAGACAGCGGATGCAGGAGTCTAATTTTCAGCCAACGGATGCAGGAGTCTCTCTATCAGACAGCGAATGCAGGAGACACTCTATCAGACAGTGGATGCAGGAGTTTCTCTATCAGACAGCGGATGCAGAAGTCTCTCTATCAGACAGCGGCTGCAGGAGACACTCTATCAGACAGCGGATGCAGAAGTCTCTCTATCAGACAGCGGATGCAGGAGACAATCTATCAGACAGCGGATGCAGGAGACACTCTATCAGCCAGCAGATGCAGGAGTCTCTATCAGAGAGCGGATGCAGGAGACACTCTTCCAGACAGCGGATGCAGGAGTCTCTCTATCAGACAGTGGATGCAGAATTCTCTCTTTCAGACAGCGGGTGCAGGAGTCTCTCTATCAGACAGGGGATGAAGTAGACACTCTATCAGACAGCGGATTCAGGAGACACTCTATCAGCAAACGGATGCAGGAGTCTCTCTATCAGACAGCGGATGCAGGAGACACTCTATCAGACAGCGGATGCAAAAGTCTCTCTTTCAGACAGCGGATGCAGGAGTCTCTCTATCAGACAGGGGATGCAGGAGACACTCTATCAGACAGCGGATGCAGGAGTCTCTCTACCGCTGTCTGATAGAATGTCTCCTGCATCCACTGTCTGAGAGAGAGACTTCTGCATCCGCTGTCTGATAGAGTGTCTCATGCATCCGCTGTCTGATAGAGTGTCTCATGCATCCTCTGTCTGATAGAGAGACTTCTGCATCCGTTGTCTGATAGAGTGTCTCCTGCTTCCGCTGTCTGACAGAGAGACTCCTGCATCCGCTTGTGATAGAGTGTCTCCTGCACCCCCTGTCTGCTAGAGTGTCTTCTGTATCCGCTGTCTGATAGAGTGTCTCCTGCATCCACTGTCTGATAGAGATGCTTTTGCATTCCTTGTCTGATAGAGTGTCTCCTGCACCCGCTGTCTGAATAGGAGACTTCTGCATCCGCTGTCTGAAAGAGTGTCTCCTGCATCCGATGTCTGATAGAGAGACTTCTGCATCCGCTGCCTGATGGAGTGTCTCATGCATCCGCTGTCTGATAGAGAGACTCCTGCATCCGCTGTCTGATAGAGAGACTCCTGCATCCGCTGCCTGATTGAGTGTCTCCTGCATCCGCTGTCTGATAGAGAGCTTTCTGTACCGCCGTCTGATAGACTGTCTCCTGTGTCCGATGTCTGATAGAGAGACTCCTTCATCCGCTGTCTAATAGAGAGACTTCTGCATCCGATGTCTGATAGAGACTTCTGCATCCGCTGTCAGATAGAGTGTCTCTTGCATCCGCTGTCTGATAGAGGGACTTTTGCATCCGCTGTCTTATAGAGTGTCTCCTGCATCCGCTGACTGACACTCTATCAGACAGCGGATGCAGAAAACTCTCTATCAGACAGCGGATGCAGGAGACACTCTATCAGACAGCGGATGCAGAAGTCTCTCTATAGACAGTTGATGCAGAAAACACTCAATCAGCCAGCGGATGCAGGAATCTCTCTATCAGACAGCGGATGCAGGAGACACTCTATTTGAAAGCAGATGCAGAAGTCTCTCTATCAGACAGCGGATGCAGGAGAAACTCTATCAGAGAGCGGATGCAAAAGTCTCTCTATCAGACAGCGGATGCAGTAGTCTCTCTATCAGACAGCAGATGCAGGAGTCTTTCTATCAGACAGCGGATACAGGAGACACCCTATCAGACAGCGGATGCAGGAGTCTCTTTATCAGACAGCGGATGCAGAAGTTTCTCTATCAGACAGCGGATGCAGGAGACACTCTGTCAGACAGCTGATGCAGGAGACACTCTATCACACAGCGGATGCAGAAGTCTCTCTATCAGGCAGAGGATGCATAAGACACTCTATCAGACAGCGGATGCATGAGACATTCTATCAGACAGCGGATGCAGAAGTCTCTCTTTCAGACAGCGGATGCAGAAGTCTCTCTATCAGACAGCGGATGCAGGAGTTTCTTTATTAGACAGCGGATGCAGGAGACACTCTATCAGACAGCTTATGCAGAAGTCTCTCTATCAGACAGCGGATACAGGAGACACTCTATCAGAGAGCGGATGTAGAGGTCTCTATCAGACAGCGGATGGAGGAGACACTCTATCAGAGAGCGGATGCAGAAGTCTCTCTATCAGACAGCGGATGCAGAAGTCTCTCTATCAGACAGCAGATGCAGGAGACACTCTATCAGCCAACGACTGCAGGAGTCTCTCTATCAGACAGCGGATGCAGGGGACACTCTATCAGACAGCGGATGCAGATGTCTCTCTTTCAGACAGCTGATGCAGGAGTCTCTCTATCAGACAGCGGATGCAGGAGACACTCTATCAGAGAGCGGATGTAGAGGTCTCTATCAGACAGCGGATGGAGGAGACACTCTATCAGAGAGCGGATGCAGAAGTCTCTCTATCAGACAGCGGATGCAGAAGTATTTCTATCAGAGAGCGGATGCAGGAGACAATCTGTCAGACAGCGGATGCAGAAGTCTCCCTATCAGACAGCGGAGGCAGAAGTCTCTTTATCAGACAGCGGATGCAGGGGACACTCTATCAAGCAGCGGATGCAGAAGTCTCTCTATCAGACAGCGGATGCAGGAGACACTCTATCAGACAGCGGATGCAGGAGACACTCTATCAGCCTGTGGATGCAAGAGTCTCTCTATCGGACAGCAGATGCAGAAGAAACTCTATCAGAAAGCGGATGCAAAGTCTCTCTATCAGACAATGGATGCAGGAGTCGAATTATCAGACAGCGGATGCAGGAGACACTCTATCAGACAGTGGATGCAGAAGCTTTATCAGACAGCGGATGCAGGAGACACTCTATCAGACAGCAGATGCAGGAGACACTCTATCAGCCAGCGGATGCAGGAGTCTCTCCATCAGACAGCGGATGCAGGAGACACTCTATCAGACAGCGGATGCAGAAGTCTCTCTATCACACAGCGGATGCAGGAGACACTCTATCAGACAGCGGATGCGGGAGACAATCTATCAGACCGCGGATGCAGAAGTCTCACTATCAGACAGCGGATGCAGGAGACACTCTATCAGACAGCGGATGCAAGAGACACTCTATAAGCCAGCGAATGCATGAGTCTCTCTATCGAACAGCGGATGCAGGAGACACTCTATCAGACAGCGGATGCAGAAATCTCTCTATCAGACAGTGGATAAAGGAGTCTCTCTATCAGACAACGGATGCAGGACACACTCTATCAGACAGCGGATGAAGAAGTCTCTCTATCAGACAGCGGATGAAGAAGTCTCTCTATAAGAAAGCGGATGCAGGAAACACTCTATCAGACAGCGGATGCAGAAGTCTCTCTATCAGACAGCGGATGCAGGAGACACTCTATCAGACAGCGGATGCAGGAGACACTCTATCAGCCAGCGGATGCAGGAGTCTCTCTATCAGACAGTAGATGCAGGATACACTCCTAAGACAGCGGATGCAGAAGTCTCTCTATCAGACAGCGGATGCAGGGGACACTCTATCAGACAGCGGATGCAGAAGTCTCACTATCAGACAGCGGATGCAGTAGTCTCTCTATCAGACAGTGGATGCAGGAGACACTCTATCAGAGAGTGGATGCAGGAGTCTCTCTATCAGACAGCGGATGCAGAAGTCTCTCTATCAGACAGTGGATGCAGGAGACACTCTATTAGATACGGATGTAGAAGTCTCTCTATCAGACAGCGGATGCAGGAGACAATCTATCAGACAGCGGATGCAGGAGACACTCTATCAGCCAGTGGATGCAGGAGTCTCTCTATCAGACAGCTGATGCAGGAGACACTCTTTCAGACAGCGGATGCAGGAGTCTCTCTATCGGACAGCAGATGCAGAAGTCTCTCTATCAGGCAGCGGATGCAGGAGTCTCTCTATCAGACAACGGATGCAGGAGACACTCTATCAGACAGCGGAGGCAGAAGTCTCTCTATCAGACAGCGGATGCAGGAGACACTCTATCAGACAGCGGATGCAGAAGTCTCTCTATCAGACAGCGGATGCAGGAGACACCCTATCAGACAGCGGATGCAGGAGTCTCTCTATCAGACAGCGGATGCAGGAGACACTCTATCAGACAGCTGATGCAGGAGACACTCTATCACACAGCGGATGCAGAAGTCTCTCTATCAGACAGAGGATGCATGAGACACTCTATCAGACAGCGGATGCATAAGACTCTCTATCAGACAGCGGATGCAGAAGTCTCTCTTTCAGACAGCGGATGCAGGAGACACTCTATCAGAAAGAGGATGCAGGAGTCTCTCTATCAGACAGCTGATGCAGAAGTCTCTCTATCAGACAGCGGATGCAGGAGTTTCTTTATTAGACGGCGGATGCAGGAGTCTCTCTATCAGACAGCGGATGAAGAAGTCTCTCTATCAGACAGCGGATGAAGAAGTCTCTCTATAAGAAAGCGGATGCAGGAAACACTCTATCAGACAGCGGATGCAGAAGTCTCTCTATCAGACAGCGGATGCAGGAGACACTCTATCAGACAGCGGATGCAGGAGACACTCTATCAGCCAG
Source organism: Loripinus fragilis (assembly GCA_964019695.1). NCBI lineage: Eukaryota > Metazoa > Mollusca > Bivalvia > Lucinida > Lucinidae > Loripinus > Loripinus fragilis. The sequence continues at coordinate 94,921,688 of OZ026522.1, forward strand.
CGGATGCAGGAGTCTCTCTATCAGACAGTAGATGCAGGATACACTCCTAAGACAGCGGATGCAGAAGTCTCTCTATCAGACAGAGGATGCATGAGACACTCTATCAGACAGCGGATGCATAAGACTCTCTATCAGACAGCGGATGCAGAAGTCTCTCTTTCAGACAGCGGATGCAGGAGACACTCTATCAGACAGCGGATACAGGAGACACTCTATCAGAGAGCGGATGTAGAGGTCTCTCTATCAGACAGCGGATGGAGAAGACAATCTATCAGACAGCGGATGCAGGAGACATTCTATCAGCCAGCGGATGCAGGAGTCTCTCTATCAGACAGCGGATGCAGGAGACACTCTATCAAACAGTGGATGCAGGAGACACTCTATCAGAGAGCGGATGCAGGAGTCTCTCTGTCAGACAGCGGAAGCAGGAGACACTCTATCAGACAGCGGATGAAGAAGTCTCTCTATCAGACAGAGGATGCATGAGACACTCTATCAGACAGCGGATGCATGAGACAATTTATCAGACAGCGGATGCAGGAGACACTCTATCAACCAGCGGATGCAGGAGCCTCTCTATCACACAGCGGATGCAGGAGACACTCTATCAGCCAGCGGATGCAGTAGTCTCTCTATCAGACAACGAATGCACGAGACACTCTATCAGCCAACGGTTGCAGGAGTCTCCCTATCAGACAGCGGATGCAGGAGACACTCTATCAGACAGCGGATGCAAAAGTCTCTCTTTCACACAGCGGATGCAGGAGTCTCTCTATAAGACAGGGGATGCAGGAGACACTCTATCAGACAGCGGATGCAGAATTCTCTCTACCGCTGTCTAATAGAATGTCTCCTGCATCCGCTGTCTGATAGAGAGACTTCTGCATCCGCTGTCTGATAGAGTGTCTCATACATCCGCTGTCTGATAGAGTGTCTCATGCATCCTCTGTCTGATAGAGAGACTTCTGCATCCGTTGTCTGATAGAGTGTCTCCTGCTTCCGCTGTCTGACAGAGACACTCCTGCATCTGCTCGTTGATAGAAGGTCTCCTGCATCCGCTGTCTGCTAGAGTGTCTTCTGTATCCGCTGTCTGATAGAGTGTCTACTGCATCCGCTGTCTGATAGAGATGCTTTTGCATCCCATGCCTGATAGAGTGTCTCCTGCACCCGCTGTCTGATATGGAGACTTCTGCATCTGCTGTCTGAAAGAGTGTCTCCTGCATCCGCTGTCTGATAGAGAGACTTCTGCGTCCGCTGTCTGATGGAGTGTCTCATGCATCCGCTGTCTGATAGAGAGACTTCTGCATCCGCTGTCTGGTAAAAAGACTCCTGCATCCGCTGTCTGATAGAGAGACTCCTGCATCCGCTGCCTGAAAGAGTGACTCCTGCATCCGCTGTCTGATAGAGAGCTTTCTGTACCGCTGTCTGATAGAGTGTCTCCTGTGTCCGATGTCTGATAGAGAGACTCCTTCATCCGCTGTCTAATAGAGAGACTTCTGCATCCGCTGTCTGATAGAGACTCCTGCATCCGCTGTCAGATAGAGTGTCTTCTGCATCCACTGTCTGGTAGAGGAACTTCTGCATCCGCTGTCTGATAGAGTGTCTTCTGCATCCGCTGTCTGACACTCTATCAGACAGCGGATGCAGAAAACTCTATCAGAAAGCGGATGCAGGAGACTCTCTATCAGACAGCGGATGCAGAAGTCTCTCCATAGACAGTGGATGCAGAAAACACTCAATCAGACAGCGGATGCAGGGATCTCTCTATCAGACAGCGGATGCAGGAGACACTTTATTAGAAAGCGGATGCAGAAGTCTCTTTATCAGAGAGCGGATGCAAGAGAATCTCTATCAGAGAGCGGATGCAGAAGTCTCTCTGTCAGACAGCGGATGCAGGAGACACTCTATCAGACAGCAGATGCAGGAGTCTTTCTATCAGACAGCGAATACAGGAGACACCCTGTCAGACAGCGGATGCCGGAGTCTCTCTATCAGACAGCAGATGCAGAAGTTTCTCTATCAGACAGCGGATGCAGGAGTCTTCTATCAGACTGCGGATGCAAGAGACACTCTATCAGAAAGAGGATGCAGGAGTCTCTCTATCAGACAGCTGATGCAGAAGTCACTCTATCAGACAGCGGATGCAGGAGTTTCTTTATTAGACAGTGGATGCAGGAGACACTCTATCAGACAGCTAATGCAGAAGTCTCTCTATCAGACAGCGGATACAGGAGACACTCTATCAGAGAGCGGATGAAGAGGTCTCTCTATCAGACAGCGGATGCAGGAGACAATCTATCAGACAGCGGATGCAGGAGACATTCTATCAGCCAGCGGATGCAGGAGTCTCTCTATCAGCCAGCGCATGCAGGAGTCTCTCTATCAGACAGCCGATGCAAGAGACACTCTATCAAACAGTGGATGCAAGAGACACTCTATCAGAGAGCGGATGCAGGAGTCTCTCTGACAGACAGAGGATGCATGACACACTCTATCAGACAGCGGATGCATGAGACACTTTATCAGACAGCGGATGCAGGAGACACTCTATCAACCAGCGGATGCAGAAGCCTCTCTTTCAGACAGCGGATGCGGGAGACCCTCTATCAGACAGCGGATGCAGGAGACACTCTATCAGCCAGCGGATGCAGGAGTCCCTCTATCGGACAGCGGATGCAGGAGACACTCTATCAGACAGTGGATGCAGGAGAAACTCTATCAGACAATGGATGCAGAAGTCTCTCTATCAGACAGAGGATGCATGAGACACTCTATCAGACAGCGGATGCATGAGACACTTTATCAGACAGCGGATGCAGGAGACACTCTATCAACCAGCGGATGCAGAAGCCTCTTTTTCAGACAGCGGATGCGGGAGACACTCTATCAGACAGCGGATGCAGGAGACACTCTATCAGCCAGCGGATGCAGGAGTCCCTCTATCGGACAGTGGATGCAGGAGTCTCTCTATCAGACAGCGGATGCAGAAGTCTCTCTAACAGACAGCGGATGCAGGAGTCTCTCTATCAGACAGCGGATGCAGGAGTCTCTCTATCAGACAACGGATGCAGGAGACACTCTATCAGACAGCGGAGGCAGAAGTCTCTCTATCAGACAGCGGATGCAGGAGACACTCTATCAGACAGCGGATGCAGGAGTGTCTCTATCAGACAGCGGATGCAGGAGACACTCTATCAGACAGCGGATGCAGGAGACACTCTATCAGCCAGCGGATGCAGGAGTCTCTCTATCGGACAGCGGATGCAGAAGACACTCTATCAGACAGCGGATGCAGAAGTCTCTCTATCAGACAACGGATGCAGGACATTCTCTATCAGATAGCGGATGCTGAGGTCTCTCTATCAGACAGCAGATGCAGGAGACACTCTATCAGACAGCGGATGCAGAAGCTTAATCAGACATCGGATGCAGGAGACACTCTATCAGACAGCGGATGCAGGAGACTCTCATTCAGCCATCGGATGCAGGAGTCTCTCCATCAGACAGCGGATACAGGAGACACTCTATCAGAAAGCGGATGCAGAAGTCTCTCTATCACACAGCGGATGCAGGAGACACTCTATCAGAAAGCGGATGCAGAAGTCTCTCTATCAGACAATGGATGCAGGAGTCTAATTATCAGACAACGGATGCAGGACACACTCTATCAGACAGCGGATGCAGAGGTCTCTCTATCAGAGAGCAGATGCATGAGACACTCTATCAGACAGCGGATGCAGAAGTCTCTCTATCAGACATAGGATGCATGAGACACTCTATCAGACAGCGGATGCATGAGACACTTTATCAGACAGCGGATGCAGGAATCACTCTATCAGACAGTGGATGCAGGAGTCTCTCTATCAGACAGTGGATGCAGAAATCTCTCTATCAGACAGCGGATGCAGGAGTCTCTCTATCAGACAACGGATGCAGGAGACACTCTATCAGACAGCGGAGGCAGAAGTCTCTCTATCAGACAGCGGATGCAGGAGACACTCTATCAGACAGCGGATGCAAAAGTCTCTATATCAGACAGTGGATGCAGGAGACACTCTATCAGACAGCGGATGCAGGAGACACTCTATCAGCCAGCGGATGCAGGAGTCTCTCTATCGGACAGCGGATGCAGAAGACACTCTATCAGAAAGCGGATGCAGAAGTCTCTCTATCAGACAATGGATGCAGGAGTCTAATTATCAGACAACGGATGCAGGACACACTCTTTCAGACAGCGGATGCAGAGGTCTCTCTATCAGACACCGGATGTAGGAGACACTCTATCAGACAGGGGATGCAGAAGCTTAATCAGACAGCGGATGCAGGAGACACTCTATCAGACAGTGGATGCAGGAGACTCTCTATCAGCTAGCGGATGCAGGAGTCTCTCCATCAGACAGCGGATACAGTAGACACTCTATCAGACAGCGGATGCAGAAGTCTCTCAATCTCACAGCGGATGCAGGGGACACTCTATCAGACAGCGGATGCGGGAGACAATCTATCAGACAGCGGATGCAGAAGTCTCACTATCAGACAGCGGATGCAGGAGACACTCTATCAGACAGCGGATGCAGGAGTCTCTCTATCAGACAGCGGATGCAGAAGTCTCTCTATCAGACAGCGGATGGAGGAGAAACTCTATCAGACAGCGGATGCAGAAGTCTCTATCAGACAGCGAATGCAGGAGACGTTCTATCAGACAGCGGATTCAGGAGACACTCTATCAGCCAACGGATGCAGGAGTATCACACTATTAGACAGCGGATACAGGAGACACTCTTTCAGACAGCGGATGCAGAAGTCTCTCTATCAGACTGCGGATGCAGGAGACACTCTATCAGAAAGCGGATGCAGAAGTCTCTCTATCAGACAGAGGATGCAGAAGTCTCTCTATCAGACAGCGGATGCAGGAGACACTCTTTCAGACAGCGGATGCAGAAGTCTCTATCAGACAGTGGATGCAGAAGTCTCTCTATCAGACAGCGGATGCAGGAGTCTCTCTATCAGACAGCGGATGCAGGAGACACTCTATCAGACAGCGGATGCAAAAGTCTCTATATCAGACAGTGGATGCAGGAGACACTCTATCAGACAGCGGATGCAGGAGACACTCTATCAGCCAGCGGATGCAGGAGTCTCTCTATCGGACAGCGGATGCAGAAGACACTCTATCAGAAAGCGGATGCAGAAGTCTCTCTATCAGACAATGGATGCAGGAGTCTAATTATCAGACAACGGATGCAGGACACACTCTTTCAGACAGCGGATGCAGAGGTCTCTCTATCAGACAGCGGATGTAGGAGACACTCTATCAGACAGGGGATGCAGAAGCTTAATCAGACAGCGGATGCAGGAGACACTCTATCAGACAGTGGATGCAGGAGACTCTCTATCAGCTAGCGGATGCAGGAGTCTCTCCATCAGACAGCGGATACAGTAGACACTCTATCAGACAGCGGATGCAGAAGTCTCTCAATCTCACAGCGGATGCAGGGGACACTCTATCAGACAGCGGATGCGGGAGACAATCTATCAGACAGCGGATGCAGAAGTCTCACTATCAGACAGCGGATGCAGGAGACACTCTATCAGACAGCGGATGCAGGAGTCTCTCTATCAGACAGCGGATGCAGAAGTCTCTCTATCAGACAGCGGATGGAGGAGAAACTCTATCAGACAGCGGATGCAGAAGTCTCTATCAGACAGCGAATGCAGGAGACGTTCTATCAGACAGCGGATTCAGGAGACACTCTATCAGCCAACGGATGCAGGAGTATCACACTATTAGACAGCGGATACAGGAGACACTCTTTCAGACAGCGGATGCAGAAGTCTCTCTATCAGACTGCGGATGCAGGAGACACTCTATCAGAAAGCGGATGCAGAAGTCTCTCTATCAGACAGAGGATGCAGAAGTCTCTCTATCAGACAGCAGATGCAGTAGACACTCTTTCAGACAGCGGATGCAGAAGTCTCTCTATCAGAGAGCGGATGCAGAAGACAATCTGTCAGACAGCGGATGCAGAAGTCTCCCTATCAGACAGCGGATGCATTAGTCTCTCTATCAGACAGTGGATGCAGGAGACACTCTATCAGAAAGTGGATGCAGGAGTCTCCCTATCAGACAGCGGATGCAGAATTCTCTCTATCAGACAGCGGATGCAGGAGTCTCTCTATCAGACAGCGGATGCAGGAGACACTCTATCAGACAGCTGATGCAGAAGTCTCTCTATCAGACAGCGGATGCGGGAGACACTCTATCAGACAGCGGATGCAGGAGACACTCTATCAGCCAGCGGATACAGGAGTCTCTCTATCGGACAGCGGATGCAGGAGACACTCTATCGGAAAGCGGATGCAGAAGTCTCTCTATCAGACAATAGATGCAGGAGTCTTATTATCAGACAACGGATCCAGGACATACTCTATCAGACAGCGGATGCAGAAAGCTCTCTATCAGACAGCGGATGCAGGAGACACTCTATCAGACAGCGGATGCAGGAGTATCACTATCAGACGGCGGATGCAGGAGACACTCGATCAGACAGCGGATGCAGGAGTCTCTCTATCGGACAGCGGATGCAGGAGACACTCTATCAGACAGCGGATGCAGAAATCTCTCTATCAGACAGTGGATGCAGGAGTCTCTCTGTCAGACAGCGGAAGCAGGAGACACTCTATCAGACAGCGGATGCAGAATTCTCTCACTCAGACAGCGGATGCATGAGACACTCTATCAGACAGCGGATGCAGAAGTCTCTCTATCAGACAGCGGATGCAGGAGACATTCTATCAGACAGAGGATGCAGGAGTCTCTCTATCAGACAGCTGATGCAGAAGTATCTCTATCAGACAGCGGATGCAGGAGTCTCTCTATCAGACAGCGGATGCGAAAACACTCAATCAGACAGCGGATGCAGAAGTCTCTCTATCAGACAACGGATGCATGAGACACTCTATCAGACGGCGGATGCATGGGACACTTTATCAGACAGCGGATGTAGGAGACACTCTATCAGACAGTGGATGCAGGGGTCTCTCTATTAGACAGCAAATGCAGAAGTCTCTCTATCAGACAGCGGATGCAGGAGTCTCTCTATCGGACAACGGATGCAGGAGACACTCTATCAGACAGCGGAGGCAGAAGTCTCTCTATCAGACAGCGGATGCAGGATACACTCTATCAGACAGCGGATGCAGAAGTCTCTCTATCAGACAGCGGATGCAGGAGACACTCTATCAGACAGCGGATGCAGGAGACACTCTATCAGCCAGCGGATGCAGGAGTCTCTCTATCGGACAGCGGATGCAGTAGACACTCTATCAGAAAGCGGATGCAGAAGTCTCTCTATCAGACAATGGATGCAGGAGTCTAATTATCAGACAACGGATGCATGACACACTCTATCAGACAGCGGATGCAGAAATCTCTCTATCAGACAGTGGATGCAGGAGTCTCTCTGTCAGACAGCAGAGGCAGGAGACATTCTATCAGACAGCGGATGCAGAAGGCTCTCACTCAGACAGCGGATGCATGAGACACTCTATCAGACAGCGGATGCAGAAGTCTCTCTATCAGACAGCGGATGCAGGAGACTCTCTATCAGACAGGGGATGCAGGAGTCTCTCTATCAGACAGCTGATGCAGAAGTATCTCTATCAGACAGCGGATGCAGGAGTCTCTCTATCAGACAGCGGATGCAGGAGACACTCTATCAGACAGTGAATGCAGGAGTCTCTCTATCAGAAATTGGATGCAGGAGACACTCTATCAGACAGCGGATGCATCAGACACTCTCTCAGCGAGCAGATGCAGAAGTCTCTAAATCAGACAGCGGACGCAGGAGACACTCTATCAGACAGCAGATGCAGAAGTCTCTCTATCAGACAGCGGATACAGGAGACAGTCTATCAGACAGCGGATGTAGAGGTCTCTCTATCAGACAGCAGATGCAGGAGACAATCTATCAGACAGCGGATGCAGGAGACATTCTATCAGCCAGCGGATGCTGGAGCCTCTCTATCAGACAGCAGATGCAGGAGACACTCTTTCAGACAGCGGATGAAGGAGTCTCTCTATCAGACAGTGGATGCAGGAGACACTCTATCAGAGAGCGGATGCAGGAGTCTCTCTATCAGACAGCGGATGCAGGAGTCTCTCTATCAGACAGCGGATGCAAAAGACACTCTATCAGACAGCGGATGCAGGAGAAACTCTATCAGACAGCGGATGCAGAAGTCTCTCTATCAGACAGGGCATGCAGGAGACGTTCTATCAGACAGCGGATTCAGGAGACACTCTATCAGCCAACGACTGCAGGAGTCTCTCTATCAGACAGCGGATGCAGGAGACACTCTATCAGACAGCGGATGCAGATGTCTCTCTTTCAGACAGCTGATGCAGGAGTCTCTCTATCAGACAGCGGATGCAGAAGACACTCTATCAGACAGTGGATGCAGAAGTCTCTCTTCCGCCGTCTGACAGAATGTCTCCTGCATCCGCTGTCTGATAGAGTGTTTCATGCATCCGCTGTCTGATAGAGAGACTTCTGCATCCGATGTCTGATAGAGTGTCTCCTGCATCCGCTGTCTGACAGAGAGACTCCTGCATCCGCTCGCTGATAGAGTGTATCCTGCATACGCTGTCTGATAGAATATCTTCTGCATCTGCTGTCTGATAGAGAGACTTCTGCATCCGCTGTCTGATAAAGTGTCTCCTGCATCCGCTGTCTGATAGAGAGACTTTCGCATCCGCTGTCTGATAGAAAGTCTTCTGTATCCGCTGTGTGATAGAGTGTCTCCTGCATCTGTTGTCTGATAGAGATGCTTTTTCATCCGCTGTCTGATAGAATGTCTCTTGCATCCGCTGTCTGATAGGGAGAGTTCTGCATCCGCTGTCTGATAGTGTCTCCTGCATCTGCTGTCTGATAGAGAGACTTTTGCATTCACTGTCTAATAGAGTGTCTCCTGCATCCGCTGTCTGATAGAGAGACTTCTGCATCCGGTGTCATATAGAGTGTCTCATGCATTCGCTGTCTGATAGAGAGACTCCTGCATCCGCTGTCTGGTATAGAGACTCCTGCATCAGCTGTCTGATAGAGATATTTCTGCATCCGCTGTCTGATAGAGACTCCTGCATCCGCTATCTGATAGAGTGTCTCCTGCATCCGCTGGCTGATAGTGAGACTTCTGCATCCACTGTCTGATAGTGTCTCCTGTATCCGATGTCTGATAGAGAGACTCCTGCATCTGCTGTTCGATAGAGAGACTTCTGCATCCGCTATCTGAAAGAGGGACTCCTGCATCCGTTGTTAGATAGAGTGTCTCCTGCATCCGCTGTCTGATAGAGGGACTTCTGCATCCGCTATTTGATAGATTGGCTCCTGCATCCGCTGTCTGTCACTCTATCAGACAGCGGATGCAGAAGTCTCTCTATCAGACAGCGGATGCAGGAAACACTCTATCAGAAAGCGGATGCAGAAGTCTCTCTATCAGACAGTGGATGCGGGAAAAACTCAATCAGCCAGCGGATGCAGGAATCTCTCTATCAGACAGCGGATGCAAAAGACACTCTATCAGAAAGCGGATGCAGAAGTCTCTCTATCAGAGAGCGGATGCAGGAGGCAGTCTATCAGAGAGCGGATGCAGGAGTCTTTCTATCAGACAGCGGATACAGGAGACACTCTATCAGACAGCGGATGCAGGAGTCTCTCTATCAGACAGCAGATGCAGAAGTCTCTCTATCAGACACAGATGCAGGAGTCTCTCTATTAGACAGCGTATGCATGAGACACTCTATCAGACAGCGGATGCAGGAGTCTCTCTATCAGTCAGTGAATGCAGGAGACACTCTATCAGACAGCGGATGCATGAAACACTCTATCAGCGAGCGAATGCTGGAGTCTCTTTATCAGACAGCGGAAGCAAGAGACACTCTATCGGACAGCGGATGCAGAATTATCTCTATCAGACAGTGGATACAGGAGACACACTATCAGACAGCGGATGTAGAAGTCTCTCTATCAGAAAGCGGATGCAAGAGACACTCTATCAGACAGCGGATGCAGAAGTCTCTCTATCAGACAGTGGATGCAGACGTCTCTCTATCAGACGGCGGATTCAGGAGTCTCTCTATCAGACAGCGGATGCAGGAGCCACTCTATCAGACTGCAGACACAGGAGATACTCTATCAGCCAGCGGATGCAGGTGACTCCCTATCGGACAGCGGATGCAGAAGACACTCTATCAGAAAGCGGATGCAGAAGTCTCTCTATCAGACAATGGATGCAGGAGTCTAATTATCAGACAACGGATGCAGGACACACTCTATCAGACAGCGGACGCAGAGGTCTCTATATCAGACAGCGGATGCAGGAGACACTCTATCAGACAGCGGATGCAGAAGCTTAATCATACAGCGGATGCAGGAGACACTCTATCAGACAGCGGATGCAGGAGACTCTCTATCAGCCAGCGGATGCAGGAGTCTCTCCATCAGACAGCGGACACAGGAGACACTCTATCAGACAGCGGATGCAGAAGTCTCTCCATCACACAGCGGATGCAGGAGACACTCTATCAGACAGCGGATGCGGGAGACAATCTATCAGACAGCGGATGCAGAAGTCTCACTATCAGACAGCGGATGCAGGAGACACTCTATCAGACATCGGATGCAGGAGTCTCTCTATCAGACAGCGGATGCAGAAGTCTCTCTATCAGACAGCGGATCGAAGAGAAACTCTATCAGACAGCGGATGCAGAAGTCTCTATCAGTCAGCGGATGCAGAAGTCTCTATCAGTCAGACATTGGATTCAGGAGACACTCTATCAGCCAACGGATGCAGGAATATAACTATTAGACAGCGGATGCAGGAGACACTCTGTCAGACAGCGGATGCAGAAGTCTCTCTTTCAGAGAGCGGATGCAGAAGTCTCTCTATCAGACTGCGGATGCAGGAGACACTCTATCAGAGAGCGGATGCAGAAGTCTCTCTATCAGACAGCAGATGCAGAAGTCTCTCTATCAGACAGCAGATGCAGGAGACACTCTTTCAGACAGCGGATGCAGAAGTCTCTCTATCAGAGAGCGGATGCAGGAGACAATCTGTCAGACAGCGGATGCAGAAGTCTCCCTATCAGACAGCGGATGCAGAAGTCTCTCTATCAGACAGTGGATGCAGGAGACACTCTATCAGACAGTGGATGCAGGAGTCTCTCTATCAGACAGCGGATGCAGAAGTCTCTCTATCAGACAGCGGATGCAGGAGTCTCTCTATCAGACAACGGATGCAGGAGACACTCTATCAGACAGCGGAGGCAGAAGTCTCTCTATCATACAGCGGATGCAGGAGACACTCTATCAGACAGCGGATGCAGAAGTCTCTCTATCAGACAGCGGATGCGGGAGACACTCTATCAGACAGCGGATGCAGGAGACACTCTATTAGCCAGTGGATGCCGGAGTCTCTCTATCGGACAGCGGATGCAGGAGACACTCTATCGGAAAGCGGATGCAGAAGTCTCTCTATCAGACAATGGATGCAGGAGTCTAATTATCAGACAACGGATGCAGGACACACTCTATCAGACAGCGGATGCAGAAGTCTCTCTATCAGACAGCGGATGCAGGAGACACCCTATCAGACAGCGGATGCAGAAGCTTTATCAGACAGCGGATGCAGGAGACACTCTATCAGACAGCGGATGCAGGAGACACTCTATCAGCCAGCGGATGCAGGAGCCTCTCCATCAGACAGCGGATGCAGGAGACACTCTATCAGACAGCAGATGCAGAAGTCTCTCTATCACACAGGGGATGCAGGAGACACTCTATCAGACACCGAATGCGGGAGACAATCTATCAGACAGCGGATGCAGAAGTCTCACTATCAGACGGCGGATGCAAGACACACTCTATCAGACAGCGGATGCAGGAGACACTCTATCAGCCAGCGAATGCATGAGTCTCTCTAGCGGACAGCGGATGCAGGAGACACTCTATCAGACAGCGGATGCAGAAATCTCTCTATCAGAAAGTGGATGCAGGAGTCTCTCTGTCAGACAGCGGAAGCAGGAGACACTCTATCAGACAGCGGATACAGAAGTCTCTCACTCAGACAGCGGATGCATGAGACATTCTATCAGACAGCGGATGCAGAAGTCTCTCTATCAGACAGCGGATGCAGAAGTCTCTCCATCACACAGCGGATGCAGGAGACACTCTATCAGACAGCGGATGCCGGAGACAATCTATCAGACAGCGGATGCAGAAGTCTCACTATCAGACAGCGGATGCAGGAGACACTCTATCAGACATCGGATGCAGGAGTCTCTCTATCAGACAGCGGATGCAGAAGTCTCTCTATCAGACAGCGGATGGAAGAGAAACTCTATCAGACAGCGGATGCAGAAGTCTCTATCAGTCAGCGGATGCAGAAGTCTCTATCAGTCAGCGGATGCAGGAGATGTTCTTTCAGACATTGGATTCAGGAGACACTCTATCAGCCAACGGATGCAGGAATATAACTATTAGACAGCGGATGCAGGAGACACTCTGTCAGACAGCGGATGCAGAAGTCTCTCTTTCAGAGAGCGGATGCAGAAGTCTCTCTATCAGACTGCTGATGCAGGAGACACTCTATCAGAGAGCGGATGCAGAAGTCTCTCTATCAGACAGCGGATGCAGAAGTCTCTCTATCAGACAGCAGATGCAGGAGACACTCTTTCAGACAGCGGATGCAGAAGTCTCTCTATCAGAGAGCGGATGCAGGAGACAATCTGTCAGACAGCGGATGCAGAAGTCTCCCTATCAGACAGCGGATGCAGAAGTCTCTCTATCAGACAGTGGATGCAGGAGACACTCTATCAGACAGTGGATGCAGGAGTCTCTCTATCAGACAGCAGATGCAGAAGTCTCTCTATCAGACAGCGGATGCAGGAGTCTCTCTATCAGACAACGGATGCAGGAGACACTCTATCAGACAGCGGAGGCAGAAGTCTCTCTATCATACAGCGGATGCAGGAGACACTCTATCAGACAGCGGATGCAGAAGTCTCTCTATCAGACAGCGGATGCGGGAGACACTCTATCAGACAGCGGATGCAGGAGACACTCTATTAGCCAGCGGATGCCGGAGTCTCTCTATCGGACAGCGGATGCAGGAGACACTCTATCGGAAAGCGGATGCAGAAGTCTCTCTATCAGACAATGGATGCAGGAGTCTAATTATCAGACAACGGATGCAGGACACACTCTATCAGACAGCGGATGCAGAAGTCTCTCTATCAGACAGCGGATGCAGGAGACACCCTATCAGACAGCGGATGCAGAAGCTTTATCAGACAGCGGATGCAGGAGACACTCTATCAGACAGCGGATGCAGGAGACACTCTATCAGCCAGCGGATGCAGGAGCCTCTCCATCAGACAGCGGATGCAGGAGACACTCTATCAGACAACAGATGCAGAAGTCTCTCTATCACACAGGGGATGCAGGAGACACTCTATCAGACACCGGATGCGGGAGACAATCTATCAGACAGCGGATGCAGAAGTCTCACTATCAGACGGCGGATGCAAGACACACTCTATCAGACAGCGGATGCAGGAGACACTCTATCAGCCAGCGAATGCATGAGTCTCTCTATCGGACAGCGGATGCAGGAGACACTTTATCAGACAGCGGATGCAGAAATCTCTCTATCAGAAAGTGGATGCAGGAGTCTCTCTGTCAGACAGCGGAAGCAGGAGACACTCTATCAGACAGCGGATGCAGAAGTCTCTCACTCAGACAGCGGATGCATGAGACATTCTATCAGACAGCAGATGCAGAAGTCTCTCTATCAGATAGCGGATACAGGAGACACTCTATCAGACAGAGGATGCAGGAGTCTCTCTATCAGACAGCTGATGCAGAAGTATCTCTATCAGACAGCGGATGCAGGAGTCTCTCTATCAGACAGCGGATGCAGGAGACACTCTATCAGACAGTGAATGCAGGAGTCTCTCTATCAGACATTGGGTGCAGGAGACACTCTATCAGACAGCGGATGCATCAGACACTCTCTCAGCGAGCAGATGCAGAAGTCTCTTTATCAGACAGTGGACGCAGGAGACACTCTATCAGACAGCAGATGCAGAAGTCTCTCTATCAGACAGCGGATACAGGAGACAGTCTATCAGACAGCGGATGTAGAGGTCTCTCTATCAGACAGCGGATGCAGGAGACAATCTATCAGACAGCGGATGCAGGAGACATTCTATCAGCCAGCAGATGCAGGAGTCTCTCTATCAGACAGCAGATGCAGGAGACACTCTTTCAGACAGCGGATGCAGGAGTCTCTCTATCAGACAGTGGATGCAGGAGACACTCTATCAGAGAGCGGATGCATGAGTCTCTCTATCAGACAGCGGATGCAGGAGTCTCTCTATCAGACAGCGTATGCAGGAGACACTCTATCAGACAGCGGATGCAGGAGAAACTCTATCAGACAGCGGATGCAGAAGTCTCTCTATCAGACAGCGGATGAAGGAGACGTTCTATCAGACAGCGGATTCAGGAGACACTCTATCAGCCAACGACTGCAGGAGTCTCTCTATCAGACAGCGGATGCAGGGGACACTCTATCAGACAGCGGATGCAGATGTCTCTCTTTCAGACAGCTGATGCAGGAGTCTCTCTATCAGACAGCGGATGCAGGAGACACTCTATCAGACAGTGGATGCAGATGTCTCTTTTCCGCCGTCTGATAGAATGTCTCCTGCATCTGCTGTCTGATAGAGTGTCTCATGCATCCGCTGTCTGATAGAGAGACTTCTGCATCCGCTGTCTGATAGAGTGTCTCCTGCATCCGCTGTCTGACAGAGAGACTCCTGCATCCGCTCGCTGATAGGGTGTATCCTGCATACGCTGTCTGATAGAATATCTTCTGCATCCGCTGTCTGATAGAGAGACTTCTGCATCCGCTGTCTGATAGAGTGTCTCCTGCATCCGCTGTCTGATAGAGAGACTTTTGCATCCGCTGTCTGATAGAAAGTCTTCTGCATCCGCTGTCTGATAGAGTGTCTCCTGCATCCGCTGTCTGATAGAGAGACTTTTGCATCCGCTGTCTGATAGAAAGTCTTCTGCATCCGCTGTCTGATAGAGTGTCTCCTGCATCCGTTGTCTGATAGAGATGCTTTTGCATCCGCTGTCTGATAGAATGTCTCCTGCATCCGCTGTCTGATAGGGAGACTTCTGCATCCGCTGTCTGATAGAGTGTCTCCTGCATCCGCTGTCTGATAGAGAGACTTTTGCATTCACTGTCTGATAGAGTGTCTCCTGCATCCGCTGTCTGATAGAGAGACTTCTGCATCCGCTGTCTTATAGAGTGTCTAACGCATCCGCTGTCTGATAGAGAGACTTCTGCATCCGCTGTCTGGTATAGAGACTCCTGCATCAGCTGTCAGATAGAGAAACTTCTGCATCCGCTGTCTGATGGAGAGACTCCTGCATCCGCTCTCTGATAGAGTGTCTCCCGCATCCGCTGGCTGATAGTGAGACTTCTGCATCCACTGTCTGATAGAGTGTCTCCTGTATCCGATGTCTGATAGAGAGACTCCTGCATCCGATGTCCGATAGAGAGACTTCTGCATCCGCTATCTGATAGAGGGACTCCTGCATCCGTTGTCAGATAGAGTGTCTCCTGCATCCGCTGTCTGATAGAGGGACTTCTGCATCCGCTATCTGATAGAGTGGCTCCTGCATCCGCTGTCTGTCACTCTATCAGACAGCGGATGCAGAAGGCTCTCTATCAGACAGTGGATGCAGGAAACACTCTATCAGGCAGCGGATGCAGAAGTCTCTCTATCAGACAGTGGATGCAGGAAAAACTCAATATGCCAGCGAATGCAGGAATCTCTCTATCAGACAGCGGATGCAAAAGACACTCTATCAGAAAGTGGATGCAGAAGTCTCTCTAACAGACAGCGGATGCAGGAGACACTCTATCAGAGAGCGGATGCAGGAGTCTTTCTATCAGACAGCGGATACAGGAGACACTCTATCAGACAGCGGATGCAGGAGTCTCTCTATCAGACAGCAGATGCAGAAGTCTCTCTATCCGACACAGATGCAGGAGTCTCTCTATTAGACAGCGGATGCATGAGACACTCTATCAGACAGCGGATGCAGGAGTCTCTCTATCAGACAGTGAATGCAAGACTCTATCAGACAGCGGATGCATGAAACACTCTATCAGCGAGCGAATGCAGGAGTCTCTTTATCAGACAGCGGACGCAGGAGACACTCTATCCGACAGCGGATGCAGAATTCTCTCTATCAGACAGCGGATACAGGAGACACACTATCAGACAGCGGATGTAGAAGTCTCTCTATCAGACAGCGGATGCAGGAGACACTCTTTCAGACAGCGGATGCAGAAGTCTCTATCAGACAGTGGATGCAGAAGTCTCTCTATCAGACAGCGGATGCAGGAGTCTCTCTATCAGACAGCGGATGCAGGAGACACTCTATCAGACAGCAGACACAGAAGTCTCTCTATCAGACAGCGGATGCAGGAGACACTCTATCAAACAGCAGATGCAGAAGTCTCTCTATCAGACAGAGGATGCAGGAGACACTTTATCAGACAGTAGATGCAGAAGACACTCTATCAGCCAGCGGATGCACGATTCTCTCTATCGAACAGTTGATGCAGGAGACACTCTATCAGACAGCGGATGCAGAAGTTTCTCTATCAGACAGCGGATGCAGGAGACACTCTATCAGACAGCGGATGCAGGAGTCTCTCTATCAGACAGCCGATGCTGGAGACACTCTATCAGATAGCGGATTCAGGAGTCTCTCTATCAGACAGCAGATGCAGGAGTCGCTCTATCAGACAGTGGATGCAGGAGACACTCTATCAGACAGCGGATGCAGGAGACTATCAGACAGCGGATGCAGTAGACACTCTATCAATGATGAGACAAGGAGAGTAGAGAGAAGAATACTGCAGACCTGTTGCTAAGAGTAAGATGAAACAAGAACAGTCGAGAGAAGAATGACACTGATATATAGTTAAGAGTAAGAGGAGACAAGAGGAGAAGATTTGAAAAGATGCTGACCTGTTGCTAAGAGTAGGAACTGACAATAAGAGTAGAGAGAAGAATTATGCAGGCCTGTTGCTAAGAGTAAGATAAGACAAGGAGAGTAGAGAGATGAATGATGCTTTCCTGTTGCTAAGATTAAGATAAGACAGAAAGTACAGAGAAAACGAGGCAGACCTTTTGCTAAGAGTAAGACAAGACAAGAAGGACAGAAAGAATAATGGCAGAGACCTATTGGTAAAAGTAAGACGAGATTGAAGAGTAGAGAGGAGATTAATGCTAACCAATCACAAAGAGTAAGACGAGATGAGAAGAGTAGAGAAAAAATATGCAGACAACAGTTAAGAGTAAGACAAGACAAGAATAGTAGAGATAAGAATGACACAGACCTGTTGCTAAGAGTAAGATGAGACAGAAAGAGTATAGAGATGAATGATGCTGACCTGTTTCTGAGCATAAGATGATACAAGAGTACAAAAATATTGACCTAGACTTGTTGATCAGAGTTAGAAAAGACCATGAAAGTAATTAGATAAATGATACTGACCTGTTGCTGAGAGTAGATGGAGACAATAAGAGTAGAGTGAAAACATGTCGCTAAGAGTAAGTTGAGACAAGAAGTGTAGAGAGAAGAATTATGCAGATCTGTGGCTATGAGCAAGATGAGACAAGATGAATAGTGAGTAGGATGACGAAGACCTGATGCTAAGAGTAAGACGAAACAAGAGTAGAGAAGAGTGGTGCAGACCTGTTGCTAAGACTAAGATGAGACAAGGAGAGTAGAGAGATGAATAATGCAGACCTGTTGCTAGGAGTAAGATGAGACAAGAAAAGTAGAGTTGAAATCAAGCTAACATGTTGTTAATAATAAGATAAGAATAGAAGAGAAGTGACGTCTTACTAATAGTTAGGCAAGAAAAAAAAGTAGAGAGAGAATGACGCAGACCTGTTGCTAGAGTAAGACGAGGCAAGAAGAGTAGAGAGAAGAATGACACAGACATTTTGCTAAGAGTAAGACGATAAACAAAGAGTAGAGAGGGGAATGATGCAGACCTATTGCAAGAATGACGCAGATTTGTTGCTAATAGAAAGATGATAAAAGAAAAGTACAGAGAAGAATGGAGGCAGACCTTTTGCTTAGAGTAAGACAAGACAAGAAGGACAGAGATAATTATGGCAGAGACCTGTTGGTAAGAGTAAGACGAGATTGAAGAGTAGAGAGGAGATTGATGCAGACCAATCACAAAGAGTAAGATGAGACGAGAAGAGTAGAGTGAAAAATTATGCAGACAAGAGTTAAGGGTAAAACAAGACAAGAATAGTAGAGATCAGAATGACCTAGACCTGTTGCTAAGAGTAAGATGAGACAGGAAGGGTATAAGAATGGGTGATGATTACCTGTTGCTAAGGGAAAGATGAGACAAGAAGAGTCAAGAGAAGTATTTTGCTGACCTGTTTCTGAGCGTTGGATGAGACAAGATGAGTACAGAGAAGAATGACCTAGACCTGTTGCTATGTGTTAGAGAAGACAAGGAAAGTATTTAGGTTAATCATACTGACCTGTACAGAAGAATGGCGCAGACGTGTTGCTAAGAGTAAGACAAAACAAGATGAGTACAGAGAAGAATGACCCAGACCTGTTGCTAAGAGTAAAATGGGACAAGGAGAGAAGAGAGTAGTATAATGCAGACCTGTTTTTAAGAGTTAGATGAGACAAGAAAAGTAGAGTTAAAATGATGCTAACTTGTTGTTAAGAGTAAGAAAAGACATGAAGAGAAGTGTCAAGAATGACGCAGATTTGTTGCTTATAGTAAGGCCAGAAAGGAAAAGGAGAGAGAAAAATGACGCAGACCTGTTGCTAGAGTAAGATGAGACAAGAAGAGTAGAGTAGAATGACAAAGACACTTAGCTAAGAGTAAGACGAGACAAGAAGAGTAGAGAGGAGAATGATGCAGACAAATTGCTAAGAGTTAGACGAGACGAGAAGAGTAGGGAGAAAAAAAATATGCTGACAACAGTTAGGAGGAAGACTAGTCAAGAAAAGTAGGGAACAGAATGACCTAGAACTATTGCTAAGAGTAATATGAGACAGAAAAGGTATAAGGATAAATGATGTTGTCCTGTTGCTAAGGGTAAGATGAGACAAGAGAGGTATGTTGCTGACCTGTTTCTGAGCTTAAGACGAGACAATAAGAGTACAGAGAAGAATGACCTAGACCTGCTGCAAAGTGTTAGAATAGACGAGGAGAGTATTAAAATGAATGAAACTGACCTGTTACTGAGAGTAGTGCGAGACAATAAGAGTAGAGAAAATAATTGCACAGACTTGTCGCTAATAGTAAGTTGAGACAAGAAGTGTAGAGAGAAGAATTATGAAGGCCTGTGGCTAACAGCAGGATGAGAAAAGATAAGTTCAGAGAAGAATGACGCAGACCTGATGCTAATGAAAATAAGATGATACAAGAACCATAGAGAGAAGAATGACGCAGACCTGATGCTAAGAGTTGGATGAGGCAAGAAGAGTCAAGAGAAGAATGATGCTGATCGTTTGCTAAGAGTAAAATGGGACAAGAAGAGTAGAGAGAAAAATGCCATAGACGTGTTGCTAGGAGTTAGACAAAACAAATAGCGAAGAGAGAAGATGCCGCAGATCTGTTGCTAAGCGTAAGAGGAGACAATAAGAGTAGATTTGAATTGATGCTGCTAAGAGTAGGATAAGACTAGAAGAGTAGAGAGAAGAATTACGCAGACCTGTTGCTAAGAGTTTGATAAGACAAGGAGAGTGAGAGATGGAAATGGCAGAGAGGAGATGGACATAGACCTGTTGCTAAGAGAAGGATGAGATAAGAAGTGTAGAGAGGAGAATGATGCAGACCAATTGCTAAGAGTAAGATGAGACGAGCAAAGTAGAGAGAAAAATATGTAGACAACATGTATGATCAAGGCAAGACAAGAATAGTAGAGATAAGAATGACGCAAACATGATGCAAACAGAAAGAAGAGAAAAGATTCAAGAGAAGAGTGTTGCTGACCTGTTGCTTATAGTAAGATGACACAAGAAAGGTAGAGAGAAGAATGGCGCAGGCCTGTTGTTAAGAGTAAGATGAGACAAGGGGCGTAGAGAGTAGAATAATTTAGACATGTTGGTAAGAGTAAGACAAAAGAAGAAGCATGAAGAGACAAATATGCAGACCTGTTGCTCCAAGGAAGATGAAACAAGAGTAGAGTTGAAATGATGTTGTCCTGTTGCTCAGAGTAGGAAGGGACAAAAAGAGTAGAGAGAAGAATTAAGCAGACCTGTTGCTAAGAGAAAGGTGAGACAAGAAGAGTAGAAAAGAATGAGGCAGACCCTTAGCAAAGAATAAGACTAGATAAGAAGAGTAGAGAGAAGAAAGACGCAGACATATTGCTAAGAATAAGATGAAACAAGAAGCATAGAGAGAAGAATGATGCAGACCAAAAGTTGCTTAGTGTAAGACAAGACAAAAGAGTAGAGTTGAAATGATGCTGTCCTGTTGCTAAAAGTAGGGAGAGACAAAAAAGTAAAGAGAAGAATTAAGCAGACCTGTTGCTAAGAGTAAGTTGAGACAAAAAGAGTAGAGAAAATGAGGTAAACCTGTTGCGAAGAGTAAGACAAGACAAGAAGAGTAGAGAGATGATTGAAGCTAACCTGTTGTTAAGAGTAAGATGAGACAAGAAGAGTAGAGAGAGAAATGATGCAGACATTTTTATGATAGTGAGAAAAAACAAGAATGGTATAGTAAAGAATAACGCAAATGCGTTGCTAAGAGTTAGACAAGACAAGAAGAGTAGAGATGAAATGTAGCTGACATTTTGCTAAGAGCATGATGAGACAAGAAGAGTACAGAGAAGAATGACGCAGACGTGTTGCTTATAGTATGGTGAGCAAAGAAAAGTAGAGAGGAGAATGACGCAGACCTGTTGCTAAGAGTAAGACGAGACAAGAAGAGTAGAGAGAAGAATAACTAGACCTATTGTTAAGAGTTAGATGAGATAGGTAGAGTAAAGAGGAGAATGATGCAGACCCATGGCTAAGAGTAAGACGAGACAAGAAGAGTAGAGAGAAGAATGACTAGACCTGTTACTAAGAGCAAGACGAGATAAGAAGAGTAGAGAGGAGAATGATGCAGACCCATTGCTAACAGTAGGGTGAGACGAGAAAAGAGAAAAATATGCAGACAACAGTTAAGTTGTTGTTGTTGTGTTTAACATCCCACCAACAGCTAACTTAAAGGTCATATGGAGACGGGGCTACAGCTTAAAGTCTCATCCAACAGACTTGTCAAGCCTGGAATCAAACCTGCGACCTATGGTTTACAAGGCAAGCAGTTTATCCACTACACCACAGCTGCCCCTACAACAGTTAAGAGTATTTGTTTGTTTGATTTGATTCTTTATGTCCCATCAACAATCTTTCAGTTAAACAGGGACGGGTCTTCCTGGGCTGAACAAGTACTAAGCTAGGATAAATGGGTCTTGCTCAAGGACCACAACGCAGTGACGCCGTTGAGGCTCGAATCTGCGGCCTCTCGCTCTCAAGTCAAGCACTCTTACACTAACAAGACAAAACTAGTAGGATAGGAATGACACAGACCTGTTGCTAAGGGTAAGATTACACTGGAATAGTATAGAGATGAATAATGCTGACCTGTTGCTAAGTGTAAGAGTCAAGAGAAGTATGTTGTTGACCTGTTTATGAGCATAAGATAAGACAAGAAGAGTACAGAGAAGAATGACCTAGACCTGTTCCTAAGAGCAAGATAAGACAAAAAGAGTATTTAGATAAATGAGAATGACCAGTTGCTGAGAGTAGGACAAGACAACAGGAGTAGAGAAAATAATGGACACAGACATATTGTAAATAGTAAGTTAAGACAAGAAGTGTAGAGAGAAGAATAATGCAGACATGTTGCTAAGAGAATGATGAGACAAGATGTGAGGAGAGAAGAATGATGCAGACCTGATGCTATGAGTAAGATGAAACAAGAAGCTTAGAAAGAAGAATGACGCAGACATGTTGCAAAGCATGAGAGGAGACAAGATAGGTAGTGATATGAATGATGCTGACCTGTTGTGAAGAGTAAGACGTTTTGTTGCTTTATGTCCCAAGTCAAAAGCTATTGTCATAGTGGAACGGTCAAATCACCTAACCACATTTTTTCTGGGCAAGCATGAATAAGTAGGTAACCAGTACTGTACTACTTGCACATACTTTCGTTTGTAAACTGACAACAGCCCTTCTTGAATGATTCAGCAGAATGGAGGGAAATGACAGTAGAGATTAGTTCATGATAAATCTAAATGAAAGTATGGGACTGGGCCAGGATTGAACTTGTGACTTCTGGATCTGCAGTCAGACACGCATTTGTAACCAGTCTGCACTAAGACGACCAGAATGAGAGAAGTATGATGCTGACCTGTTGGTAAGAGTAAGAGGATGCAAGAAGAATAGAGAGAAGAATTAAGCAGACATGTTGCAAAGAGTAAATGAAACAAGAAGAGAAGAGATAAGAATGTTGCTGGACTGTTGTTGATAAGAGTAAGATGAGACAGCAAGAGTCGAGAGAAGAATGATGCAGATCTGTTGTTAAGAGTAAGATGAGACAAGAGAAGTAGAGATACGAATTATGCAGACCTGGTTCTAAGAGTATAATGAGACAAAAAGAGTAGAGAGAAGAATTATGCAGACCTGTTGCTAAGAGTAAGATTAGACAAAAGGAGTAGAGATAAGAAGTATGCAGACCTGGTTCTAAGAGTAAGGAGAGACAAGATTAGTATTGAGAAGTATTATGCAGACATGTTGCTTAGAGTATGATTAGACAAGAAGAGTAGAGATAAGTATTATGCAGACCTGTTGCTAAGAGTAAGTTAAACAAGACAAATAGAGAGAAGAATGACGCAGACATGTTGCTAAAAGCAAAACGATACAAGAACCGTAGAGAATGACGCAGACCTGTTGCTATGTGTAAGAAGAGACAAGTTAAGTAGCAAAATGAATGATGCAGACCTGTTGCTAAGAGTAAGACAAGGCAAGATGAGTTGAGAGAAGAATGGCACAGACTGGTTGCAAAGAGTATAACTAGACTAGAAGAGTAGAGAGAGAGAAAAAAAAAGATGCAGACCTGCTTTTAAGATTGCGATCAGAGAAGAAGAGTGGAGAGGAAAATAACACAGCCCTTTTGCTAAGAGATGATGGCACAAGAAGAGTAAAGAGAAGAACGATGAAAAAATATTGCCTACTTGTAAGATAAAACAAGAAGAGTACAAACAAGAACGAACCTACATGTTGCTAAAGGTTAGATGAAATAAGAAGAGTAGAGAGAAGAATGACACAGACCTGTTTCTAAGAGTAAGGCGAGACCACATGAGTAGAGAGTAGAATAATGAAGGTCTGTTGTGAAGAGTAAGGCGAGACAAGAAGAGTAGAGAGAAGATGACAAAGACCTGTTGCTAGCAGTAAGATAAGACAAGCCCAATACAGAGAATTTTGATGCAGAACTTTTGATAGGAGTAAGACAAGACAAGAAGAGAAGAAAGAAGAATAATACAGAGACGTTGCTAAGAGTAAGGCGAGACCAGAATGGTAGAGAAGAGACTGGTGCAGACTTGTTGCTAAGAGTAAGATGAGACAAGAAGAGTAAAGAGAAGAAACATCAGACATGTTGCTAAGAGCAAGATGAGACAAGAAATGTCGAGCGAAGAATGATACAGACATGTTGTTAAAAGTATGGCAAAAAAAGAAAAGTAGAGAGAAAAACAATGTAGACCTGTTACTATGAGTAAGGTGAGGCAAGATAAGCAGAGATAATAATGACACATTCATGTTGCTTAGAGCACATACACACAAGAAGTGTATAGAGAAGAATTGTGCAGGCCTGTTGCTAAGAGTAAGGCAAGGCAAGATTTGCAGAGAGAAGCATTATATGCAGACCTGTTGCTATGAGTAAAAGGAGACAAGAAACGTAGAGAGAGAAGAATGGCGTAGACTTGCTGGTGAGAGTTAGACGAGACAAGAAGAGCAAAAATAAGAATTATGCAGAACTGTTGCTAAGAGTAAGGCGACACAAGAAGAATAGAAAGAGAGATGAAGCAGACCTGTTCCTAAGAATAAGACAGGACAAGAAGAGCAGAAGTAAGAATTATGCAGACCTGTTGCTAAGAGTAAGACGAGACAAGAAGAGCAGAAATAAGTATTATGCAGACCTGTTGCTAAGAGTAAGGCGAGACAAGAAGAATAGAGAGAGAAATGAAGCAGACCCAATGCTGAGAGTAAGATGAGACAAGAAGAGCAGAAATAAGAATTATGCAGACCAGTTGCTAAGAGTAAGACGAGACAAGAAGAGCAAAAATAAGAATTATGCAGAGCTGTTGCTAAGAGTAAGGCGAGACAAGAAGAATAGAGAGAGAAATGAAGCAGACCTGTTGCTAAGAATAAGACGGGACAAAAAGAGCAGAAGTAAAAATTATGCAGAGCTGTTGCTTAGAGTAAGACGAGACAAGAAGAGCAGAAATAAGAATTATGCAGACCTGTTGCTAAGAGTAAGGCGAGACAAGAAGAATAGAGAGAGAAATGAAGCAGACCCAATGCTGAGAGTAGGACGAGACAAGAAGAGCAGAAATAAGAATTATGCAGACCTGTTGCTAAGAGTCAGACGAGACAAGAAGAGCAGAAATAAGAATTATGCAGACCTGTTGCTAAGAGTAAGGTGAGACAAGAAGAATAGAGAGGGAAATGAAGCAGGACTGTTGCAAAGAGTAAAATGAGACAGGTAAAGAGAAGAATGATGCAGACTTGTTTCTATGAGTAAGGCGTGACAATATGAGTAGATAGATGAATGGTGCAGACCTGTTGCTAAGAATAATACGAGACAAGAAGAGTAGATTTTATAATGATGCAGAGACCTGTTGCTAAGGGTAAGATTAGACAAGATGAGTAAAAAGAAGAATGGCGCAGACCTGTTGCTACAAGTAAGATGAGACCTGAATTTTAGAGAGAAGAATGGTGCAGATCTGTTGCCAAGGATAAGGTGAGATGAGAATACTAAAGTGAAGAATGACGCAAACCTGTTGCTGAGGGTAAGAGGAGACACGAAGAGCAGAGAGAAGAATGAGGCAGATTTGTTGCTAAAAGTAGGATGAGACAAGAAGAGTAGAGAAGAGAATGGCGCAGACTTCTTGTGAAGAGTAAAAAGAGTGTAGAAAAGTATGATGCAGACCTGTTGCTTGAGAGGTAAGAAGAGATAAGAGTAAACTGAGACCAGATGAGTTGGAGAAAAGTGGCGCAGACAACATGCTAAAAATAAGATGTAGACCAGTTGCTAAGAAATATATGAGAGGAGATGAGTAATGAGTTGAATGACACAGACGAGGATTTCTCATTTCAACTCATGTGCTATTTCGTATGTACAATGTATTAGTACTGCTATAAAAATCATGTCCGTTTCTAGCTATGGGTCACATTGCAATTATTATGGTTTTGTTCTATAAAGTTGGTACAATACTATGTACTGGGTAGTTTATAGTTTGAGGGCAAGATATGGTTTTGATATAAATGAGACATTTGTACCAGAAACAAGACCATAGCCAATAGAGCAATTTAAGCTGAGAGATTTGTTTAATGCGAACAAAGATTGGAAACTATGGCTCGAGGAAATTGAAAGAGAATCTAGATATTTTAGGATAAATTCCCCAACTGACAAGAAAGATGCCCTAATAAAGATTGCATATCTTGAGAAATATCTGCCAGAGCTAGATGGCAAGCTAGATGAATATCAACACATTTTTTTCGCCAAGAAAAAACAAGTATTTAGCAAGATATTTGTTTCAAAAGCTTAGACCCAGACCTGGAGAATGAACAGTTACATATGTAGCACGATTAAGAGAAAAAGCTCAAGAATGCGAGTTTGGAGACAACTATAAAGAAAGACTGCTAGAGCAGTTGATCATGACCGTTTGAAATGATAACCTTATACAGAAATGTTTCAGAAAAGAATGCACGCTATCAGAATTTTTAAAACAAGCTGACGAAGAAGAAATTTTATCCGTATAGATATCTGGTATGCGATACAATGAATCTGAAAATGAGGTAAGAAGACATGATTTTCAACAAACCAGTGTAAATAATGAAGACAGTCCATGCGGCTATTGTGGCTTGGCAGGGGTACATATAAAAGGCAGAGGATGTCCAGCATATAGCAAGGGATGTTATAAATGTAACAAGAGAGACCGTTTTGCAGTGGATTTGTAGAACAAAACGATACAAAAAGGAAAACATATATACACCGCACAATATTGTGCCTGAAACCAGCATGTTCAAGCTGAAGAAAACTTGATTAGATTCAAGAAATAAAGAAGATTCTGATAACAAAGTTCCAGCCAAATATGTGGGACATCTAAAAATGAGGAGAGTAAAGCAGCAGGAAGACAATCAATGCTTATACAGGAAAAAAGACAAGCACTCTGCAAGGTTAAAAGAGTGTGATGAAATCCTTGATGTGAGAAAATACCTGAATGTACAGCAAGTTAACAAAGCAGTGTCAACATCCAGACTTGAGAGATCAACTGCTGATTAATCACCTTACAATGCGAAATCGGTGGCTTACTGTCAAAATGATAATGAAAGCAGCTTTAAAGCAGATGAAGTAAGATTGGAAATTGAAAGGTTAACAGAAATTGTTGAGAAGTGGAAAAACAAATATAGGAGTTTAAACTGTTTCTATACACACATTCAGAGAGAAATCAAGCCAATCAGGAAACCACAGACCTAAGAAATTTGAGAAGAGAGGGCTTAGAAAAATAACTGCTTAGAACATACATAATATATCTGAAGAATAACAAAATGTTGATTGATCCAGAGACATTATATTTAGCCATTCTCCCTTATTAAAAAAGGGGAAGAAATGTAATATCCTTGTATGTTGCATGACTGGGCTTTACCTAGACAATAACGTCACATGACGTTACGTTAATGACGTCTGTTACTTAGTTACCATTGTTCATCACTGATTATCATACTGTACCATTAAACATGTTAAGCGCAATCCTTGAGTATTTCAAAGAGTAAGACAAAACAAGAAGCGTAGAGTAAAGAATAGCGCAGACATGTTGATTAAAGTAAGACGAGACATGAAGAATATTGGAAACAATGGCGATATGTTGCTAAGAGTAAGATGAGATAAGACTTGTAGAAATAGCAAGAACGCAGAAAAATCTTAGAGAATGAGGGGCAAGTTGGGTAGAGAGAACAAGGAATAAGTACTGTTGCTTAGAGAAAGAAGAGACATATATAGACCTCCAGATAAGAGTGTGTATTTGATTTGATTTTCACATTTCTCAACCAAAATATCAGTTTGTTGTACTCAAAAAAAACAATCTAAATGAGATGTTTATTGTTCCCTCTTCTCTCTTCTCTACTCATTCAAAGCGTCTTCTCTACCATCTTGTTTCCTCTTCTCTTCTCTACTCTTTCAAGGCTTCTTCTTTACTTTCTTGTTTCCTCATCTCTTCTCTTCTCTACTCATTCAAGGCTTCTTCTCTACCGTCTTGTTTCCTCTTCTCTTCTCTACTCATTCAAGGTTGTTTCTCTACCTTCTTGTGTTGTCTTCTCTTCTCTTCTCTTCTCTACTCATTCAAAGCTTCTTCTCTACCTTCTTGTCCCCCCTTCTCTTCTCTTCTCTACTCATTCAAGGTTTCTTCTTTACCTTCTTGTTCCCTCTTCTCTTTCCTACTCATAAAGGCTTTTTCTCTTCCTTCTTGTGTTGCCTTCTCTTCTCTTCTCTACCCAATCAAAGCCTCTTCTCTACCTTTTTGTTCCCCCTTCTCTTCTCTTCTCTACTCATTCAAGGCTTCTTCTCTACCTTATTCTTCTCCCTTCTCTTCTATTCTCTACTCATTCAAGGTTTCTGCTCTAACTTCTTGTTCCCTCTTCTCTTTTCTACTTATTAAGGCTTTTTTTCTCTACCTTCTTGTGTCGTCTTTTCTTCTCTTCTCTACTCATTCAAAGCTTCTTCTCTACCTTCTTGTTTCCTCTTCTCTTTTCTTCTCTACTCATTCAAAGCGTCTTCTCTACCTTCTTGTTCCCCCTTCTCTTCTTTTCTCTACTCCTTCAAGGCTTCTTCTCTACCTTCTTGTTCCCCTTCTCTTCTCTTATCATTCAAGGTTTCTTCTCTACCTTCTTGTTCCAATCACTTTACTTGCATTTCATTTTTATTCGTTGCTTCTCATTCCTGTTTTATTTTCTTTTTTCAGGTTTAACTATTGGATACTCTGGTAGGTAGTTATATATACTGTATAGTCCTTGTCCTTATCTTTATTTTATCTCAGTAGTATATATTTTTTCTTTAGTATTTGTTTGGTTTGGGATATTAGGAGGTAAGTTATCTTCCATTCTCTTCCAAAGCTAGAGTTAAGTCCTTGGGGTCAAGGTCACACGATATGTTGCCCAATACCCTACACATCATGAGACCTATGCTTCAGCAAAGATTGATGTTGCTACACTCCACAGTTAAGGAGATGCATTTACAGGAAAATACATTATTTGACCATGACCTTCTGGTCAATGTCACACGAAATGTTGCCCAGTGCCCTCAGCATCATGTGACCTATGCACCTACAGAGTTCGAAGTTACTACGTCAAAAGTTTAAGGAGGAGATACATTTACAAGTAAATTCAATATTTGACCTTTGACCTTGACCTTGGGGTCCATGATGCCTCCCATCAAGTTTCTGCTCAGGAGGATATATGGGTTGGAAGAAGTTGTTTGAAAATTTCCAAGAAGGCTGTTTACTGCTAGACCATCTTTGATATCTGAGTGGAATAAAAGAAGTATTTCTAAGTAAGTAAGGGTGCAAAGATCAGGAATCGATACAATCAAGTACCACACCTGACCCAGGATACCAATTGGAAAGTGACAAACTCTTTTTGGCCTGACCTATCCAATTAAGTTTCTGCTCATAAAGGACATACGGTTTGGAAGAAGATGTTGTCTGACGCATTTCAAGATGGCTATTTGGTGGATAGCCATCTTTCATATCTGAATGGAATGATTAAAGCAACTCTTGGTCTCCATTTGCGTTGAATACTCCCATCAATTTTATGCTAAAAAAAATATGTGTTGGAGATGTTGTTTGAAGAATTCCATGATGGCTGTTTAGTGCATGGCCATCTTTGATATCTACATTGAAGGATTTAGGCTATTCTGAGTCTCAAGAGTGCATAAAATTTGGAAGATGCTGTTTGAAGAATTCCATAAAGGCTGTAAAGTGCATAGCCATCTTTGGTATCTAAATTGAATGAAAGATACATTTCTAAGTCTCTTTTCGGCCTGATTCATACAATCTAGTTTCTGCTCAAAAGGACAGATGTTTTTTTAGAGAAAGAAGTCGTTTGTAGAATTTCAAGATAGCTATTAAGTTGATGGCCATCTTTGATATCTGAATGGAATGATTTAAGCAATTCTGTGCCTCCATTTTGCCTTGAAGACTCC
Organism: Loripinus fragilis; assembly: GCA_964019695.1. Lineage (NCBI taxonomy): Eukaryota > Metazoa > Mollusca > Bivalvia > Lucinida > Lucinidae > Loripinus > Loripinus fragilis. The sequence continues at coordinate 94,951,289 of OZ026522.1, forward strand.
CATCGATTTTATGCTCAAGAGAAAATATTGGTTGGAAGATGTTGTTTGAAGACTTCCAAGATGGCTGTTTAGTGCATGGTCATCTTTGATATCTAAATGGAAGGATTCTAGCTATTCTGAGTCTCAAGAGGGCATAAAGCTTTGACTGACGATGTTGTTTGAAGAATTCCATGAAGACCGTTAAGTGCATAACCATTGTTGGTATCAGAGTGTAATGATATAAGCAATTGGCTTATTTGGCTGATGCCTACCATCAAGTTTTTGCCCAAGAGGACATATGGTTTGGAAGATGTTGTTTGGAGAATTTCAAGATGGCTGTTAAGTGCATGGACAATTTGGATATGTGAATAGGATGATTTTAGCTATTCTGAGACTCCATGTTGCCGGATACATTCCATCAAGTTTCTGCTTGAGACAATATATGAATTGGAAGATGCTGTTTGAAGAATATCAAAATGTCATTTATTTCTGATATCTGAATGGAATGGTTTGATTTATTCTGAGTCTCCATGTTGCATTATGAATCCCCTCTAAATTTCTGCGCTAGTTAATATGTGGTTGGAAGAAGTTGTTTGAAAAATTCAAAGTAGGCTGTTAAGTGCAAGACCATCTTTTGAATCTGAGTAGTATGAAAGAAGCATTTTTGAGTCACTGTTTTCCCTGACGCATCCAATCAAGTTTCTGCTCATGAAGACATATGGCTTGGAGGAAGATGTTGTTTGAAGAATTTCAAGAAGACTATTCAATGGATGGCCATCTTTGATATCTGGGTGGAATGATTAAAGCAAATCTAGGTCTCCATTTTGCCTTGAAGACTCCCATCAATTTTATGCTCAAGAGAAAATATAGGTTGAAAGATGGTGTTTGAAGAATTCCAAGATGACTGTTTAAAATTTTATTTATTCTAAGACTCCATGTTGCATGATGCCTCCCATCAAGTTTACGCTAAAAAAATATGTCAGTTGGAAGAAGTTGTTTGAAAATTTCCAAGAAAGCTGTTTAGTGCATGTCCATCTTATTATGTATCTAAGTAGAAGGAAAGAAGGATTTCAGAGTCTCTTTTTTACCAGACCCATCCAAACAAGTTTCTGCTCATGAAGACATACGATTTGGAGGAATATGCTGTTTGAAGAATATCAAAATTGCTGTTTAGTTCTAGGCCATCCTGATATTTGAATAGAATTAGTTTATTTATTCAGAGCCTCCATGTTGCCTGATTTCTGCTCAAGAGGACATATGGTTTTGAAGAAAAAATTGTTTGAAGAATTCCGAGAGTGCTGTTTTATGCATGACCATCTTAGATATCTGAATGGAATTATTTGAGCAATTCAGGGTCTTTGTTTTGCCTAAGTTTCTGCTCAAATTGATATATGGCTTGGAGTAGATATTGTTTGAAGTACTTAAGACAGCTGCCATGGTGGCACATTTGGCTAGCTGTGAGTCTACAATCCCAAGTTTAACGCCCTACAAACTTGACCACCACGCTCTACAAATATGCAAATGGTTTCTTGAGTTTTGAACAGTTCAGAAAAGTAACCTTACCATACTCAGTCTTTCAAACATATACATGGCCAATCCTTTCTATACTTATTGGGGTTATACCACACGACAGCACACCAAAACATTATTTTGTGGAGAAATAATATTTCAGTATCTGTAATATGGTCAGACCCAATATTTTTTTAAAATGAATTTGCCTTGTACTCAGTCAACAACTGAATTACTTCAGGCTTAAGTTCTGTAACTGTTGCCTTTGGATTTGAAACTTATCTTCCTGTGTTGTATCCTCAAACTATACGGTATTAATGATACACGCAATCTTGCCACTGAGGCATTACACAGCCCACCTATAACAGTGACTATGTAAGTGGGGGCAAAAAATGTAGGTTTGACCAGGAATTGGCACGAACTAAGACAACTGATGTCACTGTAAGGAACCTATATACTTAACACACAATGTTGTTGAAGAGTTTCATGATAAATAACTAGTGCATGCCCTTCTCTGACATCTGAAAAAACTGTTCCAGCCATTCTGAATTAATTTTGCCTGGCTTCTCTCACCAAGTTTCTCCTCAAAAGGGCATATGGTTTGGAAGATGTTCTTTGAAGAATTTCGTGATGGCTGTTTAATGCTGAGCCCTCTTTGACATCTTAATGGAATGATTTTGGCATTCTGTGTAACGTCCCTTCCTGCTGCCCCCCATCAAGTTTCTGCTCAAGAGGATATATAGTTTGGAAGATGATGATGTTTAAAGAATTCCAAGATGATTGTTAAGTGCTAGCCAATCTTTGATATGCAATTGGAATGATTTTAGCAATTTCTGAGTCTTCCTGTTGCCGGAAGCCTTCCATCAAGTTTCTGTTTAAGAGGATGTATGGTTTGGAAGAAGATGTTGGTTGAAGAGTTCTAAGATGGCTGTTTAGTGCATGGCCATCTTTGATATCTAAATGGAAGGATTTTAGCTATTCTGAGTCTCAAGGGGGAATAAAGCTTTGAAGATTTGTTCTTTGAAGACTTCCAAGATGACTTTTCAGTGCATTGCTATCTAAATGGGAAGACTAGCTATTCTGAGTTTCAAGGGGCATACAGTTTTGAAGATGTTGTTTGAAGAATTCCTTGAAGGCTGTTCATGGCATGGCCATCGTTGGTATCAAAGCTAAATGATTTAAGCATTTGGCTGATTTGGTTGATGCCTGTCATCAATTTTTTGCGCAGAGGACATATGGTTTGGAAGATAATGTTTGAAGAATTTCAAAATGGTTGTTTAGTGCATGGCCATTTTTGATATGTGATAGAATGCTATTAGCTATTCTGAATCTCCATGTTGCTGGCCACATCCCATCAAGTTTCTGCTTGAGACAATTTATGGGTTTGAAGGTGCTGTTTGAAGAATATCAAGATGTCTTTTAGTTCTGAAATCTTAATGGAATGATTTGATTTCTGAGTCTCCATGTTGCATTATGAGTCCCTATAAATTTCTGCGCAAGACAATACATGGTTGGAAGAAGTTGATTGAAAAATTCAAAGAAGGCTGTTTACTGCCATGACCATCTTTAGAATCTGAGTAGAATAAAAGAAGCATTTCTTAGTTTCTCTTTTGCCTGACGCAGCCAATCAAGTTTTTGCTTATAAAGACATATGATTTGGAGGAAGATGTTGTTTGAAGAATTTCAAGATGACTATTCAGTGGATGGCCATCTATGATATCTGAGTGGAATGATTAAAGGAATTCTGGGTCTCCATTTTGCCTTGAAGGCTCCCATCAGTTTTATGCTCAAGAGAAAATTCCAAGGATGGCTGTTTATGATCTTATTTATTATACGTCTTCACGTTGCATGATGCCTCCCATCAAGTTTCTGTTAAAGAGAATATATGAGTTGGAAGAAGTTGTTTGAAAAATTCCAAGAAGGCTGTTTAGTGCATGACCATCGTTTGTATCTGAGTGGAATGAAAGAAGCATTTCTGAGCCATTTTTGGCCTGACACATCCAATCAAGTTTCTACTCATGAGGAGATATGGTTTGATGGAAGATGCTGTTTTAAGTTTATCAGGATTGCTGTTTAGTTCTTGGTCAACCTAATATCTGATTAAAATGAGTTTATTTATTCTGAGCCTCCATGTTGCCTGGTTTCTGCTCAAGAGAACATTTGGTTTTCAAGAAGATATTGTTTAAAGAATTCCAAGATGGTTGTTTTATGCATGGCCACCTTTGATATCTGAATGGATTGATTTGAGCAATTCAGTGTCTCCTTGTTGCCTTAAAGATATTGTTTGAAGAAATGCAGACAGCTTTTATGGTAGCATAACACACCAATTCTGCCAGCTGAGAGTCCACAATCCCCATTATAATGCCCTACAAACTTAGCCACTGTGCTCTACAAATATGCAGATGATTTCTTGAGTTTTTAACAGTTCAGAACAATAACCTTACCACACTCAGTCTTTCAAACATATACATGGCTGAACATTTCTATACTTATTGGTTTTAACCACACAACAGCACACTAAAACATTATTTTGTGGAGAAATAATATTTGAGTATCTGTAATATGTACAAACCAAATATATATAAAAAGTGAACTGTCATGTACTCAGTCAACAACTGAATTGCGTCAAGCTGAAGTTCCGCAGCTGTTGCCTCTGGATATGAAAATCATCTACCCGGCTTGTAACCTCAGGCGATGCTGTATTGATGATACAAGCAACCTTGCCACTGAGGCATTACAAAGCCCACCTATTACAGTGATCATGTAAGCCAGAGCAAAAAACAAATGGGTATGGCCAGGAATTGGCAAAAACTCAGACAATTGATTGCACTGTAAGGAACCCATATAATCTACACACTATGGTGTTGAAGAATTTCAAAATGAATATCTAGTGCATGCCCGTCTTTGATATCTGTAACAAACTGTTCAAGCCATTCTGAATTTATTTTTCCTGGCGTCTCTCATCAAGTTTCTCCTCAAGAGGACATATAGTTTGGAAGATGTTCTTTGAAGAATTTTATGATGGCTGTTTAATGCTGAGCCTTCTTTGTCATCTTAATGGAATGATTTTGGGTTTTCTGTGTACCCTAGCTGCCTGCCGCCCCCATCAAGTTTCTGCTCAAGTGGCTATATGGTTTGGAAGATGATTATGTTTGAAGAATTCCAAGATGGCTGTTTAGTGCTAGGCAATCTTTGATATGAAATTGGGATAGTTTCAGCAATTTCTGAGTCTCCTTGTTGCCTGAAGCCTTTCATCAAGTTTCTGTTCAAGAGGATGTATGGTTTGGAAGACTATGTTGATTGAAGAATTCCAAGATTGCTGTTAAGTGCATGGCCATCTTTTATGTGTGAATGGGATGATTTTAGCTATTCTGAGTCTCTCTGAGGCCTGACGCATCCCACCAAGTTTTTGCTCAATAGAATATATGGGTTGGAAGAGATGTTGTTTAAAGAAAAACAAGATGCCTGTTAAGTTCTTGACCATCGTTGATTTCTGAATGGAATGATTTTATTTTTTCTGAGTCTCCATGTTGCATGTTGCCTCTGATCAAGTTTGTGCTGAAGAGCATATATAGGTTGGAATAAGTTGTTTGAAAACTTCCAAGAAGGCTGTTTACTGCATGACCATCTTTGATATCTGAGTGGAATGAAAGAAGCATTTCTTAGTCTATCTTTGGTCTGACCTATCTAATCAAGTATTTGCTCATGAGGACATGGTTTGAAGGAAGACGTTGTTTGACGCATTTAAAGATTGCTATTTATTGGATGGCTATCTTTGATATCTGAAAACAATTATTAAAGCAATTCTTGGTCTCCATTTGCCTTGAAGACTCCAATCAATATTATGCTTGAAAGAAAATATAGGTTGGAAGTTTTTGTTTGAAGAATTCCAAGATGGCTGTATAGTGCATGGCCAACTTTGATATCTGAATTGAAGGATTTAGGCTATTCTGAGTCTCAAAAGGGCATAGAATTTCGAAGATGTTTGTAAAATTCCATGAAGGCTGTAAAGTGCATAGCCATATTTGGTATCTAAGTGGAAAGAAAGAAACATTTCTGAGTCTCTTTTTGGCCTGATTCATCAAATCTAGTTTCTGCTCATGAGGATAGATGTTTTTTTAGAGGAAGAAGTCGTTTGTAGAATTTCAAGATAGCTATTAAGTTGATGGCCATCTTTGATATCTGAATGGAATGATTCAAGCAATTCTGTGCCTCCATTTTGCCTTGAAGACTCCCATCGATTTTATGCTCTAGAGAAAATATGGGTTGGAAGATGTTGTTTGAAGACTTCCAAGATGGCTGTTTAGAGCATGGTCATCTTTGATATCTAAATGGAAGGATTTTAGCTATTCTGAGTCTCAAGAGGGCATAAAGCTTTGACTGACGATGTTGTTTGAAGAATTCCATGAAGACCGTTAAGTGCATAACCATTGTTGGTATCAGAGTGTAATGATATAAGCAATTGGCTTATTTGGCTGATGCCTACCATCAAGTTTTTCCCCAAGAGGACATATGGTTTGGAAGATGTTGTTTGAAGAATTTCAAGATGGCTGTTTAGTGCATGGACATTTTGGATATGTGAATAGGATGATTTTAGCTATTCTGAGTCTCCATGTTGCCGGATGCATTCCATCAAGTTTCTGCTTGAGACAATATATGGATTGGAAGATGCTGTTTGAAAAATATCAAAATGTCGTTAAGTTTTGATATCTGAATGGAATGGTTTAATTTATTCTGAGTCTCCATGTTGCATTTTGAATCCCTATAAATTTCTGCGCAAGTTAATATGTGGTTGGAAGAAGTTGTTTGAAAAATTCAAAGAAGACTGTTTAGCGCTTGACCATCTTTTGAATCTGAGTAGTATAAAAGAAGCATTTTTGAGTCTCTGTTTTCCCTGACGCAACCAACCAAGTTTCTGCTCAAGAAAACATATAGTTTGGAGGAAGATGTTGTTTGAAGAATTTCAAGATGACTATTCAATGGATGGCCATCTTTGATATCTGGGTGGAATGATGAAAGCAAATCTAGGTCTCCATTTTGCCTTGAAGTTTCCCAACAATTTTATGCTTAAGAGAAAATATGGGTTGAAAGATGTTGTTTCAAGAATTCCAAGATGGCTGTTTATAATTGTATTTATATAAGACTGCATGTTGCATGATGCCTCCCATCAAGTTTACGCTCAAAAAATATGTCAGTTGGAAGAAGTTGTTTGAAAATTTCCAAGAAGGCTGTTTAGTGCATGACCATCTTGTTATGTATCTGAGTAGAAAGGAAGAAGGATTTCTTAGTCTTTTTTTTACCTGACCCATCCAAACAAATTTCTGCTCATGAAGACATATGGTTTGGAGGAATATGCTGTTTGAAGAATATCATAATTGCTGTTAAGTTCTTGGCCATCCTGATATTTGAATAGTATTAATTCATTTATTCAGAGCCTCCATATTGCCTGGTTTCTGCTCAAGAGGACAAATGGTTTTGAAGAAAAAGTTGTTTGAAGAATTCCAAGAGTGCTGTTTTATGCATGACCATCATAGATATCTGAATGGAATGATTTGAGCAATTCAGGGTCTTTGTTTTGCCTAAGTTTCTGCTCAAATTGATATATGGCTTGGAGTAGATATTGTTTGAAGTACTAAAGACAGCTGCCATGGTGGCACATTTGGCTGGCTGTGAGTCTACAATCCCAAGTTTAATGCCCTACAAACTTGGCCACCATACTCTACAAATATGCAAATGGTTTCTTGAGTTTTGAACAGTTCAGTACAGTAACCTTACCATACTCAGTCTTTCAAACATATACATGGCCAATCCTTTCTATAGTTATTGGGGTTATACCACACGACAGCACACTAAAACATTATTTTGTGGAGAAATAATATTTCAGTATCTGTAATATGGACAGACCCAATATTTTTTAAAATGAACTGCCATGTACTCAGACAACAACTGAATAACTTCAGACTTAAGTTCTGTAACTATTGTCTCTGGATTTGAAACTTATCTTCCTGGGTTGTAACCTCAAGCTATGCTGTATTAATGATACAAGCAACCTTGCCACTGAGGCATTACACTGCCCACCTATTACATTAAAGGTGTAAGTGGGGGCAAAAACATGTGGGTTTGACCAGGAATTGGCACAAACTGAGACAACTGATGTCACTGTCAGGAACCTATATAATCAACACACTATGTTGTTGAAGAGTTTCAAGATAAATAACTAGTGCATGCCCTTCTTTGACATCTGAAAAAAAACTGTTCCAGCCATTCTGATTAATTTTGCCTGGCTTCTGTCACCAAGTTTCTCCTCAAGAGGGTATATGGTTTGGAAGATGTTCTTTGAAGAATTTCGTGATGGCTGTTTAATGCTGAGCCCTCTTTGACATCTTAATGGAATGATTTTGGCATTCTGTGTAACGTACCTTCCTGCTGCCTCCCATCAAGTTTCTGCTCAAGAGGATATTTGATTTAGAAGATGATGATGTTTGAAGAATTCCAAGATGGTTGTTAAGTGCTAGCCAATCTTTGATATGCAATTGGAATGATTTTAGCAATTTCTGAGTCTTCCTGTTGCCGGAAGCCTTACATCAAGTTTCTGTTTAAGCGAATGTATGGTTTGGAAGAAGATGTTGGTTGAAGAGTTCTAAGATGGCTGTTAAGTGCATGGCCATCTTTGATATCTAAATGGACGGATTTTGGCTATTCTGAGTCTCAAGGGGGAATAAAGCTTTGAAGATGTTGTTCTTTGAAGACTTCCAAGATGGCTGTTTAGCGCATGGCCATCTTTGATATCTAAATGGAAGGACTTTAGCTATTCTAAGTCTCAAGGGGCATACAGCTTTGAAGATGTTGTTTGATGAATTCCTTGAAGGCTGTTCATTGCATGGCCATCGTTGGTATCAAAGATCAATGATTTAAGCATTTGGCTGATTTTGTTGATGGCTGCCATCAAATTTTTGCCCAAGAGGACATATGGTTTGGAAGATGTTGTTTGAAGAATTTCAAGATGGTTGTTTAGTGCATGGCCGTTTTTGATATGTGATAGGATGTTTTTAGCTATTCTGAATCTCCATGTTACTACCGCATCCCATCAAGTTCTGCTTGAGACAATATATGGGTTTGAAGGTGCTGTTTGAAGAATATCAAGATGTCTTTTAGTTCTGAAATCTTAATGGAATGATTTGATTTATTCTGAGTCTCCATGCTGCATTATGAATCCCTATACATTTTTGTGCAAGACAATATATGGTTGGAAGAAGTTGTTTGTAAAATTCAAAGAAGGCTGTTTACTGCCATGACCATCTTTAGATTCTGAGTAGAATGAAAGAAGTATTTCTGAGTCTCTTTTTTGCCTGACGCATCCAATCAAGTTTCTGCTTATTAAGACATATGGTTTGAAAGAAGATGGTGTTTGAAGAATTTCAAGATGACTATTCAGTGGATGGCCATCTTTGATATCTGAGTGGAATGATTAAAGCAATTCTGGGTCTCAAATTTGCCTTGAAGACTCCCATCAGTTTTATGATCAAGAGAAAATATGGCTTGGAAGATGTTGTTTGAAGAATTCCAAGATGGCTGTTTATGATCTTATTAAAATAAGTCTTCACGTTGCATGATGCCTCCCATCAAGTTTCTGCTCAAGAGAACATGTGGGTTGGAAGAAGTTGTTTGAAAAATTCCAAGAAGGCTGTTTAGTGTATGCCAATCGTTTGTATCTGAGAGGAATGAAAGAAGCATTTCTGAGACCCTTTTTGGTCTGATGCATCCAATCAATTTTCTTCTCGCGAGGACATATGGTTTGAAGGAAGATGCTGTTTGAAGAATATCAAGATTGCTGTTTAGTTCTTGGTCAACCTGATAATTAAATAAAATGAGTTTATTTATTCTGAGCCTCCATGTTGCCTGGATTCTGCTCAAGCGAACATATGGTTTTCAAGAAGAAATTGTTTAAAGAATTCCAAGATGGCTGTTTTATGCATGGCCATCTTTGAAATTTGAACGGATTGATTTGAGCAATAATTTAGTGTCTCCTTTTTGCCTTAGTCTACGCTCAAATCGATATTTGCTTTGGCAAAAAAGATATTGTTTGACGAACTGAAGACAGCTGCCATTGTGGCACAACACAATGAACCTGCCTGCTGTGAGTCCACAATCCACAGTCTGATGCCCTACAAACTTAGCCATTGTCTTCTATAATATGCAGATGGTTTCTTGAGTTTTTAACAGTTCAGAACAATAACCTTACCACACTCAGTCTTTCAAACATATACATGACTGAACCTTTCTATACTTATTGGTATTGTACCACACGACAGCACACTAAAACATTATTTTGTGGAGAAATAATATTTAAGTATCTGTAATATGGACAAACCCAATATATATAAAAAGTGAACTGTCATGTACTCAGGTCAATAACTGAAGTGCTTCTGTAGTTCTGTAGCTGTTGCCTCTGGATGTGAAAGTCATCTACCAGGCTTGTAACCTTAGGCTATGCTGTATTGATGATACAAGCAACCTTGCCACTGAGGCATTACACAGCCCACCTATTACATTGATCATGTAAGCAAGGGCAAAAAAACAAATGGGTATGACCAGAAATTGGCACAAACTCGGCCAACTGATAGCACTGTATGGAACCTATATAATCAACACACTATGTTGTTAAAGAACTTCAAAATAAATAACTAGTGCATGCCCTTCTTTGATATCTGTAACAAACTGTTCAAGCCATTCTGAATTAATTTTGCCTGGCGTCTCTCATCAAGTTTCTCCTCAAGAGGACACATCGTTTGGAAGATGTTCTTTGAAGAATTTTATGATGGCTGTTTAAATTCTGAGCCCTCTTTGACATCTTAATGAAATGATTTTGGCTTTTCTGTGTAATCTAGCTGTCTGCTGCCTCCATCAAGTTTTTGATCAAGAAGACATATGGTTTGGAAGATGATGATGTTTGAATAATTCCTAGATAGCTGTTAAGTGCTTGGCAATCTTTGATATGAAATTGGAATGGTTTCAGCAATTTCTGAGTCTCCATGTTGCCCTAAGCCTTTCATCAAGTTTCTGTTCAAGAGGATGTATGGTTTAGAAGACTATAGTGATTGAAGAATTCCAAGATTACTGTTTAGTGCATGGCCATTTTTATTGTGTGAATGGGGTGATTTTAGTTATTCTGAGTCTCCCTCAGGCCTGACGCATCCCACCAAGTTTTTGCTCAATAGAATATATGGGTTGGAAAAGATGTTGTTTAAAGAACAAAAAGATGTCTGTTTACTTCTTGACCATCTTTTCTGAGTCTCCAGGTTGCATGATGCCCTATCAAGTTTCTGCTCAAGAGAATATATGGGTTGGAAGAAGTTGTTTGAAAAATCCAAAGGAGGTTGTTTAGTGCATGACCATCTTTGATATCTGAATGGAATAAAAGAAGCATTTCTAAGTCTCTTTCTGGCCTGACCTATCCAATCAACTTTCTGCTAATGAGGAGATATGGTTTGGAGGAAGATGTTGTTTGAAGCATTTCAAGATGGCTATTTAGTGGATGGCCATCTATGATAACCGAATGGAATCATCAAAGCAGTTCTTGGTCTCCATTTGCCTTGAAGACTCCCATCAATTTTATGCTCAAAAGAAAAGATGGGTTGGAAGATGTTGTTTGAAGAATTCCAAGATGGCTGTTTAGTACATGGCCATCTTTGATATCTAAATTGAAGAATTTAGACTATTCGGAGCCTCAAGAGGGCATAAAGATTTGGAAGATGTTGTTTGAAGAATTTGATGAGACTGTAAAGTGCATGGTCATCTTTGGCATCTAAGTGAAATGAAAGAAATATTTCTAAGTTTCTTTTTGGCCTGATTCATCCAATCAAGTTTCTGCTCATGAGGACATGTGGTTTGTAGGAAGAAGTCGTTTGTAGAATTTCAAGATGGGTATATAGTTGATGGCCATCTTTGATATCTGAATGGAATGATTTAAGAAATTCTTGGTCTCCATTTTGCCTTGAAGACTCCCATCGATTTTATACTCACGAGGAAATATGGGTTGGAAGATATTGTTTGAAGACTTCCAAGATGGCTGTTTAATGCATGGTCATCTTTGATTTCTAAATGGAAGGATTTAAGCTATGAAAGCTTGATGATGTTGTCTGAAGAATTCTATGAAGGTTGTTAAGTGCATAACCGTTGTTGGTATCAGAGTGTAATGGTTTAAGCAAATGGCTTATTTGGCTGAGGTCTACCATCAAATATTTGCCCAAGATGACATTTGGTTTGGAAAATGTTGTTTGAAGAATTTCAAGATGGGTGTTTAGTGCATGGACATTTTGGATATGTTAATAGGATGATTTTAGCTATTCTGAGTCTCCATGTTGCCTGATGCATTCCATCAAGTTTCTGCTAGAGACAATATATGGGTTGGAAGATGCTAATTGAAGAATATCAAAACGTTGTTTAGTTCTGATATCTGAATGGAATGGTTTGATTTATTTTGAGTCTCCATGTTTTATTATGAATCCCTATAAATTTCTGCGCAAGACAATATATGGTTGGAAGAAGTTGTTTGAAAAATTCAAAGAAGGCTGTTAAGTGCATGACCATCTTTTTGACTCTGAGTAAAATGAAAGAAGCAATTCTGAGTCTCCTTTTTGCCTGGCGCATCCAATTAAGTACTGCTCATGAGGATATATGGTTTGGAGGAAGATGTTATTTGAAGAGTTTCAAGATGACTTTCCAATGGATGGCCATCTTTGACATCTAGATCCAATGATTAAAGCAATTCTGGGTCTTCATTTTGCCTTGAAGACTCCCATCAATTTTATGCTCAAGAAAAAATATGGGTTGGAAGATGTTGTTTAAAGAATTCCAAGATTGCTGTTAATGATTTAATCTATTTTAAGCCTCCATCTTGCATAATACCTCCTATCAAGTTTCAGCTCAAAACAATATGTGGGTTGGAAGAAGTTGTTTGAAAAATTCCAAGAAGGCTGTTTAGTGCATGGCCATCTTATGTATCTGAGTAGAAGGAAAGAAGCATTTCTGAGTCTCAAAAAATTTCTGCTCATGAAGACATATGGTTTGGAAGAAAATGCTGCTTGAAGAATATCAAAATAGCTGCTTAGTTCATGGTCATCCTGATATTTGAATAAATGAGTTTATTTATTCAGAGCCTCCATATTGCATTGTTTCTGCTCAAGTGGACGTATGGTTTGGAAGAAGAAATTATTTGAAAATTTCTATGATGGCAATTCAGGGTCTTTGTTTAACCTTAGTGTTTGTTCAAATGGATATATGGCTTGGAAAAAGATATTATTTGAAGTACTGAAGATAGCTGCCATGGTGGCACAACAATGATTCTGCTGGCTGTGAGTCTACAATCCCAAGTTTAATGCCCTACAAACATGGCCACGGCGCTCTACAAATATGCAGATGGTTTCTTGAGTTTTGAGTAGTTCAGAACAGTAACCTTACCATACTCAGTTTTTCAAACAGATACATGGCCAATCATTTCTATACTTATTGGTATTATACCACACGACAGCAAACTAAAACATTATTTTGTGGAGAACTAATATTTCAGTATCCGTAATATGGACAGACCCAATAATTTTAAAAATGAACTGTCATGTACTCAGTCAACTGCTGAATTACTTCAGGCTTAAGTTCTGTAACTGTTGCCTGGATTTCAAACTTATCTTCCTGGGATGTAACCTGAAGCTATACTGTATTAATGATACAAGCAACCTTGCCACTGAGGCATTACACAGCCCAACTTTTTTTATTGACCATGTGAGTGGAAAAAAATAAACAAGTTGGTATGACCAGGAATTGCCACAAACTCAGACAACTGATGGCACTGTAAGGAACCAATATAATCAACACACTATATTGTGGAAGAATTTCAAGATGAATAACTAGTGCATGCCCTTCTTTGATATCTGAAAAAATTGTTCCAGTCATTCTGAATTTATTTTGCCTGGCTTCTCTCATCAAGTTTCTCCCCAAGAGGACAAATGGTTTGGAAGATGTTCTTTGAAGAATTTCATGATGGCTGTTTAATGCTGAGCCATCTTTGATATCATAATGGAATGATTTTGGTTTTCTGTGTAACGAACCTTCTTGCTGCCCCCATCAAGTTTCTGCTCAAGAGGATATATGGTTTGGAAGATGATGATGTTTGAATAATTCCAAGATGGCTGTTTAGTGCATGACCATCTTCTATGTGTGGATGGGGTGATTGTAGCTATTCTTAGTCTCTCTGTTGCCCGACGCATCCCACCATGTTTATGCTCAATAGAATATATGGGATGGAAGAGATGCTGTTTAAAGAACAAGTAATGCCTGTTAAGTTCTTGACCATCGTTGATTTCTGAGTGGAATGATTTTATTTATTCGAGTCTCCATGTTGCATGATGCCTCCCATCAAGTTTCCGCTCAAGAGAAAATATGTGTTGGAAGAAAGTGTTGGAAATTTTCCAAGAAGGCTGTATACTGTGGAATGAAAGAAGCATTTCAAAGTCTCTTTTTTACCTGACCCATACAATCAAGTTTCTGCCCATGAGGACATATGGTTTGGAGGAAGATGTTGTTTGACGAATTTCAAGATGTCTATTTAGTGATAGCCATCTTTGATATCTAAACGGAATGATTAAAGCATTTCTGGATCTCCATTTCGCCTTGAAGACTCCCATCATTTTATGCTCAAGAGAAAATATAGGTTGGAAGTTTTTGTTTGAAGAATTCCAAGATGGCTGTTTAGTGCATGGCCATTTTTGATATATTAATGGAAGGATTTAGCTACTCTGACTCTCAAGAGGGCATAAAGTTTGGAAGATGTTGCTTGAAGAATTCATTGAAAACTATAAAGTGCATGGGCATCTTTGGTATCTGAGTGGAATGGGAGAAGCATTTCTGAGTCTCTTTCAGCGTGACCCATCCAATCAACTTTTTGCTTATGATAACATATGGTTTGGAGGAAGATGTTGTTTATAAAATTTAAGATGGCTATTTAGTGGATGGCCAACTTTGATATCTGAATGGAATAATTTAAACAATTTTCCTCTCCTTTTTGCCTTGAAGGCTCCCATCAATTTTATGCTCAAGAGAAAATATGGGTTGAAACGGATGTTAAGTGCAGGACCATTGTTGGTATCAGACTTTAACGATTTAAGCATTTGGCTTATTTGGCTGATGCCTATCATCAAGCTTTTGCCCAAGAGGACATATGGTTTGGAAGATGTTGTTTGAAGAATTCCAAGATGGCTGTTTAGTCCATAGTCATCTTTGATATCTAAATGGAAGAATTTTAGCTATTCTGAGTTTCAAAGGGCATAAAGCTTTGAAGATGTTGTTTGAAGAATTCCACGAAGGCTGTTCAGTGCATGGCCATCGTTGGTATCAAAGTTTAATTGATTGATTCACAGAATTATCTGTGACAATGTTTTGTCATATATTTGATTGGATTCGTCTGAAAATATATATGCTGTATACACTGTTAGTCTGAAAGTATAATTTGTTGAATAATGATACTCAGTGCAAGTGATCGATTGAGATGCACCACACAACAAAAGGTTTCATGAAAAATAATGCAAAAGGTTGATGCTAGTCTCACATGTGTTGTCTGCACCACTAGGCTTATACGGAAGGACTGAGTGTGACCTGCCAGTGGGCAGGTTACTGTAGTGTGAACATTTTTTTTGCTTTAAAAGAAAACTGAATTTAAAAGAAAATCAGCTTTAAAAGAAAATGGAAATAAAATTGACAACCGCTCTGAAACAAAAAGGGAAAACAAACTCTTGTTAGAAATAAAATACAGCTATAGGAAAGAAATTTGAAAGAAATTTGAAGACTAAAGAATTCTAGCTCTGTTAAATTTATTGATACATATATATAAAACAACTTATGACTATGTTTGGGAGTGAACTAAAGGTAAAAAGTATGACCAGCTTGTAAAAAATCAAGATATAGTATATTCCAGCTTGAAGAAAATCTTTGTTAAAAAATTACTCTTTTTTCAGGAATTACAACTGATATGTTGCTCTGGAAGAAAATTAAAGACACGTGTGCTTCAGTGTTGAATTTTAAGACATTTGAACACTGGCGTTGATATAAATTTAAAAACATCTGAACTCTGGCTTTGAAAGAAATTTGAAGACACCTGAACTCTGGCGCTGAAATAAATATCAAGACCTAAACTAGGACATTCAAAATAATTTAAATACATCTGAACTCTGGCATTGAAAGAAATTTAAAAACATATGATGTATAGAAAAATATTTAAAGACAGCAGAAATCTGGGGGCTGAAAGAAATTTAAAGGGATCTGAACTCTTGAGGTTGAAAGACATTTAAAAACAGATTAACTATGGCGATAAAATTGATTTAAGACCGGTGGAAGTCATTTGAATACATCTGAATTTTTGCATTGAACAAGATCTAAAGACATCTTTACTCTGACGTTGAACATTTCAAAGACATCTAAGCTCTCTCGTTGGAATTCTTTAAAGACATTTGATATCTGGATTTGAAAGAAAATTAAATGCATCTGAGTTCTGGCGTTATAAGAATTTTACAGACATCTGAAATCTGGCGTTGAAATAAACTTAAAGATATCTAGACCCCAGCGTTGAAAGAAATGGCGTTGAAAGATATTTAAAGACCTGAACTCTGGCGTTGAAAGCAATTTGAATAAATCTGCATCTGGCATTGAAAGAAATTTAAAGCTGTCTGACCTCTGGCGTAGAAAGAAATGTAAAGACATCTAAACATTTGGCGTTTAAATAAATGTAAAGACCTTGAGTCTGGCGTTGAAGGTAATAAAAGACATCTTAACTCTGGCGTTGAGAGATATTTAGATATCTGAACTCTGGCATTGAAATAAATTTTAAGACCTGAACTCAGGCGTTGAAAAATAAGTTATTGAACTATGGTTGTGAAAGAAATTTGAAGACATCTGAACTCTGGCATTGAAAGGCATTTATTAAGACATATGAACTCTAAAGTTGAAAGAAAAGTAAAGTCATCTGAACTCTTGCGTTGAAAGAAAGTCATAGTTATTTGTACTTTGGCAGCAAAACGAATCTTAAGACCTGAACTTTGGCACTGGAAGAAGTTTGAATTCACCTGGACGCTGGCATTGAAAATGCGTTGAAAGTAATATAAAGACATCTCCATTCTTGCGTTAAAAGGCAATTAAACACATTTGAACCCTTGTATTAAAAGAAGTTTAAAGACATCTGAAATCTGACTTTGGAAGAAAATTTAAAGATATCTAATCTCTTGCATTTAAATGCATTTCAAGGCCTGAATTCTGCAGTTAAAAGAAATCTAAAGACATCTGAACTCTGGCGTTAAAAAGCATTGCTTTGCTTGATTTGTCTTCCTGGTGCCTCGTGATGGTTGAGCGGCTCTTCCTCGCGGTGCCACGGGGTTGTCTGCAGTTTGTGATTGTGGTATTTCCTGATCATACTCACTTACTATTTTTAAAGATATCTAAGCTCTGGCGTTAAAAAAGTTTTAAAGACATCTGAGCTCTGGCGTTGAAATAACTTTAAAGATATCTGAATTCTGGCGCTGTAAAACATGTGAATATATTTTGAACTCTGGCGCTGAAAGATACTTAAATTTATCTTAACTCTGGCACTGAAAGACATATAAAGATATCTGACCTCTGGTGTTCAAAGGCAATTTACATCTGAACTTTTGTTTGTTTGATTTGATTCTTTACGTCCCATCAACAATCTTTCAGTTATAAAGGGATGGGTCTTCCTGGGTTAAACCAGTACTAAGCTAGGATTAATGTTCTTGCTCAAGGACACAACGCTGTGACGCCGGTGAGGCTCAAACCCGCGGCCCTTTGGTCTCGAGTCAAGCACTCTACCACTGAGCAACTGTGCTCCCAAACATCTGAACTCTGGTGATGAAAGAAATAAAGATATCCGAACTCTGGCGCTAACAGATATTTAAAATTATTTAAACTCTGGCACTTAAAGGCATGTAAATGTATCTTAAACCTTGTTTAAAAGAAATTTAAGGACATCTGAACTCTGACCTTAAAAGACATCTGAACTCTGACGTATAAAGAAATTTAAAGACATCTAAACTCTCGTATTGAAAAACATTTAAAGGCCTGGCCTCTGATGTTTAAATGGCGTTTCGCTGGCGTGCCAATGATGGCCCGCTTTTGGTGTTCTGAATCCACTCTCCCCTCATTAACTTTAAAAAAAACTTTGTTAATGTTGGACCCCCTCTGACAAAACTTTCTGGATACGCGCTTGCTTCCTCGTGGTGTCGTGGGTAAGTCTGCAGTGTGTGATTAGGTTATTTCCTGAGCATACTCAATTACTTTTTCACAGTCTGGAACATTTGGTTCAGCTACAATTATCATACCATTGGGCGTGCCATGGCACATAAAAATTGTTGGACAAAAAGAAGTAAACTGTTTGAATGTAAATCCTACCTTCTTCTGCTCCTAGAACTCGTTCTGTGTTTAAAACCAGATCAGGACCAAAAGAACATCTACGAGCTCAAGGGTGGTCTGAAAAACAGAATAAAGATACTGAAACATTTATCATGCCATTTCATTTTTAATTGCTTGTTGTCTGCTGCAAACACTTTTGAACCAGACGGTCCTGATCTGGATCCAAACGGTTTGACATTCGGATAGTGTTCCTGAATTATTTTTGCAGTTACTTTCTAAAAAAATAACAGCAGATGACAACAAAAGTATGGAGTCTAACAGTTCTAACTTGATCTTAAAAACAGAAAATAGATACTTTATCACATGACGTCGCGTCTGGGAGTGATTATAACGCTATGCAATAAAGTCGATAAACCTATAGTAGTTTACAGATTTTCGGGGTACATTATGACGTCCATTATAACGTTGCGTAACAGATGGCAAAATCTTGATGTTTTCACGCCAAAAATGCCATTTTTAATTAATTTTAATGTCATGTGATGAATAAAATCTTACATTCGTCCTCCTGTATTATTGAATTTATTAAACTCATTGCGAAAAAGTAATAAAATGCTCGACATGCCTCGCATTTTATCACTTTTCCCCAACTCGTTTAATAAATCCAATAAAACATGAGCACTCATGTAAGATCCTCTATGTAACATGTATCATGAATTGGGTAAACAAGAACTCTTTCATTGCTAGCGGCAATTTTTGTCATCTGCTGATAACAGGACTCAGATCAAGACAGACAGAAGGCAGGTGCTTATCTGGATCAAAACAATTTGACAAAAAATAACACTACCTGCTATAGGCTCACTTTGATTCTCATTGCAAACAGTTTGGACCCAGATCAGGATGTGGATCCAAACCATTTTACATTTGAATGGTGTTCCCGAGTTTAGTTTTCAAAAGTTAATAAAGTTACTTATAGTTAAAACAAGTCAGCAGACGACAACAAAAGCATGGAATACTTCGGTGTTTATCATTTCAGCAGTCGCTTAGATAACACACACTTTCCTTAATAGCGGCCACTATTGCCATCTGCTGATAAAATTTGAAATCAGTTTGTATCCATGAGACGGTTCTTTTGCGCACCAAAACATATGTTTGAATTGATAGGGAAGAAAATTTTCTAATTGTTTGCTGAACATTTATGTTTATCTAAATTTGTTGACAACTGAACAGGACGGACACTTTACCAAACTTTGGAGCTAAAAGTATCATAAACAATTGCCAGGGATCAATTAGAGTCTTAATCATAAAATAAGCAGACACTTTTACATTTCTATGAGCATTTCTAAGTATGTGACCTTGACCTAAAAGCCTCACATGGGGATGGTGCTACCGTAGTCATATTTATGCAGTCATGTCATCTAAGAATTAAAGCAGCGTTTTAAAAGGAAATCGTTGTCACCCCACCACCTCAACCCTAAATTTTGACAGCACGCATGTCTTCCCAAATTCATAACATATGAGCCAGTGCATGAGATTTCCAACAATGTGGTATGTGCGACCAGCAAAGCCTCAGATCAGACTGCGCATACTCGCAGTCTGATCAGAGCCTTTGCTAGTCGATTGAGTATTCTATGATTGTTAAGCTCCTGACTGAACACCAATTGGAGTTTCTAAGCTGTGAAGGTGGCTCCAGAGGCTCATCTGAGTCTACACATGTCAACATGCCAGATTGTTGGAAATCTCATGCCACGAATCATATCATATTTTTAAAGCGAGCAGACAATTATAAAAGAATAAAAAAAATCCAGCATGCAAAAAGTTAAAATGCTTCTTACCACTGTTGTATTTTCATCATCATCGCCCTAGGACGGGGGCACTAGCAACACAGGGACGTCATCATCGCCCTAGGACGGGGGCACTAGCAACACAGGGACGTCATCATCGCCCTAGGACGGGGGCACTAGCAACACAGGGACGTCATCATCGCCTTAGGACGGGGGCACTAGAAACACAGGGACGTCATCATCGCCCTAGGACGGGGGCACTAGCAACACAAGGACGCCATCATCGCCCTAGGACGGGGGCACTAGCAACACAGGGACGTCAAAATTCTGTTCATACTGTTGACACTGACGTCAGATTCGCCTCCTCCGCCCAACACATCTGGCAATCAGAAATACAAAGGACGTGAAATCTATCATCACTGGGTCCTCAGTCAACATCTGCTCCTACCTTCCGTCACAAACACGAGTTCCGCACCCTTACGACCAACTCATCTACTGTCCTGCCAGCCAAGAGTGACAGTGATGCAGTGCCCTGTTTACGGGATAGGATTAATACACAGGTGTTCTATCGATTCGCGTTAGCTCAAGCGAAGTGTACGCGTTAGTGTTTAACTTAGCAATTTTACACCCATTGTCAAATGAACGAAAATCCATGTTCAAATCAAGAGATTCACGTGCTGTTTGAACATGGGTCTGAACATGAAAATACTTAAAAAGGAGCCCTATATTTTTTGCATGACGTTACATAGGGAAAGCGTTGCGAACCAGACTGATCATTTCACCGATGTATTTGTTCGCGATGTCATGATGTTGTGATGACGTTATGTCGTTGGATAGTACACAGCCGACGTCATTTTGTAAAGAGAAATCCAGTTTAAGAAAATGGACAATTTAATGTTTTAGCAGCGTTTTCAGCGCGAATTTGGTTGCAATAAGGTGAAATATGCAAGAATAACGATCACACATGTTTGTTTCATTGCATTAACACTTGTTTCCCCTTTGGCTACTGGATTATTTTTCATGTGTTTTTGTTGTCTGCTGATTTCTTTTTCAAATTCAACTTTTTTGAAAAATATATTTCAGGAATGTATCATTACATGGCAAGCAAATTGGACCCAGATTTGGCCTGCCAAAATGGCGGGCCTGATCTGAATCCAAACTGATCACAATGATTATCACCAGACGACAGTTAATCGTCCTACCCTCTTATCATCACCAGGCCCCAAGTTTATAAAACTTTTTCCTTGCTAACTCAGCTGAGCACGAAATTGATTCTGCTAATAAATGTTAAAATGCCGGCATTTTAACATTCATGAGCATGATAAACACAACATTTGGGGAACTTAAAGCAAGAAACGTCGTTATTTGTCGGTATTTTAGTTTTTATGAGCTGTTGAAATTTCGTGCTCAGTTGAAATGAGCATGAAAAAAGTTTTTAAACTCGAGACCTGGTACGGTAAATGCTCTAAAACTTCGAACACGATTTTCTTACTACTCTTGGCTTGAATTCACAAAATGCGTGTTAGAATAGCAAACATTGATCAGACCGCTCCTTCAGGTTTGCGGAAATTATCCTATAGTGTCACCATTTCACAGTCATCACGCGGCTACTATCCGTCTTCGGGGTCAAATATAATATATACATGTGTCGCATGTCAGAGCAATTAACGGATCAGAAAACATAAACTCAAGTGGTCTGGCTTAGGTAAGAGTCCGTGCATGAACAGCACGTGAATTACCTGATTTCACAATACATTTGTGCTCAGTGAAACATGACTTTTAAAAGCATGCTTTACGGACATATTGCAATATTTACATTTTCGAATTAATCTTTTGCCGAATCTTTAGATTTTCGCAACCGTTCATAGCCTTATGAATTACACAAATTTGATTGACAGCTACCAAGGTCACTTGCCCGTGCAAAACGCTTCGAACATCGAACTCATTCGCCAGAAGTGTTAATGGTGTTGTGATTGACTGTGAGCCACACCCGAGTCGCGCGTGCAAAGCCAGACTATTGTTTGCTCTATTGGCTGTCCGTGTTCAAGCTGGTTGTTCCGCTTTTCCATTTAACACTCCAACTAAACCGTTAAATAAAAGTCTGTTTTAATTCCGAAATTAAAAATAAGTTTTATATTGTAGATATTAATAATGAAATATAAATATAAACAATAAATTCAATTTCTGGAATTAAATGTTCATGGAATCATGAATACTTCGGGTCTCTTGCAAAGTTAACGTGAAACCCTTCATTTCGTAAGTAATTATAATAAAACGACCAAACTGCAAAGAGGTTTTCGCTTGTCATATATGTGATGCCTTCTTTCGCAAACACAAAAAGTGAATGATTATTGTCAGGAAATACTGTAGACATGAGGCACAGAACACTTACAGAAACAATACACTAGGAAAACAATTTAAGTAGAGCAACCAGCTCTCTTTCCCCTAGCAAGATGATTGCAAAACAAGAAATGACCCCCCTTCCCAACCTGTGCACATGTTAAAATCTTGGGTCCAGACGGAGAAAGCATCAAAAGCAACCTGAAAGACAAAACAGTTCAACTTCCAAATGATAATCAAAACGTTTAACCCTTAATGCGCCAATTGCAGCAAAAGTCCTCTGCTTTTCTCGTCTGCTGAAATGTTTAAGACGCCTCTATGGCAAACAGTGCGGACCCAGATCAGGAGCAGATCAGATCAAATGCGCCAATCGCAGCAAAAGTCCTCTGCTTTTCTCGTCTGCTGAAATGTTTAAGACGCCTCTATGGCAAACAGTGCGGACCCAGATCAGGAGCAGTCTGTTCTGGGTCCACGCTGTTTGCTTCTATTCTTAATTCGTCAGTAATGTTAGGCAATTACTTGCAGAAGACGACTTCAGCAGACGACATTTTCAGATGCATTTTTTCTTTGCGCTTTAGGGGTTAAACATGTGTGTGGTAGGATGATGCGCTCTCTGCTGCAGCTTTCACAGAGATGGCCCTGTCATAAATTTGCTTCACTTGAGGCAAATTTGGGGTGGGATGGGGCCTTTAAATCAGGGAGAAACCTAAGTGTCCTAATGTTAACATCTGGACCAGGCCCGACATTTTGTCTGGTATGTCGTGAGTCCAAATTGTTTGCGAATGATATCAGCAGATGATAAGTCTGCTTGCTATAAATAATGACTTGATTGAATCGATTTCTGATCTTTGCCTTCTTCCTTACTTTTTCAATATATATTTTGGAAAAAAATATATTTGCACGCTGGGTAATTTTTCAAGTTTTTGTTGTCGCCTGCTGACTTTTTCAAAATCAACATTTTTTAAAGAAAATCTTTCATTAACACCATCGGAATGTCAAATAGTGTGGATCTAGATCAGGACCGACGTTTACCAGTCGGTCCTGATCTGGGTCCAAACTCTTTGTCAAAGTTATCAGAAGACTACAAAAGTTGTCGCCAGCAAGGTAGTCTAAACAGAAAACTTTAATCACTAAGTTTTGAGATATTCTTTATGAAACTGGAACTATAATCACATGGGTTGTTGTTTTCAATAAAGAACCAATGGCGGTATGAATAAGTGAGGATAGTTACTAAGCAGCTTTTTCATTGCTGTTGATTTTTTAAATGTATCTTGTAACAGACAGACAGACAGACAGGCAAGCAGGCAGGCAAACGGAGACAGACAGGGAGAGACGTACAGATTGACGTCGATCCTGATCTGGATCCATGCTGTTTGTTCCTGAACAATTGTAAGTAAAGTCAGCAGGTAGCAACAAAAGAATGAAAAAATACCAAGAGTTAAAAAGAGCCAGTGCGTGATATTTCCAACAATGTGGTATGTGCAACCAGCAAAGCCTCAGATCAGCCTGTCAGATACGCGCAGTCTGATCAGAGCCTTTGCTAGTCGCTTGAGTATTCTATGTTTGTTAAGCTACTGACTGAACACCATTTGGAGTTTCTAAGCTTAAAAGGAGGTTGCACGGGATCGTATGAGACTACACTTGTCAAAATGCCACATTCTAATGCACTTGCAAATGCAACGCGACGTCTGATTGGATAACGTCATAAATTCCTGCGATAAACTGTCGGAAACCCGACGTCATTACGTAACGTCGCTTTTCATTGGCTGACAAGTGAATATATGCAGCTGGCAAGCGGTTTTATGCAGCTGGCAGCCGCTGGACGTATAGGCGCATCAAAGTACATTTTCACCGTCTTTTTATGGGAAAATCTAATAGTGCATTAGAATGGGGATAACCACATTCAAAATTTTCATTTGTGGAGGTATATCGTCCGATATACGTTCGGAAATCACGTTTTACGGCTCCGCTTACGCGTCGTCGTAAAACTAAATTTCCGACCGTATATCCGACGATATACGTCCCCAAATGAAAATTTTGAATACAGTTATCCCCTAATTGTTGGAAATCACATGTCACGACTCAAATGATTCTTATGATTCTTACCACTGTTGTATATTCATCAGCATATCCCTGGTACGGGGACACTATCAACGCAGTGACGTCAGCATGCTGCTCATACTGTTCAACATTGACGTCAGATTCACCTCCTTCCTCTTCAACACATCTAGAAACCATCATCTCGAAGCACGTGAAATTTATCAACACTGGGGCCCCAACATCTGCTTATACCTTCCGTCACAAACACGAGTTTCGCACCTTCCCAACCAACACATCTAGGAAACCCTCATCCATGTCCATCCATGCCCTGTATAAGAGTTGAAAGGTAAAAACTAATATTATCAATTAATGATGTGTGTACTCAAAAGAAACGTCTTAAAAGCACGTGTCAAAATAAATAGAAAGGAAGTTTTTGCAATTTTACGCTAAAAATATTAACCATTTGGCTTCGGGGTTATTTTTCATGCTTTTTTGTCGTCTGCTGATTTTTTCTTTCAAAATTAACTTTTGTGAAAACTTCTTTCAGGAATACCATATTCAACTCTCGGCCCGCCAGCAAAATGCTAATGGAATGGGGTTTTGCTGGCGGGTCGACGGTAGCTTGCCCTTACGTACTTTCTGGGTATAAACCATTTACCCCTATTTACGTAGATTTCCATCTGCCCTCTCTTCTGATTATGTAATTTAGTAACATAAATGGACCAATATTGCAAAATACTTTGAACCCAGGCAAGAATGCTCCATTAGGAGTCTGATTAGGGTTCATAGTGTTCTTCAATGATGTAATTATTCTTGGGTGCATTGATATGCCACAGCAGGTGTAGGATGACTGGACATAAAACATATTCATAAGGTTAAGTGTTTTTAAAAAATCAGCTTAAAATATTTTTGGAAACCACCAGAGTGACCGGTTTGGGCCCAGAACAGGCCCGACATTTTGTTTGATCGGGTCTGTGTCCTAATTGTTTGCATATGTTACCGGCAGATGAGGTCTCTTTTCTATAAACAGGGCCTTTGTCAATACATATTTCTGTATAGCTCTTGAAGCATGTCTATTGATCTACATTTGCATCTAAGTTATAATTAAAGCAGTGTTTTCAGAGGAAAACTATGCCCCTCCCCCCACACACAATCGCAATTCAAGTTTGCAAGCATGCTTACTGTTGTTTATTGTGTCACGATGATCCATCAATTATTTCAAGGAAGAGCATGCACAAACACAATTTGGTCAAACTTTGAAATTACAAAGTGCTGTGGTTACGGTGAATATAAGGTCAAGGTCATTAAAATCTTTTTTTTTTTGTCTTCATATTTTATTTGTAATCATTTGCAATCACATATATATATACACACAATTTCTGAATTAACAAACATGGTTTTGAATTTCCTTGTTATGTACTCTCTCACCAGCTTTCTTCCTTCTTTCTTTAATTACTTCAAGTTGTGCTATACCAAATGTCTCCTAATAATTTAAACATCAGAGTATTGTGAATTTATTGTGCAGATGAATAACATTGTATATTCTACCCAGGTGGCACAGTTAAAGGCCCACTGATCAGGATATACACCATTTTCCAACTGGGATACAACAATTCGCTAAAATTTATGTGTAAACTGTACTATATAAAGACAAACATGATAGATTAGGACTGCCATGTAATTAAATGTAGTCTGGTATCCTGTATTCTTTAGTTTAACCTCTGAGTCACTGTCTAAATATTTAGGAAAAATATGGTATATTATGGAAATTAAAATGTAGTGTCTATAATTATGAAATTCCTTTATCTTTGAAGACAGTTTCAAAAAAAAAAAAAAGGTCATTAAAATCTAATTAACGATTTTCTGGCTTCAAACAATGTACATATGCAAGTTCGGTGCAGAAAACCCCACTGGTTAAGAAGACAGAGCTAAGAAAAGGCTTAATTTACAGTTTTTTAAGGATGATGACCTTGGAATGAGGTGACCTTGAAATTTAGGTGAACCCCACATTTAGCCACTATGATACAATACATTAAGTTTAGCTAGAATACAATGTTCAATTCAAGAGATATCATACAAAAAACATATTTTGGTCAAAATTTGACATTTCAAAGTGCCCATGTGACCTTGAAAATTAAGTCAAGGTTACCAAAATCTAATAGATTCCCAGCAATGCATCTATGCGAGTTTGGTCAAAATCCATCAACTGCTTCAGAAAATAACGCGTGGAAATCATATTTTGGAAAATAATCAACTCATTTCCTCTTCCCAACAATGTATCTATGCAAGTTTGGTCAAAATCCATCCACTTGTTCAGAAGATATCGCACGGAAACCATATTTTGGATATTTCAAAGTGGCACTGTGATCTTAAAAATTAGGTCAATGTCACTAAAATTTTGATCAATTCCTCCCCTCCTCCCGACAGTGTATCTATGCAAGTTTGGTCCAAATCCATCCACTAGTTCAGAAGATAGCGCACGGAAACCATATTTTGGCCATTTCAAAGTGACGCTGTGACCATGAAAATTAAGTCAAGGTCACCAAGTTTTGATCGACTCTTTCTCTTTTCCCATCAATGTATCTATGCAAGTTTGGTCAAACTACATCCGCTAGATCAGAAGATACGGTATCACGCGAAGCCATATTTTGGACATTTCAATGTACCCCTGTGACCTTGAGCACAAGATCAAGGTCATCAAAATCAAATCAAATCTTCCATTCCTCCCAACAATGAATCAATGCAAGTTTGGTCAAAATCCATTATTTGGTTCAGAATATAATGCATGGAAACAAAAAGTGGACACCGACGCCAACGCCGACGCATACGGGATCCGCACCAAAAACAATATATCCCCCACCTTCCGGGTTGGGGGGACATAAGTATCTCCAGTCACCGTTGACCAATACGATACTGCTGGCAGAAGAAAATAAGGAAACTAGAATTGTCAGAGAATCTATAGCCCCGCTGCAGCGCTCTTTATAACTCTGTTACACGTAAGATCTTGTCAATATGAATGCATATATAAAATTTGGCGAAATTCTGTCCATTTGTCCTCAAGATATTGAGCGGAAACGAAATTTTGGCATAAATCAAGGGCCATAACTCTGGTACAAATGTGTGAAAAATGACGTGACAATCCCAAGTTAGAGCTAGTCAATATGAATGCACATATAAAAATTTGGTGAAATTGTGTCAATATGTTCTCAAGATATTGAGCGAAACGAAATTTTGGCGTAAATCAAGGGCCATAACTCTGATATAAATGCGGGAAAATGACATGCAACAATCCTAAGCTAGATCTTGTCAATATCAATTCATATATAAAATTTGGTGAAATTATGTCCATTCGTTCTCAAGATATTGAGAGGAAACGTTTAGGCGTAAATCAAGGGCCATAGCTCTGGTACAAATTTATGAAAAAGGACGCATAACAATCCCAAGCTAGATCATGTCAATATCAATGCACATACAAAGGATAAATTCTTTAAAAGAGTTCTCAAGATATTGAGCGGAAACGAAAACATTATGACGGACTGACGAACGGACGGGCGGACTAACAGACGAACGGACGGAATGGCAGACAACCCAAATCCTATATAGCCCTCTCTTTTTTCAACTAATAGAAATTAGAGAATTGAAAGACAGATAAATTAGAAAGATTTCAAACTGCATTTTCGGCTAAACTAGCCACGGGTTTTTTATTTATTTATTTTTTTTTTTGCTTATTTTTTTTTTTTTTTTTTTTTTTTTTTTTTTTTGCTTTTGCTGTTGTTTGCTGATACATTTCAAAATCAGCGTTTTCAAAAACTTAACATAGGAATACTTGCGTTCCAGGGTCCGGAATTACAATGCCTCCTTAAAGTTAAGCAAGACTTAAGTTAAGTATTGATATTTCAACATGCTATATTAAATGCTAAATAAATTGCCTGGATCGGTGTGGTATTTGTGGTGAAATATATCATTGTGATCTTCAGAAAAATTAAAACTGTTTTGATTTTAATCAGTTTTAAACGTTATTTTTCGCATCCTGAAAAATCAATACTTAACTTAAGTCTTCCTTAACTCTAAGGAGGCATTGTAATTCCGCGCCCTGGTCTGGGTCCAAACTACATGTATTTGCAAATGCTACCAGCAGACATCAAAAGTTGCTGTTCAGTAGCATGGCTCTAAACAAAACAAATTCTATACTGACGGGCTTTAAAAACGCTACACCAGGATAGCAGCTTTAATGTATGTCTCAAAAAAGAATGTAAAGCAATCAATTTGATTGTATATTAAAGAGTGTACATTTATGAGTAACACATGAAAAAAATTGCCCACTTCAAATTAATTTAAAACATCTAAAATGTAAATTCTTTGAGATAGGGGTCAACTCTTTCAGTTGACAAATTTTATCAGTGAAATATCCTCTATTTCTTTAAATCAAGAAACACCAGAAGCATCAAATGTGTGTCATGAACTTTGTAACTCATCGAGGAATGACTTTCATTTTGATTGGCAGGTCTGTGATACAACAGTTCTGCTTTTTCGACGTTAATCTGTGTGTACCCATTCATTCGATGACTTAAAAACTCTGCTACTTAAGAAATGTTTCAGTGACGAAAACTTTACTAAGCAATAACGTCGTCGAGTTTAGTTTCCGATTAAAACTTAAGTGTTGACTGAAGAAGCCACTTCATGATGACATCATCGAAGCAAAGAAAGTTTACATTTAACTGTCTTTTGTAAAATGTAGCAGGAAGTTAGTGTAGCGTTTTTAAAGCCTATAATCATTTAATTTGGAGAACATCTTTCTTTAACTTTGGCATTAATCACCTGTGTGTTTCATTTTGATTTTTTTATTTATTTTTGTTTGTTTTCCTATTTTAAACAGTATGTAAGATGGACGGACGGACGGACTGACTGACGGACTAACGTAAGGACGGACACAAAAAGACAGACAGCAGGCAGGTAGACAGACAGATAGAAAGACAGACAGACAGGCAGAAAGGCAAGTCAGAAGCAATACACCCCCTCAACTTTTTCAAATTTGGAATTCTTATAGGCTTTCTTATCTTACCAAACTACCAAATTAGCCAGGGTTCTTCCCCTTTGAGGGTGATACACGTTATCCACCTTGTAGATAAATATGATCTAACAATTGTCTTAGATTAGTGGCGTCATGATATCGAAAGCATCGCCAGTGTAGCTGCAAACTAGAACCAACACTCCTTCAAAGCAATGTGTTTCTTTTTATTGCCAGAAGTTATATTAACTCTTTGTTATATTTGGGAAACCCTCAACCCACTTATGCCTTTTGGAATGTCCCACAGTTATCATTTGACCAGTCCGTTCGTTTGAAGGATCGTTGGGTGGTATATTTCATTTTAATAACATTTTTATAGAACATTTAGTAAGCAAACAGTGGAGAACTTGATCAGACGCCGCGTTATGCGGCGTCTGGTCTGGTTCTGCACTGTTTGCCAATGTCCCACAGTGAAGACCCAGATGAAAGGCATTATAATGCTGTATTTCATCAGGGTCTACACTGTTTGGAAATGTAATCAAATCCTCAGACAAAAATACAATACTTTTAGAAAATTATAACCTGACACCCCTAGATATGTACAATGGACGATTCCAAGTTTATTTTATCAAACCAGAAAGAAGATTCCATTAGAAAACGAAGGATTAAGATTTATGCCATATTCAACCCATCAACCCTTTTCCCGTTAATTAACGACATATCTTCTCTGCTACTGTAGTTAATTGGCCAATATTGCATAACACTATGGACACAGATTAGAATGTTCCATTTCAAGGCTGATCAGGGTTCCTAATGTGTCTTAAGTGATACAATGATTTTTGAGTGCATTTGAATATATGCCACAGCAGATGTTAAAGGAGACAACTTTTCTGGACATAAATAAATAAATAAGATAATCATAAAAAATATAACAATAATGATAATAAGGTTTAAAGAGACTAAGTCTGCAACTATGAACATTTTTCGATTTTTTTATTTTCTTTTTAAATCATTTGTAAAAGTAGAATTAAGTTATGTTTTCACAATAAATCTGTCCACTTTAGCTGAAAACTGCACGGAAAAGTAAATTATCTTAAACAGTCAGGTGCATAACTTCCAAAAGTTAAAAAATATATCACTTATATCAGTTTTGTTTGATTTGATTCTTTACGTCCCATCAACAATCTTTCAGTTAAACAGGGACGGATCTTCCTGGGTTGAACCCGTACTAAGCTAGGATAAATGTGTCTTGTTCAAGGGCCACAACGCAGTGACGTCACTTAAATTTTTAGCAACAAAACTAAAAGTAACCTGTTTGAGCGAAACTGTCTTTTTTCATCTTCATATTCCGGAGTTACTGCAATTTTCACGGCCATGTGCGTAATTTTATCTGAAATACCTAATGCATAACTTTACGATTATGCAATAAATTTGTGTACGCATCGTCTAAAAATTTGTACGCAAGGTCACTGAAGATCAGAAAATAAGCTGCTTTTTAACTTAAATAAGTTATATGTTTGACGTCCTAAAATTTGACCTTGGCGTGAATAATTTCAGATATAACCTAAATAAGTTACTTTCGATGGCTTCACTTTGAAATCATTGTGATAAGACACAATTTTTACTTCTTCAAGTGATATATATTGTAACTTAAACAGGTTATGCCCCTGACTTATAAAACAGGTGTGTTTTTCTCTTGTTGGTAATCTATCTATCTATCAATTTTAACATAAATGCTGTTGTTTTGATACTGATTTGTTAAGATTTACGAAATTGGTAAAATGTATACCTGATTTTAAATTTTTTTACTGTGTTCTTGAAAAATAGAAACATTGGTTGTAAAATTAAAAGATCAAAAGTTACAGACTATGCAGCTTTAAGTATTTAAATCTTCTTTACAACTATTTTAGGAAACCATCAGAGTGACCGATAGTACGGGCCCTGAACGGTGCCGACATTTTGTTTTCAGTAGTCCAGGTCCAAATAGGTTACAAATGATATCAGAAAATGAGAGGTCTACTTTCTGTGGGCAATGGCTTTGTCAATACATTTTCTGTATAGCTCTTTGCATGATGGGAATCAGTTTTGTTTTGTTGTATTCTCCTGACTTTTTACAAAATCAACGTTATCAATAACTTATTTCAGGAACACTATCGTTCCTGGTCTGGATCCAAACTATTTGCAAAGGTTACCAGCAGGCGATAAAAATTTCCGCCATGGTCTATACGAAATAAACACTATAAACACTGAATTATGATAGCCTCTATCTTTAACTTTGGCAATAACCATTTTTATTTATTTGTTTTAGTTTGTTCTTCCCTGCTTAAAAGGTACGTAGAACGGACAGACGGATACAGACAGACAGACAGGCAGACAGACATACAGGCAAGTCAGAAGCAATACACTCCCTCAACTTTTGAGCGAGCGAGCGAGAAAGAACGCCAGTGTACTATTTCTAAACTTACCAGCTACCAAATTGTCTAGAGTTGATTACACATTTCACAGAAGATGGTTGACACTTATCTTAGACGAATGACGTCTTGACATTGGTGGCATCCTCACTGGAGCTACAAACTCGAACCCACACTCCTGCAAATCAAAGAACACTTTCTAAACATCAGCAGTCATATTGGAGTCTCTATATAACACTGAGCAGTATCTTATCTTACTGTCGTTTCACCCAAAAGTGATTAATACAAATTATCTATCGATTATTAGTCGAATCGACGATTATAAGTCCTTGATAACTTTGTAAACTAAACATGAAGTCTCTGTCACTCATGGCTGGCAGGGCAGTGGGATTCGTTTTACTTTAGAATTCATTGTGTAAAATTAGCCAGCGCCCCATCACAGGACACAGAGCTCTTATTATGTGCTTACTGGGTATTACCTTTTTACCGCTATTCACGAACATTTCCATCTGCTCGCTTATGCTTAGGGTAAAGTCGGGTATATTCGGACAGACAGCTAAATTCGGACAGCGATTTTGTTTGTTTCATATTTTAAATATTGGAATAAAAAAAATAAATTATCTAAGCAAACAGTGAAAATCCTGATGAGACGGCTCATCAGGAGCCGTCTCATCTGGATTTTCACTGTTTGCAAGAGTGTGTCCGAATCTACCTGATATCCGAATTTACCCGCCTTTACCCTATATGATTTAGTGCACCTTGAAGCAAAATCAGACTTCTCAATCAGAGTTAAGTGTTTCTTCAAAAATAAAAAAAAATTCTTGGTTGCATATATACTATTTGAAGCAGATGTAAGAAGACAAAATTTTTCTGGCCAAAAAGAAAAGATAATAGTAAGGTTTCAGCGTTTAAATCAACTTACAATATTTTTCTAAGGAAACCATGAGTGTGACCAACAGATAACGTCCAGAACAGGCCCGATATTTTGTTTGCTCTGATCTGGGTCCAAATAGTTTACTAATAATATCAGCAGATGAGAAGTCTGCTTTCTACAGGCAGGGGCTTTGTCAATACAAATTTAATTTTCTGTAGAGTTCTGTGCATGATTGGAATCATTTTTGTGCTGATTTTTTTTTTCAAAATAAACGTCTTCAAAAAATTATTTCAGGAACACAATCAGTCCTGGTCTGGGCCCAAACTGCTTGCATAGGATACCAACAGACGATAAAAGTTGCGTTAGCAAGGGTGTAAACAAAGCAAACTTTATAATCACTGAAGTTGGAGAATATCTTTCTTTAACCCTTAAAGCGCCAATCTCAACAAAAGTCGTCTGCTTTTCTCGTCTGCTGAAATGTTTAAGAAGCCTCTATGACAAACAGTATGGACCCAGATCAGACTGCTCCTATAGGAGCAGTCTGTTCTTGGTCCACGCTGTTTGCTTCTATACTTAATTCGTAGGTAAAGTTAGGTAATTATTTGCAGCAGACGACTTCAGCAGACGACACTTTCAGATGCATTTTTTTCTTGGTGCTAAAAAGGTTAACATTCCGCGTGTTTCGTTTAGTTTTTGTTTTTTAGTTTTTGCTTGTATTGTTATAACGGTATGTAGTATGGACGGACAGACGGACGGATGGACACAAATAGACTGACAGACAGACAGACACAAACAGGCGATAAACAGACTTCAGAGAGAAAGACAAACAGACAGACAGAAAGGCAAGTCAGGAGCAGGGCTAGAGTTTCTCCCCTTCGAGGGTGATACACGTTGTTCCCCTCGATATGACTTGTAGGTCTCCTGCAAAGCAAAATACTTCTTTTTATCGCCAGAAGTTATATTGGCCCTATGCATTCGTGGAACCCCTAAACCAGTACTTATGCAAAAATGAATACCCAGATGAGATGCAGCACTATGTTGCATTTCGTCATGTTCTACACTGTTTGTAAACGTAAAAAAATATTAGGACAAAAATACATTTTATTTGAAGACTATATAACCTTACACCGCTAGATATGCACAATAAACTATTCCAAGTTTATCGTATTGTATCAAACCAGAAGGAAGATTTCATTAGTATTCGAAGGGTTAAGGCTTATGCCATATTCAATCCATTAACCATGTCGCTATTCGCGACATTTCTTCTGCTTATGTATTTAGCAGCCTAATTCAGGGCTTTAGTTAAGAGTGCGTACCCACAAAAATATTTTCTTATTCTCAACCAAAACATATGTTGTGGGTGCTCAAAAGAACAGTCTCAATGAGACTGTTCTTTTTAGCACCCAAAACATATGTTAAAACTGATGGTCAGATAAATTTTACTATTTTACGATGAAAAATTGCGTATATCTAAACCTGTGGCCTATATTGCATACAACATGAATCAAAACCAGACTGCTCCAGGTTCATAGTGATTGCTTATCTGATACTATCCTTGATCGCATTTGAAGTTTATGCCACAGCAGATGTAAGAAGACAACTTTTTCGTGACAAAAATAATGATACGGTTTAAGTGTTTTAATCAGCTTTAAAGTATGTCTTTAAGGACCCCATCAAAGTGACAGTTTGGCCCAGAACATCCTGACATTTTGTCTGGTCTGGTCCGGGTCCAATGTTTGCAAATGATATCCGCAGAGGAGAAGTCTGCATTCTTTAAACAGGGACATGGTCGATGCATTTTCTGTACAGCTCTTTACATGTTGGGAATCTTTAATTGCTTTTATTGTTGTATGCTGACTTTTTTTTTATCAAAATCAGCGTTTTTAAAATCCTTCATGAACGCTATCGGTCCTGGTCTGGGACCATACTATTTGCATAGGTTACCAGCAGACGACAAAAGTTGCCGCTAGCAAGTGTCTAAACGAAACAAACACTTTATCATTGGACTTTCTAAAACTATAGCAATAACCACCTGCATGTTTCGTTTTTTATTTATTTATTTATTTTGTTTTTTTGACAAACAGATAGACGGACAGAC
Organism: Loripinus fragilis; assembly: GCA_964019695.1. NCBI lineage: Eukaryota > Metazoa > Mollusca > Bivalvia > Lucinida > Lucinidae > Loripinus > Loripinus fragilis. The sequence goes on from OZ026522.1 coordinate 94,985,736, forward strand.
AGAAAGACGGGCGACGGACGGACAAACAGGCCGATGGAGGGACAAATGTACGGACAGACAGTCAAACAGACATACAGACAGACAGAAGAAAACAATTTTGAGCTTTCTAAACTTACCAAACTATCAAATTAGCTAGAGTTTCTCCCCTTGGAGGGTGATACACGTTGTCCACCGTTTAAAAAATATCTTAGATTAGTGGTGTCTTCACATTGGTGGCACCACCAGCGTAGCACCACCAGCGTAGCTGCACACTAGAACCAACACTCTTGCAAAGCAAAGTTTTTTTATCACCACCAAGCCAGCATCCGATATTGGGCCACTATCTACCCGCTAGCGAAACGCCAACCAGATGGCGTTTCGCTGTCGGGCCGATAGTGACCCGATTTTACATGTACGTGTTTACTGGACAGTAGTTATGTAATAGTTATACCATGGGTTGTCCACCTGTATGTGGAGATAATCCACGAGCTTTAGCGAGTGGATTATCGCACGTACAGGTGGACAACCCATGGTTTAGCTATTTTATACCACCTACATCAGTGTAGACCTTGCACATCATGAGATATTCATGCTAACGTTGGTAAGGGTGGTATAAATTAAGGCCTATGCCATATTCAACCGATTATCAGAAAGAAAGAGAAAGAAAGATAGAAAGGTCTGTGAGTTACACCACTTGAAAAACTAAACTTTGGCTGCATGTTACTGACGGAATGTGCGTCCGGTATCATCACAAATCTATTAAATCTATCTTCTTTTCATAGATGAACCGCGACCTCTAAGTAATGACCTTTGGGTCAAATATTGATGCAGAACGCCAAAAAAAATGAGCCAATCAGAGTGGAACATCCGTGATTACAAATAGTTTTTTGTAAATATAAATAAATGCCTGAAACCCATTTTTCTAGAACTGTATATTATATTGTAAATAAAGTCACGCTTCAAAGCCTTTTACGCCCTTTCTAGTGTACTGCCTCTAACCGCCTTTTATGGTCTTTATGGCACGTAAGTTTCCTTTTGTAGCCTCGTAGCATCTACCAGGTCTTGGACAGTGTGCCAACGGGCTGGACCCCTCCCCACGAGCAGCTGAACTTTCCTTATTTGACAACGAACAAGCAAATATGCTTACGGATGAATAAACGGAAAGACAAACCCTAGCCATAAACTTTTGACATAAATGTTGGGGTATAAAAAATGAGCCAGTGCATGAGATTTTCAACAATTTGGTATGTGCGACCAGCAAAGCCTCAGACCAGCCTGCGCATACGCGCAGTCTGATCAGAGCCTTTGCTTGTCGCTTGAGTATTCTATGATTGTTAAGCTACTGACTGAGCGTCATTTGGAGTTTCTAAGCTTAAAAGGAGGCTGCACAGGCTCATCTGAGTCTACACTTGTCAAAATGTCAAATTGTTGGAAATCACATGCACTGGCTCAAATTTAATGTAGAAACAGTACCTGAGTAATTCCTTTGCCTTCATTTTCTGTCTTGTCTCATGAGTTCTAAAGTGGAAATGAAAAACCTATTCACTCACAGAACTCACGAATCATGCACAATGTAGTTTACCAATACAATTGAATACATTTAGTGCAAACCCTCAGGCTATACAATTGTACAGCTAGAGCAGGTGAGAAACCCTAGTCTTGCTGAACCTGGATACTTGAGCCATGACATGTGATTTCCAACAATGTGGCATTTGACATGTGTAGACTCAGTCGAGCATGTGCAGCCTCCTTTTAAACTTAGAAACTCCAAATGTTGTTCAGGCAGTAGCTTAACAGTCATAGACTATTCAAGCGACTAGCAAAGGCTCTGATCAGACTGATCGCACATACCACATTGTTGGAAATCTCATGCCATGGCTCAATTATATCCAAAGGCAGATCCAGAGGGGGTTCAGGTGGTTCAATCGAATCCCCTCTCTACCCCCACCTCACCCCGTTTTAAAATATCCTATCAAAATGGAATAACTTGGCATCGGCGAGACCAAATTATTGCATTTTCACGGGGTAATTTAAGACAAATGAGATCAAATCAGCAATGCGACCACACACAAATACACACACGCATGCACGCACGCACACACATCCCCCACCCACCCTCACACCGCACACGTAGCCATGTTGCATATCAAATTTATGGGAATGGACAACAGAACACCATGTAAGTATATATTATGTCCTTACACAGACCCTCGACCTCCAGGATGGGGGTCAAAAGGTCAAAATAAACTTACTGAAAGTAGTCAAGTTGCATATCAAATTAATGGGAATGGAACAAAGAGCACCATGCAAGCACAAATTATGTACACACCCTGGAACTCTGAGTGGGGTCAAAGGTCAAAACATCTTTTTCTGAAAGAAGTCATTTTGCATATCAAATTAATGAGAATGGAGCATAGAGCACCATGCAAGCAAATATTCTGTCCTTACATACACCCTCAATCCCTTGCGTGGGGTCATAAAGCCATTAAATTCGTTTTACTAAAAGTAGTCATGTTGCATATCAAACTAAAGGGGCTGGAACGTAGAGAACCATACAAGGCCATATTATGTCCCTTATACTTACACCCTGGAACTCTGGGTGGGATCAAAGGTCAAAACATATTTTTTTCTGAAAGTATTATATTACATATCAAACTAATAGGAGTGGAGCAGAGAGCACCATGCAAGCATATATATTATGTCCTTTCAAACACCCTCCACCCCTGGGGTGGGATCAAAAGGTCATTATTTTTAAATTGAAAGTAGCCATTTGCATATTAAAATTAAATGGAACGTAACCTAGATCACCATGCAAGTACATATTCTTTCCTTACATACACCATCGACTCCTGGGATGGGGTCAAAGGTCATAACATTTTTTTCTAAAAGTAGTCATGTTGCATATCAAATAAAATGGAATGGAACATAAAACACTATGCAAGTACAAAGTCTGTCATTACACACAGAATCGACCCCTGGATTGGGTCAAAGATCAAGCATTATTTCTGAAAGTAGTCATGGTGTAAATGAAATAAATGGAAATGGTGCATAGAGCACCATGCACGCACATATTCTGTCTTTACACACATACTCGACCCCTTTGGTGGGGTCAAAAGGTCAACCCATTTTTTTCACTGGAAGTAGTCATATTGCGTATCAAATTAAAGGGAATGGAACATAGAGCGTCATGCAAGCGTATATGCTTTCTTTATACACACCCTCGTCCCCTAGGATGGGATCAAAGGTCAAAACTTTTTTTTACTGAAAGTAGTCATGTTGCATATCAAAGTAAAGGTAATGGAACATAGGGCATCACGGAAGCACATCTCCTGTCCTTACACACGCCCTCAACCCAGTAGTCATGTTGCATATCAAACTAGAACACATTGGATGGCGCACAATCGCAAATCCCCATGTTCTCGAAGAATTCTAATGGTATTTGACCTTTTGATCCCATCCCAAGGTCACCAGTTTGACCCTAGGGTAATTTTTTCAGTGTATCCTGGCCTCCTGGTCATCAATTTAATTTGATATGCCATACGACTATGTTCAGGGGATTTAATTTTTGACCCCCATCACCCCAAAGTCCCACTTTTGGGGCATGACCCAGGCGACCGGATAGAAATTCCGTCAATATGTTTTATATCTTTCATTTGTGAGAAGACCCACGAAGTTTGGTTTAAAAATCTTTGGAATTGACTATGTAATTGAAAGGGGGTCTCATATGCGCCCACGCATGGATTTTCATCAAGCTTTGCATGTTGAATACCTTTGACATATCTACTATAAAAATGCATTAATTTATTTCAATAGAGACTTTTCGGTCCAAGGTGAGCACCCTGACTTACTCCAACTTTTTGATGACACCTGTTTAATATTTTGCCAATTTTTAACCATCGTCTTTATCGAATCTCAGCCTGTTTGAACTAGAATAGTGGAAGGACTCTATATAGATTGCTCTGATACTACTTTGGCCTATGCAAACAAATTTTTTACGAAACTTTAAATTCAAAATTTTCAAAAAAATGTCAGTGAAAATCATGAGAACGTTTAATTCTGTCTACAATTTCCACATGTTCCTGTATTTGTCAACCTATGGTACTGCCTATAAAATGTTTATCAAGTGTCCTCTGTATACTGACAAAGTTTCATGAGTTTTTGAAACCGGTAACAGTGAGGGCAAAACACATGATATACATGTAGGTCATTTTTGACATTAACAATAATTTAATGTTTGAGGCTTGTTTTTGTCCTGGAACCATGTAATTTTTCATTTTTTATTGTTGGAAACATTATGAACATCGATACTAGAATACTATGCATGTACAAAAGCATGAATAATTTGACAATGAAACAAATTTGAAACTTGTGTACCATTTACAATCAGTTTGAGTATCATGCAAACCACCAAAAACTTTTAAACTTCTCAAATCAAGTTGAAACACATCAATTAATTCATTCAGTGCTATGATCTATTACACAATGTTTCTTTATGCGAAAGTGTATTTTGATTTGTTTTTGCATAGCAATGTTTTAATTGATATTTCATTATCTTAATAGTGCTAGACAAGGCGATACATTTGATCCCTGACTTAATTTCTTTTATCCCCTTGTAAGTTTATGTACACCCTCACTTATGTAAATGGCATTCATTTAACCAGCAATATGATGTGTCTCTAAACTTTTTAATTATTCTTATTTTTTAACATTGTTCAGTACGGAGTTGAACTTATTTTCATGGTATCCGCCTGAAAATGTCAATGTGTTTGGAAGCGGGGCCAGGATGTAGCTTTCAATATTTATACCAAGTACCTGTTGAGACTGTTGGCTGATCATTAATTGCTGCACATGCATTAAATATCTCACGACTTTTTAACACTGTTTTGAATTCATTTTGTCAATTAATTGAATACCAAGATGCACATGCAAACTTGTTGACTGAAAGCACTGTGACTTTAAATTCCCTGTGCTATTATACTCATTTTGGGGAAGAGTTGTCCATAGGTTAATCTGCTTACCTTGAGTTCTTGTATTGTGTCTATTCGTAGTTTTGGTTGATTTCCGATTCTGTTTCGAGGGCAATATTTTGGGTCTCATTACTCCAGTTTCTGATCATTAATTCTTCTTTTCATACAGTCAGACCCTTTTTGCATTTCTTCTTGTTTATATACTTAATAAGTTCTGTATTTGTAGTTTTAGGCTTAAAATCTCTTGGAGCTTCCATGATGTATTTTCAAAACTGGTTCCTCAGTCAAGTAAGCAGGGAATCAGTTATCCTATGAGCGATATGATTGTATTAGGTTAAACTTTTAAGACATTTTTGGCATTAATTTGTCTATCCCATTTGATATTATGACATTGTGAAGGATGTTGAATATAATTGTAAGAACCTACGATTGTATTAGTTCGGTACATGTATTTGTCTAATATTGCATTATATTCATGGTAAAGATATTAACAAGCAAAAGATCCCATAACTACATAAAATGAGTGAATAATGTACTTTGACATTCTATTAAAGTGCATATCATATTTTAATAACATATTATGGAGATTAATGAAATTAACTACTTCATAAGGAGTTCGACAGGGTGAAATGCTCTCTATGTGATCAATATTGGAATAAGTATGACCCTTTTAAAAACATTAAAGAATCTGTCTTGTTTACACAGGTTAACATGCAAGAAATATGCTTAATAGTATGGCCTTGTGCAGAATGTAATAAAATGATTATATACAGGTGTCATATTTATTATATATGTATATTTTATCATGTTGGTGATAAAGAAAGAATCAAACAAAGGATTCCCTAACACAAATGAAATGATTGAATTATGGAGAATGACTTTGTATCAGAGTGAATCTGGATTTGAAATCTTATTATAAATATTACAAAAGTTTACTGTTTTATGAGGAGTTAGACAGGATGGAATTCTCTCTATGTGATCAGTATTGGACTATTCATTATACAACAAAACAAAAAAAGAAAACTTGCTTTTAAACTAATTAACTAATCAAATACTTATTCATTACCTACAATTAGTACTTATTTTACATTTCCCAGAATTTGGATTTGTAACATTCAAAGTTGCAAGACAACATGTTACGGGTCTTCAATTTTCTTGAAAATTTTAGCATGTCAATTGCATATGTATAGCCTGTTTCAAGGTTTAATTTCAAAGGTTGACAAGAACCGAAACATGTCTAAATTTAAAAACAAAATTGTTGAAAACATATTTTATAGCTGATATTTAAGGACTGTCAAACAAAATTGCAATTTTCTGAATTTAACATTACAAAATGATTTTGTTTTATGCGTATATATTTAGTGGTTATCATAGTAAGTTTTAAAAACAAAGCGAACCCAATATATGATACTATGAGAGTTATGGGTGGCTTAAGCTGAAGGTACCCCTATAATCAGACACCCGATTACGTAACATCTCATTTTTGACCACGTAAATAGGTAATTGGGAAACAATATCACAATTAGAATAGTCATATTATATGTTAGACAATCATTATGCATAATATCATGAAAATCCACGTGTGAACAGAACCCTTTGTAAATTTCCTATAGGGTGAAACCACCACCTCCCCCCCCTTTAATGATATTTGACCTTTTAATCCCTCCACAAGGCCCAAGGGGGGCAACCCCCTACTCCCAAGACCCACACCTGGGGTATGAACCTTTTTCTCAGTCATTTAGTCATTTAACCATTGAAAGGGAACCTGTCGGCACAGCCCAAGTTCATTCGGATTTAAATAAACTATCTGCAGCGGAGCATTCCAGTAGTTTTTCGGAAGACTGTGAAGTTTCGGACATAGTATGCGCGCACTGCCTGAAAAAAGGAAGACAGACAGAATTACGTCGCTGTACAGGCTGTAAAAGCTTCAGTTATTGTAGCAAAGTCTGTCAGATATCAGATTGGCCCTCACATAAGCAGCTCTGCAAATCTATCCAATCTTTAAATCCACAAAACTAACTGAGAAAAAGCTCATTTGTGTACATAGAACTTCTTGTGGTGTTGGAAGATATTCAATTGATTACTCACTGTGTTATATTGTGCAGTACATTGGTGTTGGTGACTTTTAGTGTTTAGAACATTTTATCCATTATCTCCCTTTTACCGGTTTATCCGGGTGCGTCGATAAGTCAACGGTGGAACTCTACGAGATAACGATATAGTACCCCCTGAGGCAGTAGAGACATTCAAACAGACTCTACCGCAGTGCTGCTAAGTCGCTCTCTCCCGGTGTGCTACAGATACCCGCGCGAGGGGCATGTGAATCGACGGCCCGACCTCTGTGCCAATAGCTACTTTCGTAAAACCGGAAGTGGGCGAAAGAAATGATAACAAAGTCACAAAATATGACAGAAGGCAGATTTAACTACGTTTATAGCTGTGATCTTGAAGAAAATGTCGAAATCAAGATGTAAGAATACTGTTTTAGTCGCTTATTTACCGTAACACTTGTAAATGTCATAATATTTGCTGAGAAAACATTGACTCAAAGAGTGCCACAAGTATAGCTTTTTTAAAAGTTGCCATCCTATATATCCCTTCATCCTCTTTCCTGCCATAGAATACGTCCCATGAGGTCATTCTTGGCAGATACGATGTCAAATTGTGTTTAACATAAAAAAAAGTCTTATGTACACGAGTATGGAAGTAGATGGAATCTGGGACCAAAAATAACACCTCTAGCCCAGAGTCACTGCATTGTGTCCTTGAGCAAGACACTTTATCCTCTGGCAAGTAGTGGTTCAGCCCATGAAGACCCGCCCCACATGACTGACAAAAATGTTGACTGGGAAGTACAGAATAAAATTAAACAAGCAAAAAAAAAAAAAAAAACACATCTCTAGCCACTCTCTATAGCTGTGCATGGACGTTTCAACATAGGTCAATTATTCAATATCTTGCTAAAGGAAGGAAAGAACTGATATTTTACCATTTATTAGGTATTATGTTACATTCTCGGGTGACTCAAATATAAACTAATAGTATAACCACAAAAACTTATATTTCTAATATAAATGGCTCAAGTTGCTTATATTAATATGAAACACATTCCATGAATGGGGACGAAATGTCCTACCAAAACTTAATATAATATCCTCAGATATTCAAAAACCGCCATTCATTTACGCATGTAAGCATAACTTGGAACCAGCGTCATCATATCAGATGATTCTATTTAAATACATACATAAATCCTTATTTATAAAAAAAATTAAAAAAAAAAATTAACAGATAAATAATAATATTTACATATACTACAAGTGACTATGAATTATACAATAAATAAATATATATATTGGGCAGGGTGGGCAGGTTTTCAAAAACTGGATATCTGTCTGAACGTCTCAGAAGTCACACGAGCTGTGAATAAATTTGCAGGTTTTTACCGAACCGCCCTATTGAGGCTAACCGACCAATCAGATTCTTGTTATTTAAAAAGTTGTCATGGAGACTAATAGTACCGGGGAATATGAATATTAGGTTCCCCTTAATACAAAAAGGAAATACGCAAAATGATATAAGAGTCAAAGAGAATAGCGAAGGCAATCAGTATTCATAATTAATCATTTTAATATTTATATTAAAATTTGTCAATTATTCAATATCTTGCTAAAGGAAAGAAAGAACTGATTTTACCATTTATTAGGTATTATGTTACATTCTCGGGTGACTCAAATATAAACTAATAGTATAACCACAAAAACTTATATTTCTAATATAAATGGCTCAAGTTGCTTATATTAATATGAAACAAATTCCATGAATGGGGACCAAATGTCCTACCAAAACTTAATATAATATCCTCAGATATTCAAAAACAGCCAAACCGCAGGCCAAAACAAAACAAAATAAAACGAAAAAAATAAATAATAATAATAATAAAAATAATAAATAAAATTAATAATAATAATAAATAAATAATAATACTAATAATAAAGAAATAATAAATAAAATAACAAAATTATACATACAAAAGAAAAAATAAATAAAAAAAATAATAATAATAATTAACAAAAACACACATACCACACAAACATACTTTCGTGGAGATTGATCATGAAATAATTTCTACGGTCATTCTCCTCCCTTCCGCTGATTTATTCAAGAAGGGTTGTTGTCAGTTACAAGCGAAAGTATGTGCACGAATTACTGGTTAACCGCTTGTTCAAGCCTGCCCAGGAAAAAGTGTGGTTAGGTGAACTGACCGTCCCGCAATGACCATAGCTGTTGACTTGGGACGTAAAGCAACAAAACCAACCAACCAACACAAACATAACACAAGCAAACAATCAAATCCAAATATCAGCTATCATTAAAATGCATGAAAATCATTTCTGCCAAAACCTGAATACAACCAATGTCTATTATGCAAGAAATTCAAGCATAAACGGCATTGACCTTATCCTTTCTCATCTGTAACAGTAATTACAATAATACTGGCATTTCAACACCCAATATCATGATATCTGATATAAAAAAGCTTTCAGTCATTTCAATTGAAGCAAAATCTCAAAGTTAACATCAGACTGATGGAACCCCCATCTCAGTACTGCTTATTATGAAAACGAAAAAATTTCACTACAAAATTGTAGAAGTAATAACTAGAGATTTTACCATGTCTTTGAGACTGAAAACAACAAGCAATTTACTCACATAATCTTCAAGTTTACCAACTCAACCATACATTCAAATCAACCATTCACAATGATTTCAACAAATTCTGAAATATCAAACAATTCTTAATCATCTCATCAGTCTCATCATGATCAACTGGCCTAGGTAGGATAGCTGACATAATGATCCTAATGGAAGAGTTGTTCTTTTTAATGACTGGGATTAAATTACCATTGTCTGCTATGATATTATCATAAGAATCTCTTCTATCAATATTATTTGTCCCTACATGCACAATTATGTAGTCAAAGGGAGATAATTCAATGTGTCCCTTTAGTGTTTTATCTAGCTTCATTGTCAACTTAACAATATTGTAACCTGGAAAGCACTTAACAACAACACCATCTATCGTAGGCATATTCTTGATGATAGAATCTCCAATGATAATAACCCGCCTATTTTCTGGGATTAATATAAGAAAACCAATATCTTAGAAGAGTCATTTAACCTACAGATAGACACCTACATTATGTACATAGCTCTAAATTACAAAAGAAGCTATATATTGTTTGCCATTAGAACCTTCCTTTCTGGTCCAGTCGAACACAATTTAGCAAAGTTCCAAAAACAAACCTTATAAAGCTAAACTTAAAGTTGCCTCGTAATATATACTTTCAAGAACAAGTGCATCTCTAATGGCAAAAACCAAATGAATCATTTGCCATTCGTTGTGAAATCAGTGTCCTACTCTATCTTATCTAGTACATTCCACTGAGATTAAATAATAACATTAAAATTTACAAATACACTGTTTATAAGAATACTATACTGACAAATACCTGTACTAGAATAAAAATAAACAGCATTCCCTTGCGCTTACAAAAAACAGCAATTATCAGGAAGAATGAATTTGAGAAAAATATGGAGGAGGGGACAATTTTAGACATGCTAACCAGCAAATGGTGTGGCAGCTTGCAGAACTAAATAACAAGTAAAGGCAGCCCTCAAATGGGGTGGCAATTTATATAGTTAAGGATAGTGGGACAAAATCCAGTTCTTAATTGACTGCCGCTATACCTGTACTAAAAAGTTTCAAAAAACCCAAAAAATTTCTAAACAGATAATGAAACCCAATGAATGGTCTGCTTTTCATTGCTGTTTCAATATATGCTTACTTTATCTTGCCAAGGGAATCTGTAGAGAACAAGAAACAGAATAATAATTTACAATGTACAATATAAGGAATTTAAATCTCTCTAGATATTGAAACTCAATGAATGATCAACATTTCATTGCAGTTCCTTTCTCCTTACTCCATCTCGTCAAGGAATCTATAAAGATTTAAATATACTTATAAATATGCATATATTTACATGTGAAGACCTTCAACATCCTCTACCAATTATGAAACCCAATGAATGATCTGCTTTTCATTGCGATTCCAATATCCTCACTTTCTCTTGTCAAGGAATCTGTAGAGAATAAGAACTTAACCAATTAATTACACTATAAGAAATTTAAATCTCTCTAGACAGTGAAACTCAATGAATGATCAACATTTCATTGCAGTTCCTTTCTCCTTACTCCATCTCGTCAAGGAATCTGTAAAGATTTAAAGATACTTATAAATATTAAAAAATATTAACACCCACATGGCTTAAATATAATCAACCGTAATAATTTAAGATACTCAGAAAAGAATTTCTCTAGTCCAATAAAAATAAACAAATAACATTATTAGTATTATTGTACTAACTGACATTCTTCATCTCAAAGACCAAAAATAAAAAAAATTAAAAAATCTGTATCTAAGTACCATAAACTATCTTGGTAATACATTACAAATGTACATAAATAACTATCTTAAACCTAAACAATATATCTGACAAGTCCACCAGCAAATACTAAGAAACCAGAAGTGAAGAGGTCAGCTTAGGTCTACCCATCTTTGGAAATTTGAATAAAATCCCTCATGTTTTCTGCTACTTTAAGCTTATCATCTAATGTAAAAGTCAAATATTTCTTGTATGCATCAGATCTCCAGTCTCCCATCAATTGGATCTTATTGGCAGGAACCTTAGCCTTAAATAAAAAGGTAGCAAATCCTCTTCTGAAAGAATGAGAGGAAAACTTTCCAGAATCAAATCCCAATTTTTCAAAAAGACCTTTCAATCTCGCTTAATACAAAGCATAATTCACACATTTGTTATTTGGAAGAGAAAAAAGGGGATCATCTCCAGTAGCTGGAATTACTCTACACATATTTCTATAAGCCCTGACCGGACATTAAATACTATCAGTGATACAAACTAAGGGAACTTCAAGAATTCTTTCCTCTGTTTGAATTGTCTTTGTCCAACGCATTTGGACTACTAAATAATTACCTTTATCAACAACATCTTTCCTCAATAAGAATTTTTTCTCCAATAAATCTTTCTTGGAAGTAGGAACTAAATTAGACTTGCGAGCCAACAAGAAAAAGGCAAATAAAAACAGACACCAAAAAACTATATCATTCTTTTTTGCGAAATTTAAACAGCTCGCTAAACGAACCAAAAGAGCTGGAGTAATTGGTTCTGCCTGTTTCCTACAATATGGATTTAATTTTGCGATTCCTTTGAGAGAAAGACCAAGAATGAATCTATTAATATGCTCCACAAAATAGCCAAGTAAAAGATGCATGGATATAACACCATTTATATAGTTTCTTATAGAATCTGTCGATTTAAAGGTCCGACTTAAAAACTGTGCATAAAGCTGGAGAGTCTCTGTAGTAGTAGGAAGACTGACAAAATTAAAATAAGCACAGAATAACAAATAAGATTCCCACTGTACTCTGAAATTTCTCCTGGTGCCTTCGGCATAAGCTGCTTTGTTAGACTTGTTTAAATCTGTTCTCAATTTGAGCAAATGACCATCTGAAAAATAAACCAAATTACCATTTATTTACAAACTGAAAAAGATCTTCAGTTAACCTGAACTCTTGTAAATTATAACCTTCTGTCAAATCTTTGAATCTGCTCTCAAATGAAGCATCAAGATGCCATCTAGACAAAATGTCTGCTATTCTATTCTCTTCTGAAGAAAGATGCTTAGCTTTCAACTCAAATTCATAGGTTGCTGCTAAAAAACAAATTTCTCTCAGACAATCTTGTAATATCTCAGACCTGGATTTCCCAGAATTAATAATCTGGCACACACTTTTATTATCACAAAAAACTAATATTCGAGGACCCTTTAAATATCTTCCCCATAATTTCAAACAGACCATAATGGATATTATTTCAAGAGCTCCAATATGCAAACTCTGCTCTAATATAATCTCTGGAAATTCAGCATGAAAGTAGCAACCATTCCAAAACCCACCGCAGCCTGTTAAACAGCTATCCGAAGAAAATATGGCATCTGGCTTACTCCAATTCTCAAACTCCATCATAGAAACTCCATTATATAATGGAAGAAACCGATCCCACTAGATAAGATCCTTTTTAACATAATGGGGTACTGAATGCATCTCTGAGGATGAACTATATATGGATCTCAGCCACCTAAGTAACCTAGAAACAAAAATCCTACTAGGCTTAACACAAGCGGCAATAAAATTCAGTTTACCTAACAAAGATTGAACTTGTTTCAAACTTGCCACATCCCTATTGATCCAAGATTTCACCAAACTTCTGATCTCTACCAATCTATCTGGAGTGATTTCAATTGTCATGGTTAAAGTATTAAAAAGTACACCAAGAAAAGACATGATCTCTGAAGGAGGTGAAGCTTTGTCAAGAGCCTCCTTGAAACCACATTTTTTCAAAATAGCACCTAAACAATGATATGCAAAAAATGCCTTTTCCTTCATCTCGGCACCTGCCAAATCATCTAGATAGTTCAATATTGCTATTCCAATCTGCAGCATTATAAAAGAAATGGCATTTGTTGTTCTTTGACAAATATTTGCCGCAAATTTCAGTCCCATACTCGGTACTGTATCACAGAAGATATGTTTATGACAAACAAAAGAAACTAAATTGTAATCTTTTGGATCTATGCTAATTTGTCTATATGCTCTCTTGAGATCTTTCTTAAAGAGTAAGCACCCCTTGCCTTTCCGCTTAATTAATTCAACAAAATCATCAATTTTCGGAAATATAACTTCTGTGATCTCTCCCAAGTATACATTTTTCTCTATGTAATCATTTACAGCATTACCTTTAGGAAAACTGAGATCCATAATAATTCTTCTTTCCTTGACATCTTATTTTGGCACAGAATTCAAAGGAGATACAACCAAATTTTCTTGAAAAGGGTTAGCTTTAAAAGGCCCTATTATTGCTCCATGATTACTCTCCTTCTGTATATATGCATTAATTTCTTGAGGGAAATCTGTAGCTCCCTTATGATTTCTGCATTTCCAAATTTGGTCCGTGGAATGTAAATTTTTAACATTACCTTCAAAACCTAATGGAAAGCCAAACTCTAATAAATCACAGACCAACAAATCAGAATAATCTTTTAGCATAATTCTCATAAAATTGACGTTATTTTTGTCATTAACTCTGATACGACATTTTTCAAAATTATACCTCCCAGAATCCTGCACCATTTGATGTATTTCTAACTTATTTTGAATGTTAGCCAATGTAATATTATTTGAAGCCTCACAAACTTTACACTTCTTACTATGCCTAGAAAAATTTTGCAAACCAAAAGCATCTGAAGATTTTAGATCTAAATTTATACTATCTGAGCAGGACTTTGACCTTAAAGAGTCTTTAGTATTCGTATTTGCTTCCTGAGTTGGTTGTAAAATTTTGTCACAAAAGGATGGTAAAAATAAATTGACTAAAAAGGTCTTGTCCTCTTCCGATCTATCACTCTTCAGTCACAATTTAGTGTAAGGACTTGCAGAAGAACACTCAGGATGTTCAAGTTTTTTAGAATCTTTCTGCCAGCATGAGGCACAAATACTGTATGCTGAGCATAATGAAATCTACCATTTTTTCGTTCTGTATGACTCATTTTATGTTGGCACTTATTTCTATTGTACAAAGCACAAAACCAGACCTTATCCTCAGATGCCTTTTTAGTTTCTGAATCTTCCTTACTTTTAGTAGGAAACTTTTTTGAAAAATGTGACGTATGTTTTGGAACATGCTTAGAGAGAATGGCCGCCTCAATTTGTTGGAAATCATCTTTCCAGGTCTTCAAACCTAACTTTATTTCATTTAAGCATGCAGCATAGTAAGATTTCAAAGTTCTAAAATCATATGAAGTATTCAAATACATCATTTTCTTGAACAAATTTATCCACCCTGATCTCTCCACTTCTTTAATCCTAGAGCTTGAAATAATTTCTAATTCACCAGCAATAAAAAGATTCATTTCTAACTTTTCAAAAGAAATATTAGCACTGGTGAATTCATATCTCAAATAAGCTTGTGGATACTTTTGCGGATATCGCACAGTATCTGACGCTTTTGCTCTGATTCCAGATTTTTTCTTTCTATTTTTTTCTTTTTTCCGGACGAAGAATCAGAGCTGCTATAGGACACAGCTATATCAGACTCCCCGGAACCCTGGGAACTATCAGAAGGGTCTCTTTTCTTAATAGTTCTTTTCCTAGGCTCCGCAGAATCTGACCTATCTGTACCTTTAGATAAACCTTCTGAGTCAGAACTATCATAAGAAGCCTCATCTATCAAATTAAGCTTCTTCAGATCTTTCTTAACCAATTTGCGTAATTTTTTACTCTTCCTTAAAGTGTCAATGTTAATTTGCTCATCACCAAGAGTCTTATCTTTGTCCTGAGAGTGAGAAAGATTTCTCATGCTTTCACTTTGAAAAGTGTCTGATTTGGTCCTACCTCTTAAACGGGCGTTGGACTCTTGCTGAGCAGCTATCTGACGTCTCAGCTCGTCTGCTGCTGACCTCCTCCTCAGTAGTGCCTCTTCCTTTCTAGCCGCCTAGACCAACCAATTCTTCTTCTTCAGCTTTCAGATCCAAATCCAAATCTCGCAAGGGTGATTTCCCTTCCATATCCGGTCTTAGAGTATAAAGCCCAATACCTGAAGACTGTCCCTCATAGAATACGGACCCGGAACCGGCACCTGTCGCCTCCTCTTCACCAGAACCATCCATGCCATCATGCTTGCCTCTAAGCAGTTGTCGGTAATCAACTGATTTACCCTTCCCCGTGGATGCTCTAGTGGCTATCGAATCTCTTGTAGCGGCACCTTCTCCACCGGAAGCCATTGTAGACTATCAACGGAGCTTAGCGGAACGACTGATAAATTTTGACAGTCACCGTAACGTGGTATAAACGTAGCTAGTATAAACTAGAAGCTGACTTCTAACGTGAAATAAAGTTTGCTGCTTTCAGAGCAAAAGTTAACCACTAAAAGGTTTCATCTCACCATCTCCGGTATACATATACACAACAATTATTGAACCCAAAATCAAAGTCTGCTGCTCACAGAGCGAAAGTTTATCTTCTTGAGTATATTAACACTACTTCATTTTGATAACATAAACCACTATTCATAAAGAAAAATACTGGTATAGACTATATTTGGTTTAACTATTGAACATCGGTAACAGCATACACCGAACCAGATTTTTAATAACACAACACAAGTTTTTTCAAAAACTGGATATCTGTCTGAACGTCTCAGAAGTCACACGAGCTGTAAATAAATTTGCAGGTTTTTACCGAACCACCCTATTGAGGCTAACTGACCAATCAGATTCTTGTTATTTAAAAAGTTGTCATGGAGACTAATAGTACCGGGGAATATGAATATTAGGTTCCCCTAAATACAAAAAGGAAATACGCGAAATGATATAAGAGTCACCAGATTAGCAGAGGCAATCAGTATTCATAATTAATCATTTTAATGTTTATATTAAAATTTGTCCACATAAGGAAATTTTATAAGCTGGAATTATAAGCATTTTTTTACCCATCAATTTAAACATGCGTTTTGGGTGCTTAGAAGAACCGTATCAGTGAGACGGTTCTTTTGAGTACCCACAACTAATGTTTTGGATGAGAAATAAAGAACTCTTATCTGGAGCCCTGGTTTCAAGTATTAACCCTTAAAGCCCCAATCACAAGATTCACAAAAAAATGTTGTCTGCTTTTGTTGGCAACTAGCAAAAATATGCAGCAGATGACTTAAGCAGACATCCTTGTAGATGATTTTTGCAGGCCTTTTTAAAGATTAATTAACTCATTTTTATGACAAGTACGGTAAATGTTTTGAAAATTTCAAATACTCATTGCCTGCCAAAAAGGCCTAAACAATCAGGGCAGACCCAAATCAGACTGATCATTCTGCTAACATTTTGCGAACTCCAGCCATGAAAACTAACATTTTATTTGAGAACAGAAACAGAAAAGTGTTCAAAATTTTAGAGCATTTACCACTATCTAATGGTCCTGTCTATTTTTTATAACTCATGTTAATCTTCTTCAGGTCCTCTTGTTTATAACTATCATATTTATCTTCTGTTTCAGTGGCACCCTGGAAGGAGAGAGGGAGAGACCTGGGTTCAACGACCTACTGAATGATCCAATGCTTAGATTCTCCGGGGCTTACAGTCCCGATTGTTCTGATATGTTTGTCACCTGTCAGGTCTACAGTTCTGGGAAGCCCATCTCCCTGCCAACACAGACCTCTTACAAGGCTTTTAGTACTAGATGGAAGTAAGTTATAGGTTTTAGATTGGATGATTAGATTCTCCGGGGCTTACAGCCCTGATTGTTCTGATATGTTTGTCACCTGTCAGGTCTATAGTTCTGGGAAGCCCATCTCCCTGCCAACACAGAACCTCTTACAAGGCTTTAAGTACTAGATGGAAGTAAGTTATAGGTTTCCTTATAGCAGGGCTCCAGGTCTACAGTTCAGGGAAGCCCATCTCCCTGCCAACACAGACCTCTTACAAGGCTTTCAGTACTAGATGGAAGTAAGTTATAGGTTTTAGATTGGATTCTTAGATTTTCCGGGGCCTACAGTCTTGATTGTACTCCGACCTCTTACAAGGCTTTCAGCACTAGATGGAAGTAAGTTATAGGTTTTAGATTGGATGATTAGATTCTCTGGGGCTTATAGTCCTGATTGTTCTGATATGTTTGTCACCTCTCAGGTCTACAGTTCAGGGAAGCCCATCTCCCTGCAAACACACACATCTTACAAGGCTTTTAGTACAAGATGGAAGTAAGTTATAGGTTTTAGATTGGATGCTTAGATTCTCCGTGGCTTACAGTCCTGATTGTTCTGATATGTTTGTCTCCTGTCAGATCTATAGTTTTGGGAAGCCCATCTCACTGCCAACACAGACCTCTTACAAGGCTTTTAGTACACGATGGAAGTAAGTTATAGGTTTTAGATTGGATGCTAAGATTCTCTGGGGCTTACAGTCCTGATTGGTCTGATGTGTTTGTCACCTGTCAGGTCCTCACTTCTTGGAAGCCCATGTCCCTGCCAACACAGACCTCTTACAAGGCTTTCAGTACTAGATGGAAGTAAGTTAAAGGTTTTAGATTGGATGCTAAGATTCTCCGGGGCTTACAGTCCTGATTGTTTTGATATGTTTGTGATCTCTCAGGTCTACAGTTCTGGGAAGCCCATCTCACTGCCAACACAGACCTCTTACAAGGCTTTCAGTACTAGATGGAAGTAAGTTATAGGTTTTAGATTGGATGCTAAGATTCTCCGGGGCTTACAGTCCCAATTGTTCTGATATGTTTGTCATCTGTCAGGTCTACAGTTCAGGGAAGCCCATCTCCCTGCCAACACAGACCTCCTACAAGGCTTTTAGTATTAGATGGAAGTAAGTTATAGGTTTTAGATTGGATGATTGGATTCTCCAGGGCTTACAGTCCCGATTGTTCTGATATGTTTGTCATCTGTCAGGTCTACAGTTCAGGGAAGCCCATCTCCCTGCCAACACAGACCTCTTACAAGGCTTTTAGTACTAGATGGAAGTAAGTTATAGTTTTTAGATTGGATGATTGGATTCTCCAGGGCTTACAGTTCCGATTGTTCTGATATGTTTGTCATCTCTCAGGTCTACAGTTCAGGGAAGCCCATCTCCCTGCCAACACAGTCATCTTACAAGGCTTTTAGTACAAGATGGAAGTAAGTTATAGGTTTTAGATTGGATGATTAGATTATCCGGGGCTTACAGTCCTGATTGTTCTGATATGTTTGTCACCTGTCAGGTCTACAGCTCTGGGAAGCCCATCTCACTGCCAACACAGACCAGCGCCCTAGATAAGCTTTTGGGTCTATTGGGTACTTAGGCAAGGTGGCTATCCTCCAGGGGCGTGCCTGAGGGCAAAATCAAAGTACGCAGGGGGTGGGTATGGGAGGGGGTCATACGTTAGGAAAAAAAAAATCAAAATATGAACTAAATGGTGGCTTCTCCTGCGTTTTCTGAATCTAAACACTGACTTAATTGTTTACAAAACAAAAGTGAAAAACAGTCAAAATCCTATTGCTTTGGTTCAGGATTATTACAAAATCGGTATACTTGTAATGTAAAGACCTAACCCGGGTGAGGCATGTTTTTATTGCATTTTTCGCGATTTAAAACGTTTTTATTTTTTGGACATTCAAAAATTAAAGTACGCAGCTGCGTACTTTGCATATACGCAGGCACGCCCCTGTCCTCAATTGCGTACTTGCAAAAACAATTGCGTATTTTCATATTTTGTTACGCCACGTCTTTTTTCTTCTGTGATTACACGTTTTCTTATTGCATGAAGCCATCGGGAATGTGCTTGCATATTTATTCACTCCCATTGTCTGCCTTTCTAAACTAGCGGATTTTATTGTGCCTGAAGCAAATCTCATCCCCTTGTTGACATTCGAGCGTGTACGCTTTGCAAAAGTTTCACTTTTCTGCGAAATACTGGACTGGGCACCGATATTTTCATAAAACTGGAGTTATATTGAGCGCTGGCTGGTAAAAAAAAATCAATACCTGACTGGCATTTGTTTAACGAAATGGACCAAATGGTACGCAATGACATCGCATGTAATTGCATACCGATCGTTAGAATTGCTTTTCGGTATGCACACATTTCATTTTAATTGCTTTTTTGAGGATTTTAATTCCGTATTTACGCAAATATGCTGCTTATCTAGGGTGCTGACAGACCTCTTACAAGGCTTTCAGTACTAGATGGAAGTAAGTTATAGTTTTTCCTTATATGGGCCCCAATGCAAGAAAACCTGTCTTCGGTGGTTTGCCAAAAACAAAGATGCAGACCTGCATGCTCATCCGTGCAGACTGATCAGGGCCTTTGTTACTTGCTTTTTTGAAAGTATCATATCTAAACTTACTACAGGCGAAATTTCAATTTTCTAGCTAGCCTCTGTAGCTGAGCAGGCTGGTTTGAATATCACTTTGTGGGACACCCTGAAAACTGGTTTAAGCCCTCCAATAAAATATTTTACTGATTGTTCCAAGGCGATACTTCTTTGTGGATCTTTATGTTTTTGTTCTGTCTTGTGTTTGCTATGTCTTTGTGCGTGTCTGTTTATATGTGCTTTGTGGTCACCTGCTGGGGAAGGGCTGACCTCTTGGTTCTCGTTTGTGGTGTCTAACTGTGAGTTTGTCACTTTCCCATTGGTATCCTGGGTCAGGTGTGGTACTTGATTGTATCAATTCCTGATCTTTGCACCATTACTTACTTTGTGGCGTCAAGGCTCATGTGTGAAAGTTTTCAGGAATAACTGTTTCTACAGTGTTCTGTTTAGGATTTTGAAAATAGGAGTGAAATGCTGTCTTAGTCTCCAGAATAGTTTGGAGTAACTGTTTTACTATACTTTCTCTATTGGGACTTAAAAAAGGTGGAGCAATTTCCTTGGCACACTTGTGTGTGTCTGTTTATTGATGCCTAGTGGTCACCTGCTGCGAAAGGGCTAACCTCTTGGATTGCATTTGTGTTGTCTAATTGTGAATTTGTCACTTTCCGATTGGTATCCAGGGTCAGGTGTGGTGCTTGATTGTATCTATTCCTGATCTTCGCCCTCTTTCTTTTTTTGTCAACTACACACTGTGATTTCATGCTCCAGTGTCTTTGACACTGGGCAGGTGTACTTGGCACTGTCTTTGCCGTATTCTGTTGTTGCCAAATTTTGCTTCCATACAAAAAAACGTTCTGTTTCTCCTTGAAACATCTAATGATTACCCATAACTTATAGTGCAGTCCTTTTTTAACGCTATGTTTGGGGTTCATAGGAATAGATAGTGTTATAACTGAACTGCTTTATATAGGGACATTTTGACAAAAGAAATATAGGAAAATGACCATTTTATTGTCATTTTCCCACAATTCCTTTGTAAAATTCCATGAGGCCTAAATGAAATATATGTGTGGTTCCTGTTGCATACCAACAAAATTTAGGGTAGGTAGGTAGGGAAGTTATTAAATTTTGTTATAACATTTAACACAGAAAATAATGACAAATCTTAAAAAGTGCCCATTTTTTTCTCCAAAAACCATTTTAATGTTTAGGGTAGGGTTAAAAAAATTAGGGTAGGTAGGCCAACAGGAACCACACATTCATTTCATTTAAGCCTGATGGTAAAAAAATGTGTTACAAGATGACCGTGTTATTTCCAGATCCATGTTATAATGAGAGGTGTAATAAAGAGACCTCAACATACTATTTACTATGAGCTTACAGGAATGCATGACACAACCGTGAAAGAGAATATTCCTCTATTAGTGTCTTATCTCAGGCCCCCATATAAGAGTGCGTAACAGAAAATTATTTTTCATATTTTTCAAACAAAACATATGTTGTGGGCACTCAAAAGAACCGTCTCCTGGACGCATGTTTAAACTGATGGATAAGAAAATAATTGCAACTTTACGCTAAAAAATTTGCTTAACTGGCCCTAGGCTATGTTATCTTGATTTCTTGTGTTATGTTTTTGCAATTTATTTTCTTACTTCTATTGAATAGGTCATTGTAAAAGAGCATGTAATTAAAAAAGATTTTTTCTTTTTCTCAACCAAAAATAGTCTCATTAAATGAGACTTATAAATTCAGTTATTATCGTTCATATCTACATTTACATTTTCATTTTGACTTTTTAGATTCATGTTTATATTTACAATGTCAGGCCGAATTCACTGGAAACGTCTGATGATAAAAAAATGAATACAAACCCTAAAAATTGGAGTAAACCTAAAAAAGTAAGTAAGTATGATCAATATATGTTGTGGGTACTCAATGAGACAGGTCTTTTGAACACCCAAAACAAATGTGTAAACTGGTGGCTAAGAAAATATCCACATTTTTGCTCTCAAATTTTACATATGATTGAACTTTCTTTTGTTTTATTTCAGTTGGAATGAATGGCTAAGACTGCCAGTAAAATATTGTGATTTACCTAATGATGCCATGTTGTGCCTGACAGTCTGGGATATATATGGCACAGGAAAGGTCATACCAGTTGGTGGCACAACTATTCATTTATTTGGGAAATATGGGTAGGTAGATTTTGTGCATCATTAAAAAATCAACATAAGCTTCCCCTGTTAACCCTTTTAAGATCAATGGATGTTCCTTAAAGCTACAATTTATAATAAACTTTGAGCCAGGATGGTCCATTGTATATATTGAGGGGTCACAGGTTATAATTTAAAAAATATTTATTTTGTCTTGCCAAACAGTGCAAGCTCTGATGAAATGCTGCATCTGGGTCTTCACTGAATGTAAAAGCACCCATTTTTGGGTTTTCCAATATCCAGGCCTCATCTGTATCCCAACTGTTGACAATTACATGAAAAAGCTGATATTGAAAAAAATCTTCATATGACAAAATACATATAGAATTATCTGGCAATCAAAGAGTTGATAACCTGAATCATAATCATCTCCTATCAAGCGATAAATATTGAGTATTAAACTGTCACATTGTGAGACAGCAAAATACAGTACCTGCTGCAAACATAGGCCAATTTCTGAGACTTGTCACAGGTACGTAAAGTCATTCATCAATGGGGAATATGAAATTGCAGATAAAATTTAAAATAAAAATAATATATGTACCACATCACACCTTATTTCTCCTGACAACAATGCTCTCTAGTTATATAAAGGAAGCAATCACTTGCCTTAAAATAATTAGAGTTGTATTGTTAAATAGGAATCAAGCTTTGTTTTCATGTACTTTCTGTCATTGTAGTCAGTATATAGAGAATACTAGGTGAGTGTCTTTTGATATTAAGTTTACCAGGCAAGGCGTTGAGAACGCATGTTGACATCCCGAGGCTTGCCGAGGGATTTAACATGCGTTCTCAAAGCCGAGCCTGGTAAACTTAATATCAGAAGAAGCGAACCTGGTATTCTATTTATCAGTTTACCCATTGTTTCACTCTTTGTTCACTCTTCAAACTAGCGATTATGACGCAATTTTTGTTTTTTTTGTGTTGATTCAGCGTCATTAGCGATGTCATTCAAAAAGTTCAACATCATCATGACCTGATAAAGGCACATGCCTTGAGAAAGACAATGTTTATCAGGCAATGTGCAACAATGCAGTTTATATGAGAGGTAATTGAAAAGTTCTGCTATTATAAAGTCCTTGTCTTGGTGCGGAGAATTATTCTGCTCTATCAGGGTTTGCACAGGCTTGAAAACTACTTGAATATAGAGGACTTTCTTACAAAGTCCTTATAGATTAAACCTGCTTAAAAGTACTGTAAAGTTACTCTAAAGCCTTGAAAATCCCTTGAAATTTACTATTTTCTGTAGAACTTAGCACTGTTAATAGAGACCTCAATCAGTATAGAATTGTTATGCTTTTTTTTGGTGCAGCATATGCTGCAGCAAATGAAGGTATAACAGTTTAATTCTAGTTTTTTCTAATACTAGTTTGAGTAGTTTCTTCATTACCTGGGAAATAGACTTTTAACATGTAAATCAGTATTTTTCATAACTTTGTTGTCCTTGACAACCATAGGAGTGTCTATTAGAAGTCTTTGAAACGTTGAATTTTGCTGAAACTTACATGTACAAACCTGTCTATCTTTATAGGGCTTTCAGGCAAGGGATGCATGATTTGAAGGTATGGCCCAATGTAGAAGCTGACCCATCTAGTCAGTCAACGACTCCAGGAAAAACCAAAGACAGTAATGACCAGATGAGTAGGCTAGCCAAGGTAAGAATCCTCGTCATAAATACTCCCTATTGGACTTAAAGTACTTGCTTGAAATGATTTAACACAAGCAATAATAATACACTAGGACAGGCCTCAATACTGAAAATCATTTTTCTTATTTCTCAACCAAAGCATATGTTGTGGGTACTCAAAACAACCATCTCAATGAGTCATATTTTTTGAGCATCCAAAACACACGCTTTAACTGATAGAAAAGGAAAAAATGGCAATACAATATTCTTTAATAACTGTAACTATGCTAGGGTATCAAATATGAAAAATTATTAAGTTTATGTAATGCAATGATGTTCACTACAAAGTCAGGCCTCCAGAAAGGAGTGCTTATTAGAAAACCATTTTCTTTATTTCTTAACCAAAACATATGTTGTGGGTACTCAAAAGAACTGTCTCAATGAGACGGTTCTTTTGAGCACCCAAAACACATGTTTTAATTGATGGGTAAGAAAAAAATTCACAATTTTATGCTCATAAATGTCCTTATCTGGATCTATGCAAAGTGTTGTTTACTTATAGCATTTCCTGATGCTTTCTTTACGGAAAAATGAGATTCCAGAGTGATTTTAGTGCCATTTATTGAAATATTTTTGTCCCCTGAGCATAGAATCTGACATTCATGCTCAATTATTATTGTATTTATTAACCTTGGGAAAAAATCTAAGGTGCTCAGCAAAACCATATATCTTATTTTGTTGCACCTTGTTTATTAAATTCAATCTCAATGAGGATTCATGTAAGATCCTCTATGTATAGCCAGGGGACAAAAATTCTACTCGTCCGCTCGTAATTACGAGTGAAATCTAGAAAGGACGAGTAATTCTTCCCAAAGCACTCAACCTGTAGGAGGAGTGCTTTAGGAAGAATTACTCGAGGATGTCATATTACATATTACTCCCTTATGTTCTTGATTGCATACACTTTTAAAGGACAAGTGCATGTGTTTGCAGGACAAGTGAAAATCGTAAGTCACTCGTCCTGCAGGACAAGTGCAATATTGAAATATTTTTGTCCCCTGGTAATGCAGTCTCTTTATAACACATCTTGTTATAGCACAGTTTTTGATATAACTTGGTCATGTTATGACTCAAAAATGTTTTACCTTGAAAATATAGGAAAATGTCCATCATTTTTCCTATAATATCTTTGTAAAATTTTCCCTTTATCGGAATGGACTGCATTATAAATATAAGTGAATGGTCTTATAAATTGGGAATTTTACAAAGAACTTATAGGAAAATGACCTTTAAATAGTCATTTTCCTTACGGTATATATTTTTTGTAAGTTGCCCCTTTATAAGATGATTCACTTATACCACGTTCCATTCTTATGGACTCAAACATAGCATTAAAAAGGGACTGCACTCTAATTGTTGTTTTATAGCTGAGTAAGAAACACCGAGATGGTCACATGGTAAAAGTTGATTGGCTGGACAGACTGACATTCCGTGAGATTGAGATGGTGAACGAGCAGCAGAAGAGAGATTCTAACTTTATGTACTTGATGATAGAGTTTCCTTATATTCACCATGACGACGTAGAATACACAGTTGTCTATTTTGAGAAGGTATATAATGTAAAGCTCTTGTTACTGTATTAACACTGAATAATTGGACACCTTATATACTCATAATGTTTCTAAATTCTTATACCTTATATTATTTGATCTATTAATAGCACATGCTTTCTCCATATCAGCCTCAAATATATGTACAGATAGGCCTCAGAAATGGCTTATTCTATATTATACGGGCTTACTGTCCAAGAGGAAATAAGAAAACTATTTCTATTCCTGAGGGTAGTAAATAGTGGAGAATTTCGTCATGGTTTAACTGTTTCCTAACTTATGTGACACTAAGCATTAATGGGACAAATCAATTATGTCCTGAAAGTGTCTGCTTTTTACGTCAGCTGCCTATAATCAAAATTTTTAATATACTTCAGATGTAACTTTCAATCATAAATGCAAAATACTATGAACTCTGATCAGACTGTTCTTAAGGGAGCAGTGTGATCAGGGTCTATATTTTTGCTATCAGGCATTTAGTTAAGAGAGCATATTTTCTTACCCGTCAGTTTTAACATATGTTTTGGGTGCTCAAAAGAACCATCTCATTGAGACGCTTCTTACGAGCACCCAAAACATATGTTTAAACTGACGGGTAAGAAAATATTTACAATTTTACGATAAAAATTATGCTTATCTAAACCTATGGCTATATAGGCTTCTTCTTAAGTATATAAGGGGAGAGATGGGCAGACAGCAGTTGTTGTGAATGGTGGGAAAGGAGTTAATCCTTTAAGCGTCACCTATAATTTGCAGCAGACGATAATTTCAAATTTTGCCGCTTTTTCAAAAATAACAAAGAAGGCATGATATTTCATGAGAATCTGCTGACAGACGATTCTCATGGAAAAACTGTTCCTTATTTCATTAGAAAATTAGGAAAGATGTTGCAAAATTTTTCGTCTGCTGCAGTCGTGATTGGCGCTTTAAGGGTTAATGATCCAGATCTTATGCTGCTAAATTGCTCTTGTATCCTCCATTAACCCTGTAAGTGTATAAACATGTGTACATAAAGAAATAAAATGGGCCATTTCATGAGATTTCTGTACTACTAGTCTACTAACATATTCGTAAAGTTACTCTTTAACCATGATTATGCATGCATAACTAATTAACTATCTAGTAGGGTTAGAGGCCTAATTTGATGTCTACAGCTTTGTTTTGTGTATAAGATCAGCGAAGAGTCTGCATGAATGCACAGGCTTCGGTGAGCATTAGCTGCGTGCACAATTAAATTATGAAATAAGTGCCAAGATCATACATGCTGGCCCAAATACAAAATGTCAAATGTCAAAACCAAATCTTGATGAAAAAGAAGAAAATACAGTAAAACCTTTCTAAAATGGCCACTCTCAAAAAGACCAAAATTGTTTTTTAAGACCAATTATGGATTAATGCAGGTCAAAAGTATTGCAGAATGGGAGCATTCTGCAATACCTTCAACCTTCATTAAGCTATCACTTGCCATTAAGATCTTTGTTTTGTCTATTTTGAGTGGCCGTTTAAGACATGTTTTACTGTAGTCAACACCAATCAACAGGATTTTTTAGTTAAGTTTAGTTTGTTCTTTCAGATATCGTTTTTTAAAGGCATTTTATTTTTCTAAAATTTGTTTGTGTTTTAGGGAGCAGATGAATTTTACCAGTTTCCTACCCAGACAAAGATTGTGATTGTCCCAGACCCTGAAATAATGATGGTATGTATTAGATTGAGCTCTTGCTTCCTCCCAGAGAGACTTTTATTTCCATATTGGCATAAGAAAATATGATTTTATTGTGTGTGAACCACAAAGGTGCAGACCAGCCTGCACATCACACAGTCTGATCAGCCCCTTATTTGCGACATGGAAAGTATAATTTCGAAACTTGCTTCATACGTTATCTCAATAATCTAGCTAATGGCAGTAGCTCAGCAGGGCAAGTTGAGCCTTACATTGTTGCAAACTCCAACACCACGAGGCCCATATAATATATACTACTGGCATGAATTGAAGCATATATGAACCAGTACATTGAAGTTTGTATTCATCTCTTTTTCATGCAATGAAGGGGCTCTGTCTTCTGGGTTTACAATGTAGTATGACTAAAACCAACTTGCTAAGCTACAGTGACAAGTTAAATCTTGAAAAATTTGTATGAAGTAAGAGTAGGAATGGCACTATCTTACCCAACTAATAATATTGGCCCTGGTCAGACAGTGCATTGCATAAGTCCAGATAAACCAGATTTTTAGTGTAAAATTGTGTTTATTATCTTATTAATCAGTTTGACATTTGCTTTGGGTGCTCACCAGAACTCTCTCATTGAGATAGTTCTTTTAAGTACGGTAAAACCTGTCTAAAAGGCCACTCTCAAAAAGACCAAAACTTGGTTTTTAGGGCCAATTATCACTTAATGCAGGTTAAAAGTATTGCAGACCTTCATTAAGCTACCATTTGTCATTAAGATCTTTCTTTTGTCTATTTTTGAGTTGCCGCTTAAGACAGGTTTTACTGTACCAACAACACATGTTTTGGTTGATAAATAATAAAAAAAATAATTTATGAATCACTTTTATCAGGAGGCCAGCATTGCCATACAAAACATCTCGTATTTCATAAGGTTGTTGATTTGTAGTTCAGTGTTTAATAAACTTTACTTCTTCAGGAAAACTTGGTTGAGAGTAAGCATCATAAACTTGCAAGAAGCCTGAGGAGTGGACCTACAGACAGAGACATGAAGCCGGATGCTAAAATAAGAGATTTTCTCAATGTGAGTTCTGAAAAAGGGCATGGTATATATATGGGCCTCAATGCGAGAAAACCTGTCTTCAGGGGTTTGCAAACAACACAGGCACAGACCAGCCTGCGCATCCCCACAGACTGGTCAGCGCCTTTGTTATTCGCGTTTTGGAAAGTACCATATCTAAGCTTGCTACAAGCGAAATTTCATTTTAATAGCTAGTCTCTGTAGCTGAGCAGGCTGGTTTGAATCTCACTTTGTCAGAACCCCCGGAGACAGTTTTTGTCGCGGTAAGGCCCATATAATATTGACTTTCACTATCAGAAGTTAAATGTTGATAAGGAAAAACAATATTGTTATACAATGCATTTATAGCGTATATGTTAAATTTGTTCCATTTCTTGAACAGGTCCTGGTAAATCAGTTGCAGATTTCCCAGTAAGCATAATATTAAAGCGGGCCACAATTGGCCTGTTGGCAAAACACCATTCAAATGGCATTTTGCTGATGGGCGGATAGTGGCCCACTATTGTTTGCTTGATGGAGAATTAAGGTCTTAATTGTGAACAGCGATTGAAAGATCACGGAAAAAAAAACTTTTAATGACCAAACAATACTTCCTTGCTGTAGGCTACAGGGCTTGGAACACGACCATGGACAAACCGATTCATGAGCGTGAGCACAACAATTGTCAGCAGCTCGTCTCAAAGTCACATGGTCGATCCTGATTCGATTCAAATATTCAACCGCAAGAGGAAAGCAACGCCTACCTGTCTGTAAAGGGAAGGGTCACTGTAAACGTAACGAGTCAGTGCTCCGAAAAAATCTACTTTTGGCGTGTCATAGATCACAAATATCAGGCTCTGTGTTGGGTGTTTTAATCTCCATGTATATTCCGCAGCATACAACCTTATCGTGTGTCCTCTGTGTAGAAATTAAGACCACGTTCTTTCACTGTGCTTGCAGTATAAATCACACATTTCTTACACAATGATTAAAGCTGACCCTATTAGATTTGCATGCCCACAAAAAACAGACAGCACTTTTAAAGTTGTTGCTGTCCTAGGAATCAAATAAGGAACAACATTTCATGTGAATTGTCTGCTGATAGATGATTCATTTGAAATATCAAGGTCTATTTTCTCCCTGAAATTCAAGCAATACATTGATCACAAAAGTGTACAGTGCAATTTGTCATGATTGGCGTTTTAAGGGTTAAGATCAAAGCGGTATCAAGCTCCAGATAAAAAGATTTTTGACACCCACCTGATTTGAAATGAGCTTATTATAACTCTTTGCATGCTGGATAAGTTTTCATATTTTTGTCATCTTTATCATGTACAATTTAATATCAATACTATTTTAGGAACATCACCAGTCAGACCGTTTTATCATGTCTGATCTGGGTTCAAACTGTTGCAAGCCCGCAAT
Source organism: Loripinus fragilis (assembly GCA_964019695.1). NCBI lineage: Eukaryota > Metazoa > Mollusca > Bivalvia > Lucinida > Lucinidae > Loripinus > Loripinus fragilis. Next base: position 95,015,270 of record OZ026522.1, read on the forward strand.
CTTTTAGTGTCACTTTCCGGACAAAATGATCTGTTAAAATTGTATGCAAAGGTAATTAGCTCCAGCAGGCAAAGTTAAATCTATTTGCGGACAAGACCGAGACAGTTCGAAATGTCTGTCTGAACTTCACAATGTCCAGGAATAGATCATGATGCAGCTTGTGTATACGTGCTATTTGACATATAGAACACTGCAAGGTAGGCGTTTCTTTCCTGTCTCGTTATTTATTTGACAATCCAATCAGAACCAAGGCTGTGACTTTGACGAGCGACCGATTGTAAACATTGGTCCACCGCAAAGTCATTGGTCATTGTCCATCCACTGTAATTTGGCACACCTAAGAGTTTGAGCTGAATTTGCAAGTGTTAACTGGTCCACTCAGAATTATTCATCATATCAGAGTGAATAACAATCATTTAACAACAAAATGACCAAAATTCATGTTTTATATTAAGCAAATAATAGAATAATAAGCGTGCAACATCATTAACCCTACTGTTTCAGGGTCGGAAAAATGTCTGCTAATGTGGCTCACCTGTGTCTATTTTCTTGGTTGCCTTGAACATAAAAGATTTTTGTTGGATTTAAAACAGGTTTTTTTGTTTTTTACAATCAATGCAGTACATATTCTTGGCAGGTTTATTACCATCACTGACAAAATACCCTTCTTATTGCCAGATTTGTGGAGGAGGGGCTTTGGATTTAGTGAAAAACAGTTTTTCTAATTATTTTGATATTTAATTTGGATTAACACTACAAAATGTTATTGTCATATACTTATTAATTTGTTTCATATTATTAAACCACAAAATGATGTTTTAGAGTTGTTTGGGGGAGAATATTGGTGTGAGTCAAATTAGCAGATGCGCCAAATTAGACTACACAAGTGTACATCTGCAGAATCATAATTTGGGGTTTCCGACAAAGTGAGATTCAAACCAGCAGTAATATAGGAGCATGAATGTTAGATTCTAGACACTAAAATTACTTATTGTGTAATCATGTTTTTTGGCTTAAAATGTCAAGACTTTGCCATTATATATGCAGTACTGTTATGGGCATCATTCTATAACTTTACAATAATATGTAATTTACAAGTGGTTTGTCAACTTTAAAACATGGCCTTATTACACTTGCAGGTGTTATGCCATATGTTAAAGCAAGAAAATATAGCCAAACATGATATAAACATATTAATAGGGACATTGCAATCATCATGATGCCATTCACATATAAACCTTGGGTAACAGCCTCTTTATTAATTCATGATCTTCTGTGAAAGGATGAAATTCTCTTCTTTTCTCAACAAAAATATCTTTGTGAAATAGAAACCCCAGATCATGAAGCAATTTTTGCCCATACATGGGGCCACTCACTTAAAAGCAGAATTGGAATATAAAAGGCAATGAAAGCATGTTTTAGTACTTTCTCAATTGCTATTTACTGTTAACCCTTAAAGCGCCAAGAAAAAAAATGCATCTGAAAATGTTTCTGCTGAAGTCGTCTGCTGCAAATAATTGCCTAACATTACTGACAAATTAAGTATAGAAGCAAACAGCGTGGACCCAGAACAGACTGCTCCTATAGGAGCAGTCTGATCTGGGTCCACACTGTTTGCCATAGAGGCATCTTAAACATTTCAGCAGACTAGAAAAGCAGACAACTTTTGTTGTGATTGGCACTTTAAGGGTTAACATCCTTTGTAGCTCCAGAGTCTATCTCTTATTTGGATTCTGGCCAATACCTGGTAAATAACTGACAGGTCCTATCAGCTCAGTAACCATGCTGCTTAACAGCCTTATTAGATCATTGGTCTAATAATATCTGACAGTAGCTAAGCTCCACCCACTTACTGTCTCATATTTAGGCCACTCCCTTACAAGGGGGTCCAGGATTCCTGCCTTTTAAGGGCTGCAAATACCAGTCTTGTGTCATATTTTGTATTTTATTCATTTTTTTGCTTTATGTCCCAAGTCAACAGCTATGGTCATGGTGGGACAGTCAGTTCACCTAACCACACTTTTTCCTGGGCAAGCTTGAATAAGCAGTTTACCAGTACATTATGCACATACTTTCACTTGTAACTGACAACAACCCTTCTTGAATTCAGCGGAAGGGAGGAGAATGACTGTAGAAATTATTTCATGATCAATCTCCACGAAAGTATAGACCGGCTGGGATCAAACTCACGACCCCAGGATCTGCAGTCAGATACGCATCTGTAGCCAGGCACATTACAGACTGCGCTATGTGGCCCGGTGTATATTATTCATATTTTATTTTGTTTGTAGACTATAGTAGCCTACCCTCAGACTAAACAACTTACATCAGAGGAGGAAGATCTTGTCTGGAAGTTTAGATTCTACCTTTCATCACAGAAAAAGGTGACTAGTTTGTAGCTTAACCATTAGGCACCTGTAACAACTTTTGTCGTCTGCTCCTCTTGTCTCCTTATGTTCTTAGGTTGCCTATATTGCAAACAATATTGACCCAGATCATTGGGAGCAGTCTGATCATGGTTCATATTGTTTGCTTCCATGAACAAATCTAGTTTGTAGAGCACTTGAATATATGCAGCAGATGTAATAAGCAGACATCAGGGCAAAATAATAGTGGTGAGATGAGGAATAAAATATTTTCCAATCAATTATGCCCATGTGTATTCCTCTTTGCTCAAAAGTGCTATCTGAGGGAATCATAAATCCTAACCATACACAGAATGTATCCTAAAGTTCAGATTATAAGAATCCTCCACGAGAGTGAGGATGGGATAGAAAAATGCGTCCCGAAGATCACCGATCGGCATCACGAGGCTTGCTGAGTGATGGCAAACAGTGATAATGAAGGGCCAATTTTTCTATCCCATCCTCACACAAATAATTATTTTGCTTGCTCACCACTAAGTACCGCATTTCATATTCCAAAAACATGAAGAAGGCTTCGAGAAAATCCTGAATTCACTGAGATGTGACATGGTGATATCTTGTAACATTACAATGACTTTACATATAGACATGCGGCAAGCATGTGGCTGATGTGCTGCTGACCTTTTATTTATCTATCCCACGGGCTTGTATGGGTATGTGAGAGGAAATCATCTCATCTCAGGTAAAAACAACGGAAATCCCTATCTGGTGTGCGAGAATAATCTTTTCTGCAATCTTTTTGTGTGTATAAGTTATAATGATAGAATGGTAGTCAGTGTAAACCCAGATCAGTTTTATTTCAGTTTACACTCTTAACCTAGGCTTATCTGTTAGAAAAATGTTAGGATAAATGCAATATAGGTGTATATAATAGTCACATATGTGGGCCTCGACGCTACAAAACCATTCTTTGGGGTTTCCGACAAAGCGAGATTCAAACCAGTCTCCTCAGCTACACCGACTACTAGAAAATTGAAATTTTACCTGTAGCAAGTTCACATATGATACTTTCTGAAAAGCGAATAACAAAGGTGCTGATCAGACTGCGCTGATGCGCAGGGTGGTCTGCGCCTTTGTTGTATGCAAATCACAGAAGACAGGTTTTCTCGCATCGAGGCCCATGTAATAGTGTGTACATATGCAGTATGTATAATTTGTAATTATGTCATATACTGTTGTGTTAATGTTCCAGGCCTTGACTAAATTCCTCAAATGTGTCAACTGGAACCAGCCGCAGGAAACCAAGCAGGCCCTGGAGTTGCTTAGCAACTGGAATCCTATGGATGTAGAGGATGCCTTGGAGCTATTGTCTCCAACTTTCAGTCACCCCTCTGTCAGGAAGTACGCTGTCAGTAGACTGAGACAAGCTGATGATGAGGTAATTAACGTTTTGCATGTTGTTTAAATTGTCATGCAGGGTTCCCACAAGCTCTGGATATCATAGAAAACCTGGAAGATTGGTAAAAAATTCCATGCCTGGAAAAGTCATGGAATTTGAAAAAAACTGAAGTATCATGGAAAAATCATGGAATTTTGTGAAATAATTTGATGAAACCACCTGTAGCCAGAAAACTAGCTGTCAGACACACAAGTGTCATACAGCTTATTTTCTGGCTACTTGTGGTTTCAAGTTTTTATTATTTCAAAATGCATGCATGGTCTACAAGGATGCTGCTGTTGCTGCATTCCGCATTTATGCTCAGCATTGTACAGATACTGCTAAAAGGGATGTTGGAGGCTGTGCGTTAAATAGTCATTGAAATTACATTGTTGATCATGGAAAATCATGGAAAAATCATGGAATTGTGCTTTTGAATTTCTGTGGGAACCCTGTATCATGATTTTGATGCCATCTGCTGATTTTTTTCAAAATTATCTTTTTCAAATAGTTTGTTCAAGAACACTATCAGAATGTCATTGTTTGGATCCAGATGAGGACTTACATTCTTAATTTGGGGGGATAGTATTTCACACAAGTCAGACTTGTTAATACATATTGTAATCCACTAGATAGGAACAATACATGAAATAAACTGTTTGATCAAATTTAAAGTGTTTTCAATGAAATCAATGGTTTTTGTTTGAGAAACCTAACATAGCACAACCAGAAGGTTAAATGAGCCGCGACATGAGATTTGCAGCAATGTGGTATGTGCGACCAGCAAAGCCTCAGATCAGCCTGCACATACGTGCAGTCTGATCAGAGCCTTTGCTAGTCGCTTGAATATTTTACTAGTGTTAAGTTACTGACTGAACATTGTTTGGAGTTTCTAAGCTCAAAAGGAGGCTGCATAGGCTAGTCCGAGTCTACACTTGTCAAACTGCCACGTTGTTGGAAATCACATGTCACGGCTCATATTGTAATCCACTAGATAGAAGCAACGCTATGAAATAAACTGTTTGATAAAATTTAAGGTGTTTTCAATAAAATCAATCGTTTTTATTTGAGAAACCTAACAAATAGCACAACCAGAAGGTTAAATGGTAGCAAACTGCTGGAGTATACAAGGTATAATTTGATGTAGCCAACACAACTTTAGCCAAATGGGCAAAGTTAGAGCCAAATTTATTTGACTTAAGCCAAGGTTTTTGCCTAATAGGTGTATCAAGAAGTTGGTCTGTATTAACTCTTTACCTCCTACCGTCGTCTGCTGAAAACCTTTGCAAACAGTTTGGACCCAGATCAGGCCCGACAAAATGTCAGGCCGGATCTGGATCCAAACTGTTTGACACTCTGATGGTATTCCTGAAAGAATTTTTCAAATAAATTGATTTTGAAAAAAATCAGCAGACGACAAAAAATCATGAAATTTTCCAAGGGGGCATAGAGTTACATATAGGCACATTTCTAAAGAGTGAGAGAATAATAAAAGCCATTTTGGAAAATCCCAAAACTGCCTCAAAATACACTTTTTTCAAATATGTAAGATTTTAACAACCTATGGTTTACTTTTAGCCAATGACTTATATTTGTAGCCACTCTACAATTTTTGTAGCAAATGGCTACAGTGGCTAATGGCAGGGTGAGCACTGCAAGACTGTGGTTGTTTTGTTTCAGGATTTACTATTGTACCTGCTCCAGTTGGTTCAAGCTTTGAAGTATGAAGACTTTGATAAGATTAAGGAAGAACTATTTGATGCTACACCTGCAAGAAGAGAGTCCATCTCTCAGGAGGAGGGGGCGGGGGCCAGCCCAAGCTCCCTAGAAAAGGAAAGGTACAGAAACTCAGGACTTCATAATTCCATAAAGTAACCCATATAAGTGTAGTGGTAATGGGTACCACAGGTATATAAGAAACACATACAGCTTCACTGTTTGAGCTAGCTTTTACAGAGACGCATAGTGTGTCAAGCAAATGTTGCGAAGTTAAGCAACAAATAGCTCCGTTAGTAGCTGGATGGGTGACCCAGGCATTGGAGCAGGGAGACTGTGTAGTTGCACTCATGCTGGGTACCATCGGTACTACATAAGCCTATTGTCCTTTTTGTGGAACATAGGCAAACATTGCAGACCCACACAACATCTGATCAGGGTCTCCACTGTTTGCTTACAGAATGTTCTATTAAAATATGAATAAAAATGAAAGATACCACCCAACAACCCTTAAAACTGAAATGTACTGGTCCATTTATAGAAGTGGGAAATTCCATTCCACTTAAATGGGTTAATCAGAAGTATAGAGGATGATACACTACCGCCCGCGTATTTGTCCTGCGAATTCGCGTTTTATGTGCGTTTCCAACGCATTGTACGTGCGTTGAGTTTAAATTGCGTATGAAACGCGAATCAACGTATTTCGAAACTCATGAATATTCATTAGCAACACCCAACGTGTTTCAACGATAAAATATGCGTTTCTCGCTTTAGCCAATCAAATCGTTCTGTTACAACGCAGTGATGCGTAAACCAATCAAAATTTAGTTGACCTTGCTCAATGTTTACATGATTGTTATTGTTTAGCTTAGGTTTGAATATTTTTGATAAGACTTGTCTTTCAAATCTCAATTCCCGTTTCCTTTGAGCTTTTAAAGCCCAATTTGAATTAAATATCTCACTCCATTCATTTATCAATATTTTGAGCTGACTATCACGACTTTTCAGCAGAGAAATAAATGGAGTTACTCAAGGCCGAAAAATGAATGTATAACAGTAAAATCACATCGATCTTCATCAGATATAGATCTATAATTAGTCTCTTTTAGTGCCCAATGTAAAATATTTTTCTTAAAACAACGACATGAAGCAGATGAATTAAAAACATGTCGCACTGCATTCAATTTTGTTTCTGGGGATTCGCATCAAACAATTTCGAACTTTAAGATTGGGTCAACTGAGATTAGATGCAAAATCTCCTTGTAGCATGAGTAAAATAATCGAACTCACTTGTTGACATTCTAAC